>JALIRH010000002.1:5841438-5998938 GCA_023055505.1 Callipepla californica brunnescens | reverse complement strand
GAATTGACTTTAATCTGTCTCATTGGTTGCTCAAAACATTATGGGCAAAAAGAAAAAGACAAATGAGTTGTAATTTGGTGGTAGAGGAGAGTGGAAAAGCCAAGATATATCTGATCCTCGTGTACATGTGAAACAGACACATGCTCTGCCATGGGCAATATGCTCTCCAGCTGCAGAGTTCACTCCCACAGGCAGTCCCTACACAACCACTATTTCTGCTGTGCATGAAGATGTTCGGAGATGCTTTCTGAAAAGTCCTCTTTTAGTTCTCTTGCAGCATACAACTCTCTTGAAAACATGATACTATGGACATAATGAATGACAGACTCACTCATCAGCACCCTCTCCCTATAATTAAGCCTGAGACTTGACAGCCCATGAATCCTTGTAACAAATTAAGTAGGAGAGGGAGACCAGAATTTCTTGGCTACCTCTTATCAGTCAGATGGAAAGATAGGTGAGTGATGGGTTCTAGCCATATCCCTTATCTATGTCAAATATACTGCAAAGTATTTTCCGCAGCAGATTTCCCCCTTGGATGCACTGTAGCACTCATGCTACATGAGTGATTTCTCACCCAGAAAGAGCAGCTGGATCACCAGAAGATCAGTGCAGATGGTGCTCCAGGAGCCAAACAAAGTTTGGCTGCAAAATGAGACTTGAGTGTAGCTTTATGAATAATTAAACTCACCCCTAAACAGTAGTTTATCTCAAGACTTAGCAGCTGAGACCTTACTTTGGCTCTGCTTTCCCGTCGTAGAATCATTAAGGTTAAAAAAGAGCACTAAGATCATCAGATCCCGCCATCAACCCATTGCCTCCATTCCAACTAAATCTTGTCCCTCGGTGCCACAAGATGGTCCTGTTCCACTGCCTAGAAAGATGGACTAGGGAGATTCCTTTCACCTTAGAGAAGGGAGAAATGACAGCTAAGAAATTCTCGGTGTCGAGAGAATCAGCTCTGTCCTGATCCCTCCTCCTCTTCCTCCTTTTCTGTTACAGGCATTTGCTAGGAAAGATGGAAAATAGCTCTTTGAAGGGCACCGAGGACAGCTGCATATAGAATTAGGACCTTATAGAAATGAATGTTCTGTTGACCATTATCAGAGCTGTTGTCTCAGATTTGGTTTTGTGTTCAGACACTTGAGCGGGTGCGCTCAGGTTTGTTTTTCTGAAAATGTTTCTTACTATCTAGGAAGATGGACTGAAATTTCCCACTGAATCTTTCCCTTCAGCTCAACAGAGAGAAGATGAGATTCTCTTCCAGTCCCAGGATTGCAGGAGCTGCAGCTCTGTGTGCAGTACTACCTACTCCTCTTTCAACCTTGCCCAATAGGGATATGTACATTAAAGATTCATTTTCAATGCAAATATTCTCCTCCATCTGTTTCTACATAATTAATGTTTAAAAATAAAAATAAAAATAAAAATAAAAATAAAAATAAAAATAAAAAGGCTTGGTCAGGTTTTTTTTCCTGAAAATTACATAGCATTTTCCAGTTGTTAACACTGTTAACTCTAAAATATTACAATTAAATGGGAGGCAGAATAGGGATAACCAACATGTATTTTTTAGCCAAGTAATCACAGTGGAAGCATTCACCTTTCCACTTGTATCAAGATGGCCATGAACTTGTTATATAGCCAACTATAATGCAACAGGATTGTATATGATGGTGGATCGTTTTAGTTTATCCATTCTGCTTTCCCTTTGAGCCTACAAGGGCTTAAAATCTGTTGGCTTTTCACTTTGTTTAGCCTTGATTTAAAGGTATGACAGCAAATAAGTGGGCGCCTATTCTTCATTGTCTCTCTATATGGAGTAAAGCACATCGTATATCATAGCCGATGGTTCTGCCCTAGTAGGTATATGGGGTAGGAATACGTGTGTGTGCAAGGGTCAAAGGCAAAGACACAGATCTGTGAACTGGAATTTTGCCCACTTTTGTCTGGCTGTGTGGTAATCAGAGAAATGAAGGTCAGATTGTCCCACTGCACCTCCACCTCGAGTGTTCCTAGTACAGTATATCAGGAGGTCCTGTGTCAACAGAAACTTAAATTTCTATGCTTAGAAATGCTATAGAATTATTCTGGGATATATTATGAGTTGCTAGACCATCAGTAAATAGGACATAATCACTTTCATAGGGATTTAGCTGGATGCCACTAGATTTAGCCCAAATCTAAACAACAGATTGGTTCTTAAAAAAGTCTTGTTCACAAAAAGGGTTTTAATATTCACAACAATGATCGACAACAAATTATTTCAGTTGGAATTTATCTATGCTGTAATCAAGGGTGATGGGTTGTTCTAATCAGTTTTTTTCTACATTCTCTAGCTTGGAACGTGCCCATTTTTGAACCTTCCTTTTAAAAAGCCATATAGAATAACATACTCTCTTTCCCCATTCCTCTTTGCAAGGCTTTATTAGCATTGGCTCAGCCAGACTTTGCCCTGCACACTTTCCAACTGCTCATTCAGTGCCACAGACACACTCTTGTTACTTCATGCACATCTAAAATTATAACATAAAAGTCAACCAACCAATGCTTTATCTGTACTGAAGCCACTGCAATCACACCACAGGTACAGCTTGCCTTTATTTTTTTCTTTACATTGTCAGTTTTTCCTGCAACCATTATACAATTTTAGTACAATTTTAACATCTGCCAACAAGTTTAATGGTCATCAAGTTATGCCTTGACTGCTGAAAAAGGGCTTTATGAATATATTATTTTTGTTTCATGGACATCCATTCTCATCACTTTATTCCTTTGATATCTGTTTTGCATTTGTAGAACTTAAGAGCTGTGTCCTTAATCTTAACATCCTTATAAAGATATTCAATCAGTTTCTTATGTTAATCCAGCGACCACAATATCACCATAAAATTGTTTTAAGGGCAATGTAGACTTTCAAAGGCAAACATGATGCAAAATATTTGTAAGTCATATTTTTCTCAAGTTCTGAATAATTTTAATTGTCTGTGCTTTCAGAAATAAATCTTTTGTTTTGCTATGCAAGATTATTTTCCTGCAGAGTACTCTTTGAGCTACACAAAAACACTGATACAGAGATACCAATCTTCCTGTACCATTATCATGGTATTTTGAAACTTCTTTGAATTATCTGGGGTGCTGTGAGGATTAGAAGGCTCTCAGTTCATACAACAGAGTCTTTCATTTAATTTAAACACAGCTACTGCTGATTATTGAATGCATGCAAGATGGCACCACCGCACAGAAATGAATGCCTTCCTAGTTCTTGCTATCACGCAAACCTTACATCGTGCCGCAGCCTGGGGTGTGTTCTTCTGCAGCATTGCTTTCTCTGCTAAGTGAAATATTTGGGGTAACATTCTGACACTTTATTCTCATTCTTCAGTATCTTCTAGCACTGAAATCAGTAAGAGTGCTCAAAGGATGAAGAGTTACATAATGTATGTTTGAGGTAGGCAGTGTCTGATCCCCCAGAATTTATCTGCATTTCTTCTCCTTTCAAGTCTGCTCACCAAAGAATTTATTAGAACATGTCTAAACCATCTCTCCCCTCGTGCTCATTTACAAATGCTGCTGTGGGGAGAGCAAGATGCAAGACAAAACCGTAATCCCTCAAAGTATAAGACAGAGAAATTAGAAAGGGAAGCAATCACAAAAAAGCCACTAATTTAGTTATCAGCAATCTGCAAAATCCATATGAAGCAATTATTGTGTTGAAAAGGAGAGAAGGAAATTGCGCTACAGTCATTTGTAGAGTGTCATTCAAAATAAATAAATAAATAAATACTGCTAGAGGTGGGAGGTCTGACAAAGTTATGGTGACCTGCAGATTTTAGGTGACTCTTTATTAATAATAATAAAAAAGCATCTTAGGATAAATATTCTAACAGTCACATTCACAGAAGATGAGAAGCTGCTATTACAGTTTTGTCCAAAGCAAATGTACCGAGAAACAAGACTGCATATTGAACTTGTATGCACTGGCACTGCTGGTGTCCCTGAAGGACCCTTCTTTGACTTCTACAGCTTCTTTCTCTGCTCTCATGCCTGAACTATTTCTTCCAACAAATCACAGTACTTCCTTTGGAAGAATTCATATCCTGAGTTCAGTCAACCTCACAGACCGCACGTCCTGTGAGACTCAGAAATCTATAGCAGAGCTGCAGAGCTCCCGCATGCTACCCTCAGTGTACGTGTTCACAAACAATTGTAGGGATATTTTACCTTTCTGACGTCTTTGCAGGTGAGCTGGAATGCTGAATAAAGTTCCTCAGAGACTCAAGCATGAAGGATATGAACCAGGCAAGCATGGGGAATGATGCAATTATCTTCACTTGGGGAACATGGAATCACAGAATGGCTTGGGTTGGAAGGGACCCCAAGGATCACCAAGTTCCAACCCCCTGCCACAGGCAGGGTTGCCAACTACTACATCGAGTACTAGATCAGATTGCCCAGGGTCTCATACAACCTGGCCTTAAACACATCCAGATGTGTTCACAGTGCTCAAAGTTGTATAAAATGTAACTATCTCTCCTAGCCTTGATCAGGATAGACTTGGTCTCAGGGGGGGACTAGAGGAACTCTGATCCCTTCTACCCACTGACTGCTATGATAAACTCAGAGCTCCCATTACTTGCCAGCTCTACTCAGTGTCTTAACACATGGATTTAGAAGTTTGTTTTGAGCTAGTAAGGTTTCTGATATAGCTGTGGTTAATGGCTGCATTTGCTAAGCTTGGTTACGATATGAATAAATATGAGCAATGAGGATGTTCCCAAAGTGAAGAAAACTGTGGAATTTGAAGGTTTTTGTGTTTAGGCATTAGTTCTAGAAAGCTGGGGATTTGCATCCATTTTCTGTCACTGACTTACATAAATAGAACTTGGTTTCCATGTGGCAGGATCCTAGGTTGAATTAGGAGCAATGACTAATCATTTTAATTAAACTCTCTCCAAATCACATTGGCAAACTATGTTTCAGTGCCTCAGTTTCTCCTAAAGAAATCAGGGAAGGTGGAAATTCCCTTCTCTAATTCTGTTTTTGATGCTGTCTTACGCATGTTGGGGTAGAACTTTGTTTAGCATCTACAAAGGCAGTGGCTTGTGCTCAGTTGAAGTATTTAAATGAAGTTGTAATGAGCATCATGACAACAGGTTTGTTGTCCAGCTTCTCAGTAATGTACTACTATAAATTTAATATAAGCAAATTTCATTACGGTTGTGGGGCTTCTGGTTTGTGTTGAAGGTCTGAATCCAGACACATAGAATTGTGATAAGAAGATAATAATGAAGAACAGATTAACTGAACTCTGGAACTGGTTTGATACTGCTCACTCAAGCCCTGCACTAGGGTGTTTATTTTACCTGGATTAAATCATTCATCCCTTACTGGAAAACTTCCTGTATCCTGTCATTCAGCGTCAAACCACAGCAGTGTTCTTCACGATCTGTATTATGATCAGTGTATTTTCCAGTTTATCTTGTCTTTCACACAGCAATGATGTGCATTCCCAAGGTGCCAGATGTTTATACCCCCAAGTAGGTGAAATGTAGTAGAAAAGGATGCTGTTTTGATGGTTCTCTTATAGCATATTCCCTACAGTGCACATCCAAGCACGTGTGATGACACTAGTAAATAATGCTTAGTGCTCCTATAACACAGTACACACTCAAAATGTAATTTTGGTAGTAGTAAGCTTAGAGACCTCTGAAGAAGTGAGCATATAGCGAAGGGAGAAAGTTAACCACTGACTGTGATAAAAACAGGCCAAGCCAGGAAGTGTTCTCAGAGGAGTGACTCTTACCAGGAAAAATAATAAAAAATGGTCCACTGAGTAGGTAAAACCAGACATACAAGTAGACCCCAGGGAAATTAATGTTGAGGGAAAAGAAATTCTTTAATTTTGCACTACTGTTGAAGTTTTACCTTCGGTTTGGGTAAATATTTACATCTGAGAGAGAGCTCAGTAGAAATTAACAGATGTATTTTACTTACCTGCGAGAGATAATTTACTTGCAGTCCAACTTGATATTACAGTGTTGTCAAGATACAACAGAATGGTGGAAGACTTCATTTTATCCTTTTCCTGATACTTCGGACTGAGACTTCAGAATGGATGTGCCCTGCTCTGAAGGCATACTCCTAAGATGTAAAGTTGCTGTTTTGAGAATACACACATAGCATTTGAGTCTGTGTTGCCACATGACACCTGAAAAGTACAAAGAAAAAAAAAAACCAAAAACCCATGCCATTTATATTTTGGTTCTTTAATGCATCCTGCCACAAGTGGGTAAAGACCACTCCTTTCGTAACTCCCTCCTCTGGCACAGGATGCTGGATTCTGGATGCCAAGTTCTTAGTGGCCCCACTGTGCAATGTCGAACTCCAGAACCCTCACAGAGAAAAGAAAGTGGGACCAGTGGAACTAAATACAACACATTAACTATTCACTTTGCAACATAAGGGATGAGGAGATAAATATTCAAAGTCATCCCAATAATAGCAATGCATAATATATCTGATGATTCCCAGATTATTTTTAGAAAGTGTTGCATTGCTGCAGTGTACTACTGAAATATCACCCAGTGAGACTCCAGCATAATTAAGCAATGATTAATCAATACTTAACTAAAGAAATTAAGCTCAGGAGAAACAATTAATTGAAGTTAAGTGAACTTTGACAGCTCATATTAAACTAAGGCTCTAATTAACAAAAGCATTGTGCATCCTCTAAATGGAGAGACGTGCAGGCTTCAGGTGGTAAAGAGGGGTGAGTCTTATGCTGCAGATTTCCAGATGATGAAGAGGTGCTGACAGAGAGCTTCATTTCAGGTTTCTTAACAGAGAAGCTGATTCTTCTTCTGTATGTTCAAGATGCTATTTGGCAGTACAGGTAGCTATTGGGATAAACAAATACATACCCTTTCAGTACTGTTCGGTATGGTTTATTGTGGAAGATGATTACTGCCTGTGTGAGACTTACTCTATCTTTTCCCCCTTTTCTGACCTGGTTATTACCTTCTCATTCAAGGTCAGGGACCCAGTGAGGCACCTATGGCACTGAGCAGCACCTGCCTTAGGCAAAACACGTTCCATTTGGCTGAAACAACTACATACACAGGAATAACCAAAATACAGTGTATTGTGAGCCCATGCCTGTGTGCTGGCCTCTGTCAGCATAAGCCAGGGCTGCCCCTTGGTAGGATGCAGCCGGTTCCAAAAGCCCTGCTGCAGGGCACAGCTGAGCCCATCACCAGCCTGGTGGCACCTTGGGGAGAACAGATTTCAGCACAGGCACAGCAGGCACAAGCTGAGGAGGAGGTTCCAAGAAAGGCAGAATCAGGAGAGGGGCCCCTGGCCTGAGGAGGAGGAGTGCAGGAGGGCTTCCAGGCCCACAGCAGAGGTTTCCCTGCAGCCCCACAGAGCCCAGCTGGAGCAGATCCTCACCTGCAGCACAAGGAGTTGGGATAACTGGTATGATCTCTATGAAAAGCTTGATTTAAGATCTGAGCAACAACCCTAGTTGGGAGGAAAGCAGGAAACAGAAAAGATCTCAGCTGTCACCTTGGTGTCTTGGCTCTCAGAAACTTCAGGAACTGGAATAGCATTAATACTGCTTAGTAGCCAAGCCGTGCTTATAGAGGCAGAGGCTGATGATCTCTGAGCTCTGGATCCACCTGTGTCAGTCCAGACAGTAGGCCTTTCACCAACTCATTTAACTGCCAGAGAAGATTTTCAGGGAGTGGTCACAAAAGCCATTTATCTGAAAGGGGAGTTACATGGAGGTTGGCATCTCTCCACTTGTGACTGAATTGCAGGCAGTTGTCTCTTCCACCTGCCAGACTCCAAGATTTGCTTATGCAGCCTCGAGGGGCAGCCCTACATCTAAGATTATGATGCCTAACAAGAGGCCAGTCTGTTTTCCCAGGTAACTAGCAATAGGACAAGAAGTAATGGCATTAAATTGTGCCAGAGGAAGTTCAGGTTGGCTATTAGGAAAAAATTTCTTCTCCGAAAGAGTGGTGAGGTAGTGGAACGGTCTGCCCAGGGAGGTGGTTAAGTCACCATCCCTGGAGTTGTTCAATAAAAGGGTAGGTGCTGTAGGTCTAGAGCAGTCACAAACCGAGGTTGATAGGATAGTTGTACTCAATGATCTTAGTGATCTTCCCAGCCTTAATGATTCTATGATTCTAAGAGCGACATCACTCACCAAGGTAGCATGCAATACCAGGCTGCAACCTGGACTATATGCTCATCTCAGCCCCACTCTTCTGAGAGGGATCTTCCTCTGGAGAGAAGGACCTTTCCTTGATGTTTTTAGAGCACTCAATGATGGAATAAATCTCAGAAGGGAAAAAAAATAAAAAGAGGTGATTGGCTAACGGATTAATTGCTCTGTTAATTGCTTTGCCTCTGGTGCTCCTGTCCCTGAAGAGAAAGGGCCTGAGGGTTATCCCAGCCAATGCTACCTCGCCTAAATGATGAGCAATTATCTCCCAGGTAATGACTGCTAAGTGTGGAGGTTGCAAAGTAGCTCCATTCAAAATGATGGATGGGTCCAAAGTTGAACTTCATCTCTGGAATTAACACTCAAATTAGGAGCTGATATACTCTGATTCAGTGTGGACTGGGCCTGACATTGCAACAATGCAAATGGCATCCATGTCTACTACAGTAATGGTTCAGATACTGAGCCCAACGCCACTGCTAGACCCTTGTTGAAAACCCTTGTTTAACAGTTACAGATCCAATTTTCCCCTTGTTGAGGTCTCTAAAGTTTGCATTAAGCATGGAAGCCTTCTGAGTGATCTGCACAGAGGTGGCAGCTTTTCTCCACTCGTTTACTAAACTTGAGCTAACCTGATCCAGTGAATCTCCACTTGTGAAACAGAGGAGCAGTTTATACACTACTGATGGAGTTAAGGTAAATTATGTCATGTTTCAAAGTCACAAAGGAGGAAGTGGAAGCTAAATACTGGCACTGTTTTTGCTCCATTAATAGTTGTACATCAATCCCTTGGCTCTGCAGTTGTGTGGAGGTCCTGATTCTGCAGGGTACATGTACCATGGGGGAAGAGGTTTGTACTGCTGGAAACTGCAAATCCAAATGAGACAGAGTTGAAAAGCAAAGTAAAACAAAACAAAACACAACTACTTGCCTACAAAAAAATCATAAGGCCTGTGGACACACAGTAAAGCGTTAGGAGCATGAGGAAGTGCATCCTATGCTCTTCCCATTAAGGCACATTGCCTCTCCATTAAGTATGCCTATCCAGGTGTATGATGCGTAAAGTGCATGTGGGTGAGTTTTCCCAAGCAGCAATATAAACATGCATTATTTCTATGCTCCTACCTGCCATATTTCGTCTTCTTAATTCACCAAGTGGTGGGAGCTGTCTCTGTCTCATCAGTTAAACCCAAGAGTGATGATTTCCAGAGGTATTGCTACTAAGTGGAAGAAATTCATCCTTAGGCTAAAGGACAAAACACAAGGCCTAAGTGTTATTTAAATGGCTCATAAAGCATATGCAGGCTCTTTAGCCAGAGTGAAAATCATCCTCTGCTAACACAGGAAATAATCCTGCTTTCCTCCACCTTGCCCAGTCTTCTCATGATGATTAATCTCTTTCCTTCTGCTCCCCATTATTTCTGTAAATGAGAATATGCTATAACATTGCTGAGGTTGGGCTAATTAAATCAGCTCTTTCTTATCTCATTGATCTGAATTTTAAAGCTGAGCTGATTAAGGAGGGGAGACTATATTTGATTAGAAATATGTTTTTGCTGGTTAGTTACATCAAAGGGTAGAATACAGGAGAGCAGAGGAGCTGAACTCACGTGGCTACTCTTCTTCCTGGTTGTTTAAAGGAGGAAAAATAGCATGAAATAAAATCCAAACCACAAGACACATTTTTAATCCATATTAAAAAAAGAACAAAACAAACAACAAATGACAATACCTATATTTCTCTTCTGAAAAAGTTGTAAGAAAGGACATGGAAAACTATGATACAGATTAAACACTTCCATACACTGCATGGTGGCACAGACAGTACCCTATCTAACATCAGGAAGAAAGCATGATAAAACAGAAATTGCTTCCTGATTTTATGGACTGTATCAACAGTCATTTAACATCCCTGAGCAAGCCCTCACCTAGCCTGGAAGCCAGAGCAAAGGCTCAGAGCAAGGTCTCAGGCTGATCCTCTGCACAAGCAAATTCTTCAACTCTTGTGCAGTTTTTGTAGCATTTCCAAGTTGTCAGTCTGCATGTACTGTTAAACCAAACGTTACCGCTAATGTGATTCACAGCTGGAAGAAGCTGTGACTCCCTAACAAAGTCCTTCACTAATTTGTAAGGCCCTTTATTAAAATCCTGCATTAAGCAGACATTTTTGGTAGCTCCAAGAATGCCTCATCCTCAGCTCATAGAGGACTTTACTGGGAGAAGGAACAGTTGGGAAAAAGTTCTAGAAATAGAACCACCCCAATTTCTTCTTTTTTTGAGTTTTTAAGGAATATTAAAGAAACTAGCTCTTGTGTGACTTCTTGCATTGAGCCATTGAAATATCTCCTAACTTCTCAGTCGGGCTGGAACCAAAACAGTGGCTTTATACTGTGTACAACTGTTGAAACATACTGGGAGACAGGCAAAGCCTCCTAGATTTCCCTCCTCTAGACTACCACTCATGAGCGGCTGCAGTGCAATTCTTAGACTGTTGGTTAGGATGTTCCTCCTCTTTTGACATCTTTGTACCTGTGTAATTGTGCATCAACAGAACTGTGTTCAGTTCTGGACTCCTCAGTATAAAAGAGACCTAAACATAGTGGGAAGAGTTCAGTGAAGGGCTATGAAGCTGATCAAGAGAGAAGAATAGGCCCGATGAGAAAAGGCTGAGAGAGATGGGACTCTTCAGCCTGGAGAAGTAGAGGCTCAAAAGGAAGCTTATCAACATGTACAAATACCCGAAGGGAGGATACAAAGAAGATGGAACTAGGCTCTTTTAAATGATGCCAGGTGTCAGGCCAAGAGGCAATGGACACAAAGTGAAACACAGCAGCTTCCATCTGAACATTAGGAAGATCTTTACTGCGCAGGCAACTAGCACAAGTTACCCCAGGATACTGTGGAGATCTCCTCGGACATCTTCAAAAACTGCCTGGACATGGACCTGGAAAATGTACTCTGGGTGTTCCTGATTGAGAAAGACTTTGGACTAGGTCTCCAGAAGTCCTTCCAACTTCAGCCATTCTGTAAATCTACGATTATTACACATGCTGCTCATTTATTCCTTTCTCATCACTACTTCATCTCAGGATTCACTTGTGATCCCACAACCGTAACTACTAGTAGGAGCAGTTTGTTGCATTCATTCCCTACAGCCAGCATTCAGCTGATGATGTTGTGACTCATTTTGTCAATGGTTTAATTTTGTCAATGGGTTTGGAAGAGCAAGTTGAGAGTGGGTGTCAGGATGTTTACATTCTTTGCTTGGCATGAGGTCAAGCAATCAGAACAGTAGCTACAGACAGCAGAGATAAACCCGTAGACTGAGTGTTAATTGGATAGTCAGTGTAGCTGTGGTAAGGCATGTTAGAAGAGAGAATTTTACTCCCAGAGTGATATTATGCAATGCTACTCTTTATTAGTGAAATGCTGTAAGCAGGTAGAGAGGAGCAAAGGACTAAAGACATTTTTAATTACAGATTCCTGAATTAAGAGACCTTTTCTGAAGACCAAAAGCAATAGGAGGAATAAGTTTCTCTCTCTAGCCACCACCCCTCTCCCCATACTACTTTACTTGAAATATTAATGTAAGGAGATTGCAGATATGCATGCATATGTGAGTTCTGCCAAGTTACACGTTTTCTTCTCAAGGACAGTAATAGATAAATATAACGTGCTAATTACAGGAAGATACTTGTTACAAAAACATCCTAGACATCAAGACTTGTATGTCCAGGGGTTGTAACACCCTCAACTTCAGATCCAGTTCGTAAAATGTGAACAAAACATATTGAAAAGTAATCTGAAAATAAGCTTTAACCTCTAACAAAATACTCAGTGACAACTGTGAGCTCAGCTGGCATAGGATTTCCAGAAATTCTGATCTGTAAAGAAACAGAACTAACTGTTACCAGTTAATGCCATAAAGTTTTTCATTTGTGTCAGAAGTGAGGTGATACAAGGGCTTATTTATTGACAGTGAAACAAAACCAAACAGATATTTATTCTTAAATGAGAAAAAGATAAATTCTTCAAAAGGAATTAATCATCACATGCCATGATAAGATTTGATAAGCATGAGATCCATTTTTGCAGTGTATGTATTTCCAAATCTTACTGCTCAAAGAGATAATAGGAGCTCTATTGGTATTGGTATTGACATATATGAAATTTCCCGTGAACTGGAAGAGCTCTTCAAGGAAGGGGAAAAACAGTGAAACTGACTCTAAAGATTGTGAGTCTCCTTCTGGAAGATTGCAATTGTTGTCAGTGGTCACTGAAGTTAGAAAGAACTGAAACAGGAGAGAAGGAATTAAAGAAAGAAGGAAGGAAGAATGTAAGGAAAAAAGAAGGAAGGACAGAATAAATGGAGAACGGAAGGAAGAAAGCATGAGAGAAGTGAAGGAAGGGAGGCTGGAAGGGAGGCTGGAAGGACAGAAGAGAGGCTGGAAGGGAGGCTGGAAGGACAGAAGAGAGGCTGGAAGGACGGAGGGAAGGACGGAGGGAAGGAAGGAAGGAAGGAAGGAAGGAAGGAAGGAAGGAAGGAAGGAAGGAAGGAAGGAAGGAAGGAAGGAAGGAAGGAAGGAAGGAAGGAAGGAAGGAAGGAAGGAAGGAAGGAAGGAAGGAAGGAAGGAAGGAAGGAAGGAAGGAAGGAAGGAAGGAAGGAAGGAAGGAAGGAAGGAAGGAAGGAAGGAAGGAAGGAAGGAAGGAAGGAAGGAAGGAAGGAAGGAAGGAAGGAAGGAAGGAAGGAAGGAAGGAAGGAAGGAAGGAAGGAAGGAAGGAAGGAAGGAAGGAAGGAAGGAAGGAAGGAAGGAAGGAAGGAAGGAAGGAAGGAAGGAAGGAAGGAAGGAAGGAAGGAAGGAAGGAAGGAAGGAAGGAAGGAAGGAAGGAAGGAAGGAAGGAAGGAAGGAAGGAAGGAAGGAAGGAAGGAAGGAAGGAAGGAAGGAAGGAAGGAAGGAAGGAAGGAAAAAGAAGGTAATGTGTGTAGTCTCTTAAAAAGGTGAATCACACATAGCTTGTTTTTATGTATCAGTGGGAGTTGCAAAGAAAGCAGTCAATATATTGACTTCATAATATACCCTCAGATGTGCAATTCCTTTCTCCATGCAATACGAGCAAGGCTTTGCATTTCTGGATAAGTAGGTAGCCATCTACCACCAGAGATACATCAGTTAAAATATTTATTAAAATGCCAATTCATTTTTGAAGCCAATATCTAATCATTTGGCTGAGCTTTTCTTGTTACATGCCAATTCCAAAGAGTTCACGTTTAATTTGTAACTAAACAATTCTTCACTTGTATTAAGTATATGACAGTGGAATGGATCCCATTTCAAATCTCCTAGTTTCTTTTCAATAGATGGATGCAGTAGTATACAGTGATGGATGCTAAACCCAAATCAAGAGCTTGTATTTGTTGCTCAGTTCTTTTGTTTTAACAAACAGGAGGCTACTTCCATCCAAAAGCAGATCAACAGTGCCCATCAAGCTAGTTCTGAGCTAATGTTTCATTTAAAAGTCCTAATTCAAGAGCATTCCTACTTTTTTTCATTAGTTTCTTTGGGGTGGCAATTAGTTTATGTCTACTTAAGAGACACAGCAATAGCAAAAATAATAGGGCCTGAGGAATACTGAGGGTGCAGTTGTCAGTATTTAAAGTAAAAACATTTGAGTGGAACTGTGTTGCTAAATATGAATTTTTTTTTTTAATTACAATGATTAGTGAAAATAATTGTTCACCTGAACTAAATGTTGTTATTTTGCCTAGTTTCATGAAGTCTGTCCAACAGGAACTGCATATGTTCATGTTTGTGTAAAAGTGAGGAGGCTGCTAGCTAATTCCTTTCCTTACATGAAACTGACTCCACTGTGGAATTTTAAAGGAACTCTTCTGAAGAAAATTTTGGATAGGAGTTAGCAAAAAAGGATCTTATCAGGGTTATGGTCCATGATTTCTAAGCCTGTGGGTATGCTTTGCTGGGGGTTCAGGAGCTGAACCCAAACCAGGAGTTGACCCCAAATCTGAGATTAAGATTATGAAGTCAAAGATTCTTGGCTAATGACTGCTCCATTCTCACTCAGTTTTCAAGGGAAGCAAAAGAAAATATCTTTTTTTTTCTTTTTTTTTTTTTTTCCATCGCTGTGGGGTGAGCTGAAAATAAGTACTCCAGTCTGAGGAACTGAGCTCTGAGCAAGACTAAATAAATTTTTGAGGTCCTTTCCAACTTGTTCTTCTCTAAGATCTTTTATCTATTTTGGGAAGGTATTTTTCATGTGAAGTTGAATAAAAAATATCAGAATAAGCTGTCATGATCTGTTTAGAACCATTTTGTACAGAAAAGGCTCTACAGAACAGAAGATTCGAATGACACAAACTATTATTCCTCCTGCCACCCCTGAATAACACCTATTTTCCTACAAAATATCCAGAACTGACAAATATTTCCAAATAAGTAGGTATTTTGAAAAATAATTTAAAAAATAATAAAAAACACCTCATAGTGGTGCTACATGCAATGTTTTTTTTCCTCTCTCTTCTAGAAAAGAGTTAAGAAGTACATTCCTTTTTTTTTGTTTGTTTGTTTGTTTTTGTGGTTTTTTTTTTGTTTTTTTTTTTTTGTTATTTTACCTCATTGAATTATCAGTTTTAAAATCTTTCACCAGCTGTGGACATGTGGACATGCCTATGCATCTTTCTCTATATAGTATGGAATTCCTGCCCTGAGGATCTCCCTCTGAATCAAACTGGCACCTGATATAGGTTGGTTTGTGTAGCAATAGTGATTAATATGTTAGTTTAAGAACCAATATTAGTTTAGCTAAAGGAATCCATGAGTGATAGTTCTAAAATTTTCCATTTCAGCTTTAGTGGGTGAATAGTCTTGTTTGCCTCAATAATTTTGCACTGGGGACATAATAGAATACTTTTATCTTTTGCCTCAATAGGTGCAAGGGCATCTTTCTTGGATTCCACATATATTGCTTTAAAAGTTGCTCACTACAGCCTAAAAAGCAATGGGGATTTTCCAAATTGGGGAAATGCATGTGAAAGTTAGTCAAAGGTTTCAATGGTTAAGCTGATGATGGAAAATGAGGAAGAATTAGGTGGGCAGTTGGCCACCCTAGATACTACTGAGCATGTCCTTGAAAAGAATGAATATGTATGCCAGTGTATTGCATATGTACATCTTAGCTGCTTAAACATAGGATGTGAACTCTGAGAGCATGCACTTGCTTGCCAAGTCTCCTGGTACATATCATGAGGAATAAAGGAATGCCACTTTCTAACACCACACTGAAGTTAGAGAGTTTTCTTCCCAAATTTCGGATGACATTCCCAGACATAGTTTTTATTCAGCCCCAAACTGCACAGAACAGACCTCCACAGCAGTAATCTGTGCGTATTAAAGTAGCCAGTTGCAGGACTGCAGTATGGAAGAAATCAGGTTTGTATCTCTCAGACCCCTTCCTCATGTTGTGTTTGCATTACCTCATACAATGTAGAAGGATAATCATGTCTTTGATGAGCTCTATGCACAGAGAAGTACCCCATAAAGAAACTGGGACTTCACACTACCTATGGCTGGTTAGATGTATCCATGTACCTACCCATCTGTCTCTTCAGTAGATTTTACCTAGATGGATGAACTAATTTTCATGAATGAAGTGTCAGTATAAAGCTTAGAAAACTGAGGCAGTGTTTCACTAGTTCAAGAAGTCTGTCTGATCAGTGTAAAATGGCACTAGCTTGGAGGTTCTTGTAATCGATAGGGCATTATCATACACACTAGAGTTATTTTCATAGCTCTTTTGCTGAAGAAATATCATAGAAAATCAAGTGAAAAGAGCAGAACCTGATCTGCTGTGGCTAGAGAGAGCTTCAAAACTTAGCAGCTGTCTACATGATCAGAGTTACCTCCCAGACCACCCACAGCAAAGGGCTCACATCTCATGGGAAAACACAGCATTGCAATACATGTTGATGCCCATTCCTACTGAAAGACCTCTAGCAAATTCAAGTTGGATTCCTCTTCACCCTCGTAACTGTGCATGCATTGTCTTCTAATTTTGCCATCAAAGTAAGCTCTCTTTTGTTGGGACATCTTTTCATATTTGAGTGAACTGAATAAGTCAGTCTCCGATACAGAAAGTGACTGTATGTTAGGAGCTACAGACTATAGAATGAACAAATTCTGTGGTAGAGACAAAGAAGAAAATATTGTACATATTCTCCTAGTCTCAAATCACTCATGACTGTCTTTCTCAGGGCCAATATCTGTAAGTAATAGATAGTAATGACTGATGGTTTTGAAAAACTAGAACTTGCAGTTTGGTTCTTTGAAAAAATTAATTCTCAAATTGATTTTAGAACAGACAGAATACATAAGATGTCTCATTCCAAAAGGAGATGACACTTTTTTTTCAGTTTAGCAAATCTTCTTCAAAGGGATTTATGAGGATTAAAACTTAATATTACTTTTTTAAATGTATAGTCTCATTACTACCAGTCCTAGCGTAACTGAAATATCACAGATTTTACATTCGCTGGAATAACACTCTGCACAACAATTTGTGGCTCTTTTAACAATTTACGAAACTCAAACTAAAAATTAGCAGCTAACCCTGCATAGCCAGATAAAATATGTCCCCCTGTACTCAGCTCTGATGAGGCTGCTGCTCAAGTACTGTGTTCAGTTTTGAGCCCCTTGCTACAAGAAAGACATTGATGACCTGAAGTGCCTCCAGAAATGGGCACCAAAGCTGGTAAGGGTCTGGGGCACAGTCCTGAGGAATGGCTGAGGGAACTGGGATTGTAGAATCATGGAATCAGAGAATTGTTTAGTTTGGAGAAGAGGCTCAGGGTTGACCTTATTGCACTGTATAACTCCCTGCAATGAGGGTTGGCCTCTCCTCCCAAGAAACTAGCAATAGGAATAGGGGAAACAGGCCTCAAGTTGTACCAGGGGGGATCCAGGTTGGGTATTAGCAAATTTTTTTCGCCAAAAAAGTGGTCAGGTGCTAGAATGAGCTGCCTGGAGATGATCAAGAAATGTTTAGATATTGCACTTAGGGACATGGTTTAGTGAGAAAATATTGGAGGTAATTGGATGGTTGGACTAGATGATCTCATAGGCTTTTTCCAACCTTAATGATTCTATGATTCTATACAAATAAACGTTAAATTGAGAATGAGACCACTTATGAGGAAAGCAGAGCACACTTTAAAAAAACCTCTGTGAGATTAAAGAAAAATCTTTGAACTCCTGGAAGTGATGCCACGTCTTAAGTTGCTAATATCCCTGCTAGAAGGATAGTCCTTGAAATCTTAGGACCCACCTCCCACCTGCCTAAAATTGTTTTCTTGTCCTGTATTTCTCCAGTACTGGAAAGCTAATGAGAGACAGAAGTTGAATGAAGACAATAGTAACCAGTTTTTCAAAAAACAGATGTTATTTAATGCTCAGCTGGAAACCTGTGTGTGGATTTATGCCTAGGTTAGCAGTACAATAATTGCTCTGATTGTTGTGTTTGTCCAGAAAGAAATCAGTCCAAGGTTTCTATTAGACTCCAAAGTCAATTAGAGTAGCATTAGAACAAATTTTGTTTATCTTTGCAGTGATAAAAAGAATTTATTTTTCCCCTCTGCCTGCTGGGCTATCTAGAGTGTGACAAGGGATGTGACTGAACAACAGTCTGAGGCCTTTGAGGGAACAAAGGATGACTGATTAGGCTTAAATTTAATTTTCCAGTGAATTCTTGCGAACAAAAAGAGATTCACATGTGATTAATGATAGTTTTGAAGGACACAGTGGGAAAGTATGGGAAAGTTAGATTTTGTTAGGAGTACAGATTACAGAACAACAGAAAGTCTGAGGCTGGGACCTCTGGAGGCTGTCTGGTCTCCATACTGGGCCCAGTATTCATCTCTGGAGTACCCTGCCTGTTACTGTCCTCCAGATTCAAAAATAGGAGACTTGAAATCACTTGGAAGGGTGGGTAGAGGTTGCCTCAAATAATTCAAAAACTATAAAATAAGACACTGTTGATTTGTTCTTATGAATGTCTCTTTATATGTGCAGCAATGAAAAATTCTACTTCAGCTCGTTTAGGAAGTAGTAAAATTGGGTGAGAAATTATTTTTTTGTTCTATGAACATCTGAGATTTCAACAGCTGACCATCATGAAGCCAAAACTAACCATGTGTAACATTTCTCACAAAAAAAATTATACAGAAATCCTGAGGAAAAAAAAAAGAAAAAAAAAAAAAAAAAGAAAAGGATTTCCTTCTGATATAGGAATTCAAACGTAGATTCAAACACCAGCTTTATCTTCAGGAAAGGGACAAGGATTCCCCATATCTGAGCCATTTTTCTTACTATATGCTTCAAAAAAACCAACCAAACAAACAAACAAAAAAATACACCCATGTTATTGTTGCTGCTACATTATAACTAATTATAATTTTCCAGTGAAATAGAATTGATTGTTGCTTGTGTTAAGTTTGAGCAAGTTGACAGAAGGTATGAATAATGATGACACAGCATTGGCCCAGGAGTACTCGTCTTGTACAAATCTGAGGTGAAATAGAATCCACTGGTCGCACAGTGGCAGGTATGATTAGTTCAAAGAACTATAAGATCATACAAGGACAGTGAATTGGGCAGTTTAGCATGAAAAGTTATGTGTTTTGGGGTGTTGAACAATGATCAAGTAAAGGTCTTGGCAGGAGAAAGAATTAGATATAGTGACAGATCATAGGAAAGCTTTGAGTCATAACGTAAGACTGTGATGTAACGGGAGATATTTTCACGGGGGATAGAATTTAGTTCTTTTGTACTGGGCTCTGTGAAATCTCATTTGGAGTAGCAACTGCCATGATAGTTACACGTCTGCTAGAATTATGCACTCAAACTGGGCCAGATTCAATGAAGTGATATTAGACAAGAGGAAAAAAAGAGCTATAAGAAATCACAGTAAAGGCAGACCCATCTGTGGCAGGGGTGTTGGAACTAGATGATTTTTGAGGTCCCTTCCAACCTATGTCGTTCTATTAGTCTATGTTTCATATGAAGTACAGTGTCCTACCTGTGTCTTAGAATGACCAAGAGTAAAAGCTTAACAAAAAGTGTACAATAGCATAAGCATGAATAACGGTTCCTATTTTGGGAACTGTCAATCTTCATCGAATTTCAGTTCAGAGACTTTCTGAGCAAGAACTGGCACCTTTGCCTTTAATATCCATACATACTGGATAAACAAACATGCTCTACTGGATTTCCTCATGCTATACTTCTGCTCACTTTGGTTGCAGTTTACTTTCAGAATCAGAGAGAACTTTCAGCATCACTGCAGCAGCAGGGATTTGCACAGTTCCAGCATGTAGGAAAACCATAACTTTGCTCCTTAAGAAATTGAACCTTGTTATTTCCTCCAATGCCAAATTTTTGTTTGTAAGAAGACAATGAACAAGCACTCCCTGTTTGTTACTTTCTCCCCGAGGGTGACCCAGGAAATGCCTGTCTGACACTAAGACAGCTATTTTTTTATTTTATTTTTATTTTTTCTTTTTCAGTGTAATTACAATTAAATAATTGTAACACAACATAATCGCAATTTATAATGGGCACTGAATTCTGTAGCAATAGAGAGGAAGAGTAGTTTTCACCAAAGAAAAATGTTGGACATAGAACAAAAAAAAGGGGTCTGTTTTGGTCTAAATACTCATGACACATTTGTAAGAGGATGAAGTGTGGCCCCCTACTCCTTTATGTAGTGGAACCTGAAGGAATGACTCAGGTTCTTTAATCACACAGTCTCCTTCGCCCTCTTCTTTCAGGGGACTGGTGGGAATCCTGAATAATTTAGAGTATAAGATTAATTAATGAACAGAGTCATATAGCTTGATGGCAGAGTACCCTACTTGATGAGTCAGGAAGACTCTTTTAATTCCCTACCCTGTTCTGGGGATGAAAAAGTAGTTTTGAGCATTCACTGAATTCTTGTCACTGCAGGTCTGTAATTTAACACTATATTGCCATCCCACCACCATCACCACAACATACACACATTATTTTAACAATTTTAGCCCTAAAACCACAAAAGATGGAACTCTGATCTAACACTTACCCAACACTTCTACTGTCTAATAAATTTCTGAATTTGGAAGCTTTCTCTGATGTGTTTCTCATAAGAATGGATAAGCAATTGGCTTCTGAAATGAGGAGCACTTATGTACAAGGAAACAATCCCACAAGGAGTAAGATGAAGAACTACTGCGAATATCAGCAGCATGGCTACCTTTGCTCACCTTATAAAGTGGTGATCTAAACAAGAAATGCAAAGCTGTAAATTACAGCATTTATAAAAATGCCAAACTGAAAGTGCTAAATAGCAAAGTCTTCTGACTTTCCACAAAACGAATACAGGAGGATATCCCTACAAGATCTGTCTCACAAATAGGCATCAATTCAAGAGTGAAAGATAGTGAATAGGCACTCACAGTGTGGAAGAGATGGCCTTTTGTCCTCTGACCTACAGAAATGGATTCCACCAATTTATTGCGCTGTTGACATTTGATGTGGAACAAAGGAAAATATTTGATTGTTATTATTATGGGTTCACTTTAATGTGGCAATGGAAGATTTCCCTCCCAGTTACCAGTCACTGAAATCACCCTGTCCACTGTCAGTGACTTTAAAAACAATGTCATAGAGAGTGATTTGGGCTGAGATGTAGTCTATAAAATATTTACTATAATGAGATATACGAGTTTCAGTTTCTTAATACGTCTTGTGGTAGCTGCTAGATTGGTTAAAGATGAAATTACTCAATCCTAATGGCATCTACAGTTCTTGCACAGTATTTTTATTGCTAATTACTTGATGGCATTATGGTCTCATAAAATAAAACCAATATGGACATGGCCTTTTGGGCAGCTGGTTTGGACCTTTTCTGAGTAGCTTTTTACCTTATCAGGAGAGGTAAATTACTAGCCAAAGCAAGATCCAAACCAAAGCTGGTTTGTTTAATTTCCCTTGGAAAACTGAAATGTTGGAATAGGACAGGTCTGACAAAGTCGATTCCATTTCTGGTCCGAGTCCAAATTTAATTCCTAGCTGTCATTCTCTCTCTCTCTTTTTTTTTTTTTTTCCTTGAAGAAGTCTACATGTAAGTGTAGTCGTAAGAAGACACTCACATAATACATTTCTGTTCTTTTACTTGCTTTTGTTTCGCTCCTCTTTTCTCTTACCTTTCCCTTCTTTTATTACCCTCTTCCATCATTCTTTCTTTCTTCTATTTTTTCCCCCTTCACTCTCTCTCATTTTCTTTCATGCAAGAATTTCTTCCCTTCCTCCTCTCCTTCTCTTTCCTTCCTGTCATTTTTCCTTTCTTTGTCGGGATCAGACCTAGTGGAGGGCAGGATCATGGGCTAGTGCTAAGCTCACCCTCACCCTCAGCAGCCAGGGCTTCTGTCTGAACCCTTCTTTCTTTGGCTCAAAGCTCTCTTTCTGAGGATAAGATTCTGACTTATCTAGGAGGCAAGTGGTGGGTGTTGCTGTGTGGCAGCCAGCATAATTTTGTGGACAGTTTTACATTTGAAAGCATTTCTTTGGAGCTGTTTCCCTTTGGAACAAAGTGCACAGGAATGTTTACTGGCTGAAGATCTGGCATGTGATCAGATAACTCCAGCTTGGTAGAGGAGACTGGGGGATGATACCATTGTATCCTGTGAAGGCAAGATACAATTTGCGCCTCTCTGTTCCCTCTTATCTTCTGGAAGGGCCTGGAAGATGGGAACAAAGGAATTCCTGCTGAGGTCCAAAAACCAGAAGCTGTCACTCCAAAAGGAACTGACTCAACCACTTTGGTCTTATTTATAAGCTTGTACTGTCACTGGTAATTAACTGGTTGGGTTAACATTTGACCCATCATGTCTTAATCTTGCCAGCAGGTATACATATATAAAAGAGCCTTCTCTCCCTCCTATAATTGGAGCGAGACATCTTTCAGTCTGGACATGCTTTCATGACCCTGACACATACTCATCTCACAGAAATTATATATAGACAAATACATACACAATCTGGAGAGGTCCCAGAAGACTGGAGACTTTCCAATGTGACTCTCATCTACAAGAATTGTTGTAAGGAGGAACTGGGGAACCACAGGACTGTCAACCTGACCTTGGTGGAAGGGAAGGTTATGGAGAAGACTGTCCTGAGGGAGATCACATGGCATGCACGGGACAACTGGGGGATCAGGCCCAGCCAGCGTGGATTCATGAAGGGCAGGTCCTGCTTGACCATACTGATCTCCTTCTATGATCTAGTGACCTGTCTGGTGGATGAGGGAAAGGATGCTGATGTGGTCTACCTTGACTTCAGCAAAGCCTTCAACACTGCCTTCCACAGTATTCTCCTGCAGAAGCTGTCAGCCCATGGCTTGGACAGGTACTCTTGGCTGGGTAAGGAACTGGATGGAGGACCAGACCCAGAGTGTGGTGGTGAATGGAGTTAAATCCAGCTGGTAACTAGTCACAAGTGGTGTTCCCCAGGGGTTGGGACTGGGGCCTGTCCTCTTCAATACCTTTATTGATGAACTGGACAAAGGCATTAGGTGCACCCTCAGTGAGTTTGCAGATGACAACAAGTTGGCTGGAATTACTGATCTGACTGGGGTGGATCACTGGACTTAAGCCAGTTGGATGAGGTTCAATAAGACCAAGTGTTGGGTCCTTCACTTTGGCCACAACAGCCCCAGGCAATGCTATAAACTTGGGGCAGAGTGGCTGGAAGACTGTATAGATCAAACGGACCTGGGAGTACTGGTTGATACTGGGCTGAGCATGAGACAGCAGTGTGTCCAGGTTGTCAAGAAGGCCAATGGCATCCTGTCTTGTGTCAGAAACAGTGTTGCCAGCAGGAACAGGGAAGTAATTTTCCCCTTATACTCAGCACTGATGAGGCTGCACCTTGAGTACTGTGTCCAGTTTTGGGCCCCTCACTGCAAGAATGACACTGAGGATCTGGAACGTGTTCAAAGAAGGGCAACAAAGGTGGTGTGGGGTCTAGAGCACAAGTCTTATGAGGAGTGGCTGAAGAAGCTGGGGATGTTCAACCTGGAGAAGAGTAGGCTCAGGGGAGACCTCACTGCTCTTATAACTACCTGAAGTGAGGTTGTAGTGATCTGGGGGTTGGCCTTTTCTCTCGTGTAACTGGTGATAGAACTAGAGGGAATGGCTTCAAGCTGCACCAGGGGAGGTTCAGGCTGGACTTTAGGAAATACTACTTCTCTGAAAGAGTGTTCAGGCACTGGAATGGACTGCCCAGGGAGGTGGTGGAGTCACAGACTCTGGAGTTGTTCAAGGAACATTTAGACATTGTGTTGAGGGACATGGGTTAGTGAGAACTATTGGTGATAAATGGATGGTTGGACTGGATGATCTTATAGGTCTTTTCCAACCTTGGTGATTCTATGATTCTATGATTCTGTACATCACAGTATTTTGCATATGAACATCTGGAAATTAACAATACACACTGAGAGACAGCATGATAAAATCAATTACAGCTGTCTGTGAGATGCTCAAGTTTTGCATATTGTTAATCACAGACTTCTAGTATCTTTCTATCTCAAGTCAAAGAAGGATATTCCTTTACAGCAGTCAATACTCTGAAACTGTTTCACAAAGTTTATATATTTTTATTCCAGTGATCTGATGGAGCAATAGCCGTATGATTCCTACCTTGTAGGAGAGTCTAGGTAGTGCAAGTGCAATACTATTTGTATTGTATCAATAATTCGTTTGCAGCTTGATCTCTTGGGGAGCAGGTGGAGTCATGGCAGCTGTTTAACAATCCTCAGTCACAATGAAAAATAAAAAGAACTACAGTTCTGCTGAAACATCATATAAAGATTGTGCTCACTGGGTCTGCAGATCTGGGCTAATGTTCATATTCTTGTGAGAAGTGTTGGGGGATTTTTAATGACTGTATGATCTTTGATTTTACCATTCAGTTTAAATAAAATAGCCCTAGTAACATATTGTAGTGATATTATTCTTACAGCTACAAAATTTTAAGTATATACGGAAGGAGAAGGTAGTGTAGAGAAGTAATACCATTTATTAGACCCACAAAGACACCTGCAAAAAGGAGAGTTTTTCCTAAAGGCCATTCTGCAGCTCTCAAGCAGAGGAAATAGATGTGAAATAAAGTAGAGCAAGGTGCAATTGCTCACAGTTTAACATTATCATGTTAATTGTTCGGAAGAAATTGTGACTGATGAAGGCAAGCTCCTATGGGATGGAGAGGGCTTGGTTATTACTGCCCTGGAACAACTTGGGCAGCAGGATGTAGCACATGTGGAAAATAGCAGTGCTGATCCACGTCCAGAGAAAAAACATCAAGGGTATAGTTTGGTCTAAGACCACCCTAAATCCTGCAATGCATTCCTCTATTACTCTTTCCAAATTCTGCAGACCCTCATTATCACAAACACAACCCTTTGATGAGGCAGGATGCTTCTTTCTTTCTTTTTCTTTATTTTGTTTTCTTTCTCAAATACAGACAATTTCAGCCCTCCAGTTCACGAGAAGCGAGCAGAAAATAACCAGCCTAAGTTGCAAGATATTCTAAAATTTCTGCATGAATTGAGGATTGCTGCATCTTTGGATGCAGTCAACAAGTCATACAATTTTTTTGTTGTTGTCAGCAACATTGGAACCTACTTGAAGAAGCTGGAAAATCAATTGTTCTGAGGCTCAACTCTTCCAAATAAAATGCATAAAAAATAGTAAGATTGTAAGGATACACCAGTAAGAACTGTTCCAAGATTATCTGCTTTCTTTCCTTAATCAAGACTTCCAAAGATTCCTTAAAAATTACAAACTTTGGAATGATAAAAAAAAAATCCATGCAGACAAAGATGCATGTGTTTTTTTAGCATTCTGTTATGCTGAAAAAAAAGGAAAAATCATTGGAAAGTGATGACAAAGTCCAGAAAAGAGTTATTCAAATGGAATTATCTGAGAAGCCAACTTACAAGAGTTTTTTTTGTTTTGTTTTGTTTTTTTGTTTTTGTTTTTGTTTTTTAATATTGTTGAGTTAGTCAATCCCAGGCTGTCTTTGTGGAATGGTAATCAAAGAAAGCTGCTATTGGCACCCAATCTACTTTCCTTTTAAAGTCACCAATTCTTTAAAAACGAGCAAACCCAAAGTGTTTTGAAGATCCTATGGAATCAAGCTCAGCAATATTTTATGTATCAGCTTCATAAAGAGCATCTGTGGCCCCTGAGTGATGGAGACTTCTTTCCTCTACTCTCCAGTAGACACTCAGTCTTGGTATCTTTTTGACAGACTTTCTGTGACACAATGACAGTGATTTCCTTCACTGTCAGCCATGTCTCCTCTTTTGGAATTGAAGTGGGGTCAAAGTGATATCTCCTTCTTGACTTCACAGCTGTGTGGGTTCAGCTGTGTTGTTCAGAGAATCCTGTGCATCTTCAGTTGTAAGCAGGAGGTAGGCTATTAACATCTAGTCCAACCATCAGATCATCACCACCATGCCTACTAAACCATTTCTCTCAGTGCCACACCTGTACATTTACTGAACATCTCAAGGGATTGTAACTCTATCATGTCCCCAGTCAGCCAGTTCCTAGCCACTGTTTTTGAGAAAAAGAAGCTTCTCCTACCTGATTCACACGCTTCAGTCAGTGTAATAGAGGGTCTTGATTTTGTTTAGGGGTTGGTAGGACTCATAGACTCTTCTTAAAGAGCCAAACTCTTCTTAAAAATGCATAGCAACAGGAAAAATAAAAACAAAAAAAAAAAAAAGGAAACATACAATTTGTAACATGGGAAATGCAGTCTCAATGTAAGAAAATAAAAATATGTGTGAAAGAGGTCAAAAAGGATCCCAAAGATATAACAGGATCTCCATCCTTTGAGATGCTCAGAGCATAAAACAGAACAAAGCTCTGAGAGGTTTGGAACACAACAGAATAAGGTCCTGAATAAGTTACTCTTTTGGACCTACTTTGAAGAGGAGATTTGAGCAGAGGTCCCTTCCAACCTGGATTATTCTGGGATCCTGTGGTACACCTCTCTTCCAGCTATCTGCTTGGACTTCTTCCTAACCACAACTTTTCCCAGATGACGGTTTTTTTTGCCATATGATAGGAGAAGGACTGACGGACACAGGACAGAGTGCATCTCCAGAAAATAAAATACAAAGCAACATAAACAAAGCAGCGATCTAATCTCTGCAGCTTTCTTTGTGTGTGTGTGCCTAGGGAGACCTGGTGAGCTGTTGGCTAGGTGGAAGGCATAACACTGAGCTCTCTGAACCATGAGTTGTTTCAGAACTGATTCCTGTTGGGTATTTCTGTACATCTGAAACTGAAAGTTTTCCTACACTGTGTGATAAGCCAATACCACAATGCTTGCCCCAAGAAAACACAGACTATTCTATATTCTCAAATGGACCCTCTGAAGTGCTGCAGTGAGTTACTGCAAGCTGGCTGAATGAGCATAATAGACCCTCCTCTGACTGCAAGGCAAACTGCTGTGACAACTATGGTGGTTTAGGCTTATGTGTTTCAGTTCTTTCCTGTTCTGGATCTGTACATGTTCAGTTATGGGAGGCTAGCTGATACACACAATAATCCATTAAAGTGATGTAAAGTAGACCATATGCTTCTCACTAAAGAAGGAATAAATGAAACATAAGCTCAATGCTCTTCAGCAGTCAAAAAGATAGATAAGGAAAAGAACGAGGAGAAACATCAAGCATGTTTCTAAGTGGCTACATAGAAACCACAAGCTCCAAGATCTTGGATGCTCTGTGTACTTTTTATCCTCACAGAGGAAGTAGTACAATGAGAAAATCTATTAGCTACGAGCTAAGTCATGAAATAGCTTCCACGTTAGAAGAGATGAAATAGACAGTCACCAGCTGCGAAAATAAGGTGTTTTCAGCGTCATAAGACTGAAGTGAATGGGTCTGGGTGGGCTGGATATACCTCTGGCCTTATGCAGTAGGGCTGTTTTTATGGTCTGACTGGCCACACTGAATGGTGGTCTACTCTGGATGATTTCTGGTTTACATGCACAAATCCAAGAGCAGAATTAAGGGATCTCTGCTTTCTGGTACTTGTCTGAACTCCACCTTGAATCTTTTACAAATGCTTCACCAATGGATACTGTTGTACCCTGCCAGCCTTCACCAACAGCATGTGCACATGTGCAAGGACATTTACAAGACAAAATGCCCAGTGTAAGATTTCTCAGTAAAGAATAAGAGGATTCTTTAATAAAAGGCCTTATTCTGTGTCTACAAGGTTAATAAATATTCACTAAGAATCATCAATGTCAGGACTAAAACCAAACAGGAAAATGGCAATCTCTCTTTTGTAAAGGAACTTGTTGAAATAACTGCCTAAGTCTGCCCTCTGTTTACTAAAACGACTTCGGAAATCTCTAAATCCATTTATCCTGGGGATTATCATCATCTGGTTTCCAGACAACATTCTCATTTCCTCCAGTGAGGTTTTTTGATACCTTAGGCCATTAGCTGTGGTATTGATCTTTCCTTAATACGTGAGATTTCCTACAGCAAAGGCAGCTCTGCATCTAAAAACCCCTAGCCAAACTTGTTTTATCTGAATAGCCAGAATAGCATTTTGTTGGAGACAAATTTAACATTGTTTGGCTTTTGTTTATGATAAATGTATCAGGGCAGGCTGTGAATACATCCTCCATGGAATAGACTGAGCCTGTTATCAGCCGCTTGGGAAAATGCTGTTCCAGATACAAAAGCTCATGACATGCCAGTCCTCCAGCTGCTAGTGCTATGGCTTGACCCTGGGGAGTGCAGTCTCTGAGATGGTATCTGGCTGTTACTACTCCCAAATCCACCATCCTGACAAATCTTGTACAGTGTTCCACGGGAAATTAGTAACTGATTTCTTCCTTATTTATCCTACATCACCAAATGTGGCAGCCAGGTGGGTATTTGTCTACTAGAAATGGAAGAATGAAACTTTAACCAAAGGTCTGATACAAGAAATCAGCACATCTTTACTCCTTGTCTTTTAAGGAAGACAGGCATGTAGGTTTGCTTTTTTCTCCCTCCTTCAAGTTCTTACTGACATCAAATACCATTACTTTCGATAAATATCTCTCTTTGTTAAACGCCAGCATGAATTACCCATATAAAAGAACTGGGAGGAGAGAGATTCTTAAAAACGTTTCAGAAATGATTGAACAAAAAGGCCTATGATGGAATGGTAAAACTTTGCTAGAACTTGCTTCCTGCTACTTTGGAGTTTCTTCTGGTGCTTGAATTATCATGTTCAGCAGTCACTGAGAAGCATATGACTTAATTTTCTTTACAAACATCAAAAGAGTCCTTTAATATATGAAAGTCTCATTGACACTAAGAAGTCATTATGGCCAAGAAATCCAAATTCCAGTTCCTTAGTTAAGAATAACTATATATTTTATCAGCTTTTCAGAATGCCTGAATACCTGAAGATAACATTTCAGATTAGATCTTTATGAGGACCTAAGTATAGATTAAAGGATTAGTTTCAGTCATTCGATTGTGAAAAGTTTAGTTTATGCTATTGAGGGCCATGTGACAGGTTGTTGGATTTCACTTCACATGCAGAATCACAAATCCTCTTATGTATCTGGCAGGATGCAACCAAGATTCTGGACTTGTCTTTCTTGTTTGCCAGGTACTGCTTCCTCCAGAAACCCAACATGGAATGAGAATAGCTAGGATTTAAGCATTATTTCTTAAGTTTATTTCTTAATTCTATTAATAATTATGAGCGATATGTAGTAAAACCAAACCAACAAATCAACTAAGTAAGCAACTAAAAACAGTCTTTTTTGTCCAGAAACAGATAGAGTAGGCAAAGACCTCCACCAGCTGATGACATTTTGCTCACTGCAATTTGTCTTTTCCCTTTATGCAATTCTTCAGTTTTACCAGTAAAACAAATACTTTGAACATTCCCTAACTAAAACAGTAAAAATAGGTAATGTTAGCTACCTTTGGGTGAAGGGGATAAAACAGAGATGAAACAGGGGAGGAGAGGAAATCATTTTTCCAAGGGAAGAAGTCTGTGGGATGAAAAACCTCCCCTGTGAGGACAGGATGAGAGAATTAGGGCTATTCACTCTGGAGAAGTTGGAGGCTTGGGGGAGACTTGATAGCAGGTGGCCTTTCAGTTTCTAAAAGGGATCCATAAGAAGGAAGGAGACAGACTCTTTAGTGGGGTCTGTTGTGATAGTACAAGTGGAAATGGTTTCAAACTAAAAGGGGGGAGATTTAAGTTGAATATAAGGGGAAAAAATTACCACAAGGGTACTGAAGAGAATACCCAGAGAGGTGGTGGAAACCATTCCCTGAAGACATTCAAGATTAGGCTGCGTGAGACTCTGAGCAACCTCATCTAGCTGTAGGTAACCAAGAGGGCCACCTACAAGTTGGTCCAGATGACCTTTAAGGGACTCTTCCAACTCATGTTCTGTGATTTTTGACTAGGAATAGTAAGAGCCTCGACATACAGGAAGAGCATTTTGATGAGATTGTTGTTTTGATAACACAAAAGTGTTGATTTCAACCTCACACCTTTAAACAAATTAGCCTGAGAGCTAGCAAGTGGATTTTAACTTTGTTTTAAATTGCATCAATAATTCAGTAATAATTCAACTGTAAATGGTACAGCAGTTTTAAGACTAGAACTCAGCCAAACAAGCAATGTTGCTGCACACTCTGCTTCAGGTGGCAAATCATGTATTAAACAAAACCTATGCTACTCTTAATTTTTCTGGCTTCTCTCTCCTCCTACATTGTGCTAGCAGAAACTCTGCATTTTTAGAACTATATTTGATTACATGCAATATCAGTCAGGGTCAAAGATCATTTTTTGCTGTTATTTTGAGCCCGCTTGCAAAACACGAGCTGCACAAAATGTCAGCTCACTTGTGGCCCGTGAACAGTGCACTCCAACAACACTTCAAAGAGGCAGCTTGGGGGAAATTTGTTCTCAGCTCACTGTGGGGGCCCATGTGATTCACAGACCCCCGCTGGCACCGGCGACAGCTATGTGGCCAGAGCGGTGCATCCGCCTGTGTGGGAAATCAGGCTCTAAGATTTCACACAAATTAAGACTTTCTACTTCAGGCAAGGTTCGGATGCCTGTTGGAAAATCAAAGCAGCTCTCTCTTATCCTCTTTCTTATGCAAAAAAACAAAAAACAAAAAACAAACAGACAAAGAAAAAAAATCACAAACCCAAACAACAACAACAACAAAAAAACCAACCAGTAATAAGGAGTCTGGAGTAGCAAAGGTGACCAGTAAGACCTTCTGCATCATACTTACCTGCTCATGGGATTGAGTGGTCCATGGAAATGCAACAGCAAAACGTTGTTATAAATAGTACAGTGAAAATCAGAAGACGTGGAAAAGACTCACAGTCCTTCGGAACATGTCATTTCATCAAGATAAAATATTTACAGAAATTAAATGAGTTAATATAAATGTTACTTTGGAGAAAATTCAAAAAATGCCAGCCACAATTTCATCTCCTTCTTGGAATGAGAATTTACAAAATAAACAAATTTTGCAAGAAAAAACAAACCAAAACAGGCAAACAAAAAAACAGAAAATAAAAGGAATTAGGGTTATGTGTAATAAATAAATAATACAAATATTGACAGAGAAACATTTCTTATTTTTTTTCTGACCAAATAACTCTTCTCAAGGAGCTCTGAGGTTGTAATACTTCTGGAGAAAAGCAGAGTTTGTTTTCAGGACAACAGGCACATCTTCATATTGTATCTATCTAGAATCAGTTTTATTATCAAAATTAATCACCAACTAGATAAGCTCCCTTCACACAAACCTATGTTAGATGAACACGAGTAGCAGTCCTGGGAGATTTATTTCACTTGGACAAATCCAGCTCCATTTGGTACTCCTCAGCAATTAAGGACCCTTTTCTTGAACAGCTGATGAGGTTATCACTGCCAGTTCTCTGCCCACTCCCTCCCTCCCTCCCTCCCCTTTCTGCCCTATTTTACCCTCATCCTACTCATCAATAGCTAAACTACTTTTCAGACAGCTCCAGGACTACAGGGCAGTTTTATTTTAAAGAAAGTAAAGTTAGTGATGAGTTTCCATAAAATGCCATGCTGATGGAGGAGCTCCAGATGTCTTGCTGTGAAGGGCGGGGGGGCTGCCAGAGGCAGGACTTTTGTCTGTTGGCATCTTAATTGCCAGATTTCAGAACTGAGCATAAAAATGCAAACCCTGATGCTGCCCCTGGCAGATTCGCAGTGTTGGTCTGATTAATACCAGCCTGCAAATCACTGAAAAAAAAGCTTTGAAGAGTGAGAAATGATGGTCTTGTGGGGCATAAGATCAAAATAACTGGATTTCAGGAAGAAGATCTGTAAATTAACTGTACATTTCAGTAGCTAAGGTAGTAAAGGTGAGGCAGTGAAAGGCAAACTGTAATTAAATAGATGGCAGTGGATCCCATATGCTGTGTGTCCATGTAGTTGGAAGCAGACAAGGTCTGAAGGATAGGAAATGAAAATTCCCATCCTTTTTAGTGATTTGCCACTGCTTACATGTCACAAATTCTCTCTGTTTTCCTGACTGCAAAATATGTAACAAAACTGAGGCATTATTGCAAGACCTCTGAGGCAGGACCATGCTCGCCCCAGGGAGAGTGGACTGTGTAGAGTTTTAGTAGTACAGTTTTCCTAAATCCAACACTAGAAACCAATGCCAGACTTTAGGATGCTGCTTGCTTAAAGTCCTCAACTAGAAAATGTTACTTAACAATTCACGTGGTCTGATTGTGGTAGGACAAAGGGGAATAATTTCAATCTGAGGGAGGGAAGATTTTGTTTGAATTTAAGGGGGAAATCTTTCACTCAGAGGGTGGTGAGGCACTGGACAGGCTGCCCATGGATGCCTCAATCCTGAAGGAGTTCAAGTCCAGGCTGGATGGCACCCCAGGCAGCCTGAGCTGCTAGGTGGAAACCAGAGGGTTGGAGCTAAATTATCCTGGTCTAAAAGGTCCCTTCCATCCCAAGTCATTCTGTGATTCTATTCCACAATTTTAAATATACAGTGTTTTATTAGCTGCTGGGGGATGCAAACATTAGAAGTTCTTCATCTGGTTCTTCATCAGACAAGTTTAGAAGCAGAGGTTTTCCAGAGACGTTGTGCATTCTTCATCCTTGGAGGATATCAAATCTTGACTCAGTCAAACCCCAAGCAATCTGCTCAGCTCCCTGTCCTGACCCCATTTTAAGCAGGAAGTTTGGTTACAGAGCTCCTGAGGTCCTTATCTTACAGTTCTGTTATTATTTTCCAGTAACCAACTAAAGCAAAACAATATTATGAGCAAGATAATTTATGCAGATTACTCATTGGTCCCTTAATATTGCTAATGAACACAGAAACATAAAATTACCCAAATTCCCTAAAGCATTTGAGAGATGGATCTAAGGAGAGCATCCCATACGTGTGGGGCATGAGTCTGTAGGTTATCAGGTTCAGTCCCTGCTTAGTACTTGTCAGTGCACCACTAAATAGAGATTTTCTATTTTTCTTTTAACTTGCTCGTCACGCCTCCTCTGCACACTCCTTCCTGCCATTTGTAACTCTTGCAGTGAGATGCAGCAAAGTCTTCATTTCACCTCCCTGTCAATATTTATTGTGCATGTGTAATTTGAAGGTTTTAGGATAATGAAATAAAATTCTTGCCTGCATTCATCAAGTCCAATATGTCTGCAGCATACAAATTGAATACAGAACAACGTAAAACTACCATAGGAGACAGTGAAATAGATCAACCTCTGTGTAATTGAATGAATGAATTCTCAGTCATAGCAGTGATGCCAGTGGGCAAAAAGGATTGTGGCTTTCCAGGTCCCTCAGTAAAACCCTTTTGTGACAATTATGTGGCTTCAAAGTTGGAAAATGCCAAAGATTAATTAGAAAAAATCTTTTTTTTAAACTACTACATAAAACATGTAAAGCTCTTGTGAAGATGTTCTTTTAAGGAATGTGTCCATTTAAAGGAGCATCTCTCCTCAGAGATAATTTTAGGTTTTAGGATTAGAAATGGTCTGTGGTGCTTGAACTGCAAGCAGTGACTTATGGTTACTGCCTGGAAAATGCAATTCACCTGAAAATTATTATCTTAAGATAGCTTAAGTATCACTTGCTAATGTGAATGAGGTTTTGATAAGGCAGTTTTAGGAAGGTGTATTGCATGGTATAGAGATTTAAAGGAAAACACCAGTTTCCAGAACTGTTTATATATTTTTCATAATCAGTCAGACTCTACTTCTTCCCCCCTCCTCCTGCTTATTTTGATACTGCTGAATCCATTTACATAAATTATTAGATATTGAGTGGGGAGACAGAGTGAGAGGAAGAAAGGAGGGCGAAGTGTCTCGAGCAATTCCTCTGGGTCAGTGGGGGAGGGTACCAGAGGGGAGCTGAAAATTAGGACGATTTAAATTAGTCATTGGTAACTGAGAAAGTAGAACAATACCCCAGACACATAGAGAAATGTGAAGGGAAAGAAATCTCTGGATAACTGCACTTGCTGCTGCAGCAATAGATGCAAAGATGTTCTTGGGCCTCTGCATTAGCAGACATTGCTCAGGACTGTAACAGCACAAAGCACGCAGCAGATTTAAGGGCAAAGAGGGAAAAGAAAGTGAAAGCTGTATTATTATTTTCATGTATTTCCCAAAACAAGGAATCTTCCTTACCACAGAGAAGAAGAGATGAACTAGTTAGAGGGATGAGAAGAACCATTTGAAACAATTCAGTTTGATTGCAGACACCCACATCCCAAACTAATTTGTAGTGTTGGGGCTGGAGTCTTACTCACGCTCTCCAGAAACGGGAGAGAACCAAACACATCAGCTCACGCTGACAGCAAGGCCCTGGGGAAGCAGCCCCTCTTGAGAAACTCCCACAGGATGCTTATGCCATGCATCACATGTAATTTAGTCTTGTGCTCTGATTACAGCTAGGTGCGAGTTATTCTTAGCTTTCCATTCAGAAATGAAAATTCATCAAAAATGAGTCGATGCTTTTTTTCTCCTAGAACTTAGAAAATTCAGATGGTATTTCTGAACTAGATGATCTTCCTATGCAAACCAGGGAAACAACTATCCAGGACAGCCAAGAGACTAAAGACACCAGCTGGAAATGCAGCTTAAAGATACCTCACTGGCATAGATGGTATGTAAAACTAAACTGGGGACCCTTCTATGTCCAATTTGGCTTGGCGGTTACCCTGGTTAGTTAGGTATTTTGCTGTGAGTGTCACCATGAGCTCGTGGCTGCTGCTGTTATGACAAGGGCAAAGACTTGGAAAGACTGACAGTGTTGCAGCCCATTGCTTTTGCAAAGATGCCCTCCCAGCCAGTTCTCAGCTGCAATCTCTTAATTTGCTTATATCCATTTTCACATAGGGCTTTACTTCAAAGAATCTCTTTTATCTCTACCACTCACTACAATAATCCCCCCCTTCAAAAAAAAAAAAAAAAAAAAGGGATGGGGGGATGGGGTGGGGAAGACTCTGGGTCAACACACTTGCTCAGTAATTCACAGATTTCTCTCTCTGGCAGTTCCTTATTCCTTCCCAAACATCAAAGAGGACAACAAAAACTGCTCAGTGCCTACAGCCCCTCTGCATTTGGGATCCCTCTACCTACACTCTCCACTACAAGTGAGATATTTTGCATTGTTTATCCCCCTCTGCCTTGTTTCCTGATTGTGGTTGTAAAAGAGAAGACTGAGGGCTTGTTTGACTTCTAACGTCACCTCTGCTGTGTGTAATCAGTGGTGTTTTTCAGGCAGAAAGAACACGGGTAAAGTCTCGTGTTTGCCTTTTGTTCCACATGAAAGGACATCACACATCCTGTTGTTCATCAGTCAAGGTTATTCCTCTTGGCTGCCTGCCTGCTTCTCCCATTACTCGTGCCTTAAAGTCTGCTTTATTCACTTTCCTGTAGCTTAATGTACCCCTGCTTTCCTTGCTTATCCCAGGTTTGCAGGCAGCTCTGGGGAGGGTTAGCATAAGGCACAATACTTTCTGGTTATCCATACTCCTGATACCATCACTCTTACCCAATTTCTGTGTTACAGAAACGTCATGTCTGTACATTTATGTCCTTATTGTAGTCCATGAAATACTTAGGGGTCATGCAAGCACTAAAATCACCACTGTGACTCAGAAAACAAGACCAAGACATGAATGTGGAGTAAACAACTGTGCTGTTGGCAAAGCCATCCTCCTGTACCCACGCTGTTTTGACACTGCATGTGGGAACCACAAGAATGTTCCAGGATTATAATTTTGAAGTCCAACTTTGTTGCAAGTTGGAATGAAACCAAACAAAAATATTGATAATCTCTGTGAATAAAAAGTTCAGGGAGAAGTGAAATACTTTTTGAGAACACAACAGTTGCATTCAGACTTTTCTTTTTAAACACACAGCCATATTTTAATTATTACTATTATTATTATTGCTATTATTATTTTGTCAGAACTATGCAAGGAATAAGAAATGAGAATCTCTTTTTTTTTTCAAATGTCAGAAATGGGGCAGACTGACATTGCTGTCACACCTCTCCCCTTCTCCTCCTCCTCACCCTTTCCCTGTTCTTCCACATGAAATTTTGGCAAAAATAGATAAGATTTTCCATATGTGAAGTAAGTGATAAAGGCACCCACGCCAGGTTCTGATGCAATCTACTGTCATCCCTGTCTGACATGACATTGCCAAGTGAGTTGATTGATCTGCAGGGTCTATCTTCCAGTGACAAGCACAAAGTTGTGAGTTCTGGCTACCAACCAGAAAATATACTGGTAGACTTCAAGCAATGTTTCAGCAAATCCTCAAGTTCTGCAAAGAGCTGGGAGTTTGTCACCAGCTGCACCATCATACCACTGCTACTTTACTTCACAGGGATAGCAGTGAGAGACCTCATTCCTTATGGAGCTGCCCCCATTGCAGGGTGTGTTTGTGATAAAGGGCATGGGAAGAGCCACCTGAGCAGAGATTATGGTGGAGTGAATTGCTGTTTCACAGCCATGTGTCATTTGAGAAAGCTGTCATAGCTCTGCACTGCAGTTATACCATCTGAATACTTAAAGACTTAAAGTCTTGATATTGATATCATATGTTCACAAGCACACGCTGATGCAAAGATGTGCCTGAGGTTAGTCTTAAAATTGGGCTGCCATTTTTCTCAACAGGGTTTCTCAGGGAGAAATAGATGTGTGCAGGCTGTGCAGTGTATATGCAATCAGTCCATCTGTTGATTCCTGGAAGTGTCAGATTTGTATTCTGAGTTCCAGTGCAGAGTGAAGGTTGCCCCACTTATTTCTGGGTTTTCTTGCCTCGAAATCTGTGTGTCCTGCAAACACATATGGAATGAAAACTAGTGTCTCAAGGAATCGTATGTCACACTGGACATACATGCTGTAGGGATTCCCAGAGAGGTTGTGGAGTCTCCTTCTCTGGAGCTGTTCAAGACCCACCTGGACATCTACCTGTGCAATCTGGTCTAGGGAGCTGCTTTGGCAGGGGGGTTGGACTTGATGATCTCTAGGGGTCCCTTCCAACCCCTACAATTCTGTGATTCTGTGAGTCTGTGATGTACTGTGGTCATAACCACAGCTCTGAGTCTACACAAACAGCAGTACCCAGCCTCACAGAATAACTAGATATCTGGTATCTCAGATGCCTTCCCAATTAGGTCCTAAATATTAAGAAGCTTGGACAATGGGATGACTTCTGTCAGCCTGAGTGATGGAAAGGCTCTTAAAAACAGAAATGCAACATGAAAGGCTGTGCAGAGACACAAAAGTATAGGAGGGCTTGAGGAGGGTTCATGACTTACTGCAAAACAAAAAAAAAACCCACACGTGTTTCCTCTACTTTTGACAAAAAATCCCGTTCACCCCATCAGATCCTCTTTTGAAATCTCCAGTACTCCGTGTTTACCAATCCCATGACTGCTGCCCTCTCCTTTTTCCTCTTGCCTATCCCATCCTCTTCCCCCAAACAGCTTATGCCTCCCATCTTACTGTTCCTTCAGGTTCACCTTTTATTTTTCCCTGTTGCATTTCCTGTCCTTTTCTCTTCGATTGGAGAACAGACAACACATCCAATTTCTCCTGGAAATCTGTATCTAGAACAGCTTTGGGCATTCTAAATCTTGGGATGCATGGCAAAGCCACTGAGCTTATCGAAATCTACACAGACCCCTTGGTGGTTAGGAAATGGGGCTTGTAATTAATGACATGTTTGAATCAGATTATCTGTGAGGGGTTGAGGGAATCACTTTGAGAATGAGACTTCTTCCCATTGCCATCCCAGACTCCCTGATGTGGTTAACAGCTGCTTGACACCATGAGCAGTGTAGAGCAACTTTTACTTTGTGGACATCTTAGGAGACTGTGGAAAACCAAGTCTGACAGTCTGTTCCACTAGACATTTGTGGAAGAAACTCCATCTTACATAAAACTGCTAACCAAAATCTAATAGCAGCAGGTTTGCCCACTGAATTACAGCATGAAACAGGGACAGATATGCCATGGTCACTGCTGTTCTGAGTTTCTACAACCATGCATGGAGTTTCTCTGCATTTCTGTTGATGTAACCACATTTACTTTTCTCTTCTTCTTTCATGGTTGTGATAGTCGATATATATACACACTTCTTTGAATCATCTGTTTCAAGAGGTATACCCTGGCAATTACTGGGCTTCTATTTGCCAATGGGAGTAGGATAACTGCCCTGAGTGTTCATGGTGACCTTTTGGCTTTGGACAAATTCATCAGTCATTTTTCTAGAGAGAAAATTGGTTCATCATCTTTTTCATCTTTTGCTGCAAAGTAACACTTATACTCAAATCATTACTGGCATTATCTGTTTTGGAACATCTTCAGTACCAGATGGTGGAATTTCCAGAACTTCCTCTATTATTTCCTTAATAAGAATATAAAAAAAAATCTAGATAGAAAATTGAACTTTTTAAGCTTTGTGAAGGATGTTTTTATCTCAACCCACGTGCTCTATTTTTTTTTTTTCCTGATTTTCTCCCCATCCCACTGGGATGGAGGAGTGAGCAGACAACTGTCTGGTGCTGAGCTGCTTGCTGGGTTACATCACAACAGCTCATCGACAGGCAGTGTGAGTGTGGAGGAGGGTCACAAACACACATAAAGGCCATACAGCCCAACCACAAGTCTTGTCTATGGGACATTTCTGCTGGAGGTTTGCTGTAGATTCTGACAAAATCTGGGATTCTTTTGCTGGTTTTGCCAATAAGTCACTGAGAAATATTAGGAGAAAGACTTCAACCCAGTTGCAATAAAACCCCTGTGTCTCATATAGGTATTTTTGCTGTTTTTTCTTCAGAGCAACTGTTATTGTCATGTACCAATATGATTGCTGCATTCAGTGTCACTACAGCTTCAAGAGCTTCTCATGTGAGTAAGCATGAGTAGGAGCAGTGTTTAATTTCTCTGGGGCCATACAACACTTAACAACTTTCTAACACAGTGAGCAGGAAGAGTGAGCTATCAACAGTGTCTGGAGATATTTTGGTACAGGCTGTTGTGCAACAGAGAGTAGGTTTATAGTGTGCACCTTTATAACAAGATGCTATTATTTACGTGCTGAATTTAAAAAGATACCCATTAGAATTGACATCCAGGCACTGTAATCTCACTGCCATCATGTCTAGTACCTGTTGTTGATAATCAAGTGAAAAAAGGTATTTCGAATCCTAGCAGCCACTGAAGTCTATTCTTACTTTTCCATCCCTGCTTCTCACCCTTTGCTTCTTTAGATCATTTACAATGTAAAGTAGGAAGAGCTCGGTGACATGAGAACAGTGATGAAGGTAGTGTGGCACTGGGAGCTCTCACAGTGAAATACCTCCATCAGCAGGTGTTACAGGAGAGTGGGGACAGCAGGAAAGGGAAAGATGAAGTGATCCTATTTATAAATGTATTCCCCCACTGCCGGTCTGTACCATGGAGATATCTCAGCAGCACAGATGGATCTGCATACTGATGAAGACATGGGGCACCAATGAAAAATTCTGGATCTGGCTGAGCTCCCTGCAGGCACAGGGTTTGCTTACTCTTCTATTAGAGCCCAATACAGTCACATTTTTGAAAGTAGTTTTTGGTGCTGCCAGTGGGACTTTGTTTCTGTGTAAGAGCAAAGCAAAGTTCAACAATCAGATAAAGGAATGCAAGGACACTGACCAAGAAGCTGAACCCATAAGCAAGAGGAAACTTCAGATTGGCTCATTGGTAGGCAGCGTGAATAGGGAAAAATTATACCACTACAATGAGGCTGCTTAGGATTACCAGCCAGAATGCTTGGAGGAAGCCAGCTCTGTTAGATATAAGATACTGGCTTGCTGAGGTGCCTCGAGAATTGATGGAAAAAAATCTGGGCAGTTCCTCAAAAGCCTAGGTATTGTGTTGCACTGGCATTGTGAGAAACCAAGGGGAGTTGCTGTTTCTTTCACAATGTGTACATCTGCCAGCTCCGTATGATTAACAGCCAAATGGCACAACACTTGGTGGAGGTAGATGTGAGGAAGCACATCTTTTCATTGCAGATATCAAAGAGTCAAAGATGGTTGATGTTCTTTGGTTCCAGCAGACCAACCATATGATATCTTCTCTAGATTTAGTGGGAGATGTGGGTATCCAGTATGCCTTTGTACCGGATCATCAGTAACTGGCCTGAGATCACACCACAAATAAGCAACAGATCTATTCAGAGCGCAGTTCAGTTCTCCACCACAGAATCATAGAATCACCAGGGCTGCAAAAGACCTCCAAGATCATCCAGTCCAACAGTCCACCTGCCACCAATAGTTCCCTATTAAACCATGTCCCTTAGTTCAACATCTACATGTTTCTCGAACACCTCCAGTGATGGTGGCTCCAACATCTCCCTGGGCAGCCCATTTCAGTGCCTCACTGCTCTTTCAGAGAATTAATTTTTAGTATTATCCAACATGAACCTCTCCTGGTGCAACTTGATGCCATTCCAAATAGGCCCTCTGGAGTTTGGAGAGATGAAGATGTAAAACTTTAAGGTTTGAAATAATAGTAACCCCCCACAAAGGCTCCTCTTTACTGTGCTTGCACAGATGGACTGATCTCTGGCAGACAAGGGCAGCTGTGACTCTTGATGAGCTCCCGGTATCTGTAAGCTTCCCTTAATTCACATTCTTTAGCCGTGACAGCCTTCTTGGCCTTGCCAGAATGGTTCTTATGCCAGTTCCTGGTGAACAGATGTCTGTGCTGCAAGAAACAGTGTCACAGCTGACTGCAGCAAGCCAGGCAGGAGCTGAAGGCCTGGAGACTGAGAAATCTCTTAGGAAATCTGCCTGGAGAGGAGGAAAAGTTTCACTGCAGTAACGCACTGCAGAAAGATTTGAGTCTGCTTGTCTCATCTGCTGATTCTGGCTGTGAGAGCTGGAAGTTGCTTTCAGCTCTGTGTGTGGGGAAGGACACTGTTAGAGCGGGGAGCACTGTGCTCCTGGGCTTCCTCCTTCCCATCACTGATGCCAGCTGCCTTCAGCAACCTCTCAGGGTTGACACATGGCTAAGGCAGCAACAACCTTCTCTTGAGTGAACCACGAGAGCAAATCTGCCTTTGTTTGTCAAACAAGCCATCTGAAATACCATTCAAAGAGATCTCAAGAAAGGTTTTGATCTTTCCTTCCATAAACGGACCAGACATTGCTGCCAGCACAGACTGTTCAGCATTATCAGCATGATAGATGCTCCTGCAAGGAGTATAGTTTTAGCTGTTTTAGTACATATCTGCCATCACCATCTGCTATTTGTTGGCATGAGTGTGTGCTCTAAGAAAACTAGATTCAATGGAAAAAGAGAGGCCTTACCAGCTTTACAGAGTTTCAAGTTCATTTTGAGGTTTGTTTTTTTATCTGCATATTAAGCATTGGATATTCTGATGTTGATACAAAGCTTATACAAAGCACAGTATGTTCCAAAGGCTGTTTTTCTCCTTTTGTTTTATTTGTAAGCATTGCTGTTGCTAGAGATCTTCAAACAAGCAATTATCCTTACAATAAGCACTAGAGTCTGAGTTAAATTGGAAAGATGGACTCTGCAAGGTGGAGGAGACCTTCTCATGCTGAGTAGGAGAGTATTCAGATGATCCACTTGAAAGCATCTCACCTGCATTCCTGGTTAGTGCTTTGTTTTCCTTTCACCTTCTTAAAGCCTAAGGAAGAAAAATTAAATGGACCTGTTGGTAGTTTTCTTTACCAATTAACTTGAAACAAGTGAAGAGGGACTTGAACAGGAAATCATCCACAGGCATATGAAACAGATCAAATAGCCTCATCCCTCCTTGAAAGTAATAGTGCAGAAGTTCGGTATTAGTGGGAAATATTTGTATAGTGCTTTGAAGTTCAGAAGCACTATATAAATGCTAAGTATTATTAACTATATGAATCAATCATCTTCAGAGAAATCTAACACTGTTAAAGATGGGAGAGCAGTCTCTTCCTTCCTTAATGATAACCAACCCCAAAGTTATTCATAAAAAAATACTTTTAAAAATAGATCAAATGATTTCCCCATCCTGTGATAATCCCCCTGATTGCCCCCATGTTTCAGTTCAGTGTATCATCTGAGAGATCAAAGGATGTGTCTGAAGCTGGCGAACCAGTCCCACAAAGAAGAAAACCCTCTCCTGCTGCAGATAAACAAAATACAATTTCCAGATAACATCACAGTGCTGATCAAAATAGCTGCTTTTCCAATTAGATTTCAAAGAATTCTTAATTGTTATTGATTTAATCTGGAGATGTGCAGATTTTTCCAGCCAGGAACCTGTTTCGTGAGGAGCTTATTACCCTGGGGATTTCAGCTGCAGACAGGTTTTAGTAAGCAGCAACAGCCTAGCTGTCAGGCAGGTGACAATAAAAAGGGAATCTGTCCAGATACGGGAGACAGCACTATTTGTGTTTCTGTTTCCTGCAATAATTTAGAGCACAGAGGTTTATCCATTCTGAAACGACAGCAGAATTCACATATCCATAAAAGCACCTACCTTTAAATTATATAGGCAGAGTATCTGTACTAAGAAAAAAAAAAAAAGATCCAAAACACACATCCATCCATCCATCCATCCATCCATCCATCCATCCATCCATCCATCCACCCATCCATCCATCTGTCCATCCATCTATCTATCTATCTATCTGTCTATCATCTCTGCCTGTCTGTCTGTCTGTCTACCTCCTTCTTTACTTCTGTTTTTAGATTTATTAATTCAAACCATAGGGGTCTGCCCTGAAATTTGTCTTTCCCAGATTGAATGCCCTTGTGCAGGAGAGATACATATAAATGCATATATATATATATATATATAGATATAGTCCCACATATATCTATATATGTGTGGGTGAATATATGTATTTGCAGTTTGCTGAGGAAAAAAATAAGCAACAGAAGATTTTGTAATGTCTGCCGAACTTCCATTTCAAAGTCAGGTAAAACAGCAGGGAGTGGGAAGAAGGGAGGGAAATGGGAACTACTTTTTCAGAGACAGGTGACATTTTGGAGCAGAACAACAGGAGATGGTCTCCTGTCAAGAAGCAATAAGAAAAGGAAGGATGAAAAATAGCTCCCCCAAAGAAAATTACTCTGTCCCAGGCAAATGATGATGCAGGGATTTCTAATCCTTTGGTAAAGTGACAGTGAGGGATTTAATGCTGTCAGGCAGGTATGACAGTGTCAGGAAGAGTGACTCAGGAAGAGTGACTCAGAGCCTGATGCCACTGGGAAAAGAAGTGCCTGACCCATGAGCAAAGCCATCCATCGCTTGGTGCCTGCTCTGCCAGTCATTGTGGAGAGGAATGGTGAGGGATTGGGTGAGAGCCACTAACAGTTTGAGAAGAAAGAGTAAGGGTTGGTGCCATTGGGTGAAGAAATGAGTAAGAAAATGAAGAAGCTCAGAAAATAATGTGTGATCCGGAAAAGTGATGAGAAAGGCACCTCCTTGTATATGTCTTAAGCACTGCTCTGACCTCAGGATACCTGGGATCCTCTCTGGATGAATTTATTGCCACCGGGCACTGTGGAGGCAAAGAGTTGATAGGTTCATCCTAAAACAAAAGACTGAAAGGGATATAAATCTCCTCTATCAGGACAAAAGACAACTTTTAACTTTATGAGTTATATCCAGTGACACTGCATTTCTAGGACCCATGCAGGAATGCATGAATCTGTATGGCTACATAAATCATCCAAGTGCAGAGTTAATTTGAAATGTGAATTTTAAGCATGGGGCTGATATGAAAAACTTTAGAGTAAGGTGGAGTCCCATTGCTAAGAGGCTGACAGCACTAAAAATCTGTAGGAGAGCATTTCTATTCTGTAATTCCATTTCTACTTTACCCGAGGCTGAGAGAAGAACCAGAACTTTTTGACTCATGTGAGCAGAATTGGTTCCAGATTGTATATTTAGATTGCACTTATTCAGAAAAAATAGATGGTTAGAAACCATCTTTGTCTTCCAGGCAACTCCATCTAATCACAAAAGGCTTCTTCTCCAAAGCCATGGATTCTGAACTGTATTATTAAACATCAGCTGTCCAGGTGAGGATGCACAAAATCAATGTCCTTGTAGGCATCATCACCAAAACTAGGTCTGCTATATTGCATTTAGGTTAAGTTTTTCCAAATCTCAACAATTACCTTTTTTTTTTCTTTTCTTTTTCTCCACTGTCTTTCAGGGAAATAGTATTTCATTATTAAAAGACATTGTAAAGGATATTTACATTGGGTGACAACATTAGGGGGCAGTACTCAGCCAGCAGCCAGTCCCTTTCCTTCACTGAACAGCTGTGTTTATATGTGGTTGTTTGTAAAATTTATGTTTGAGTTTGTTTTAACCTTAGTTTATTGCCATTGGAGAAACAGCAGATCTTTTTCTATTACAAGTCGTCAAATGCCACATCACAAATCAGCAGGAGGGGTGAAACTTCCCATGCCCCTTCTCCTCACAAATCTCCAGTTATGTGTATGTATATATTTTTTTGTAAATTATGAAAGATGTCCTGCTCCATCCGAGATGCCTTCTCAGTGAGTATTGCATCCATACAGGTCCTTCTGACTTCTCCCTGTGGGAGCATACCTGATTTTTTCCCAGCAGGGTGGATAACCCCATTTTCCTATGCAGCACAGACACATCATAACGTGCTCAGAGCATGTAAATAAAACACATATGATTGGGTAGATCACACATTTTTCAAGCATCTCCTCCCTCTTCTGGGCTTTGTCTCACCACAATCTCTCTATTTATGATATCTCCTTTCCACCATGCTGCAAGGGAACATGACCTTGTCCTTTGTATTTTGTTTTTCTGTCCCATTCCAAAGACCACTACAGAAACCACGTCATAGAATCATAGTATCATTAAGGTTGGAAATAACCTCTAAGATCATCTAGGCCAACCCCAGCCCATCATAACCATGCCCTCTAAACCATATCCCTTGGTTCCAAATGCACTCTTTTCTTGAACACATCAGGGACAGTGACTCCACCACATCCCTGGACAGCCCATTCCAGTGCTTCACCACTCTTTCTGAGATAAGTTCTTCCTAGTATTCAACCAGAACCTCTCCTGGAGGTTAGGTCCAGCTCTTTCCTACTGTGTGAATACTGAGGAAATATCTGTGTGACTTTCTTCCATGGAGGCTTAACCCCATTCGCTTCTATGACTTGTTTGGTCTCCATCTCATCCAAACCCAGCCCTTCCCTTCCTTGAGCATCATCTTCCTGCAGGGACCCAGTAAAGATCATTCTGGTTCTGCAAGAGTCTTGCTCCTTCCTCCTTATGCAGCTCAGTGCCCTTACTGAGCACAGATTGACTCCAAGTCACCATAGCCACCACAGCAGTATCTCAGCACATCCAGCATAGTGTCCTTGTGGTATACCTATCATTCATGTGTGGTAAGCCTGGTTCCTGCCCTGAGAACCAGGAGTCCCAGCACAGTTCAGATATCCTAACTTGCTGTCAGCAGCTTTGCTGTTAACACACATCATCTCCTGGATCAATTCTCTCCTGAGAAATTGTCCTCCTTCTTAGCATTGTCTCTTCCAGGCTGGATGCCAAGGTGTAATGCTCTCTACCCTGCCACTGTGTCCTCTTTGCTTCTCTCTGGCCCCATCCAGAATCTCTGTGGGACAGCCATCATAATCGATGTGTTCCAGATGAGCTACTTTTTAAGATCTTGCTCATTTTCCTTTGTTTATGACCAGCCCAAACTGACATTCCTCTCTCCAGCCTGCAACCCTTGAGCCAGTGCCCAAAGTAATGGTGATGAAAGTGGAGAGAAAAAGCTTGTGAAAACTGTTTCTCTCGCCTCATGGTATGATGGCAAGCTGCATCCATAATCCCTTATCCCCTATTAGTCCCTTTACACACAAGAGTATGAGTTTCCATTTACAGAGAATGTGAGGCATCAAAGCAGGACTGATTTGCCACTTATCAAAAGCAGGTGTGGAAATAGGAGCGATTTGCCAGATACTCTGCTCAGTCCATATACACTCTGCTCAGTCCATATACACTCTATCTACATATTTAATTAATAGTAGCGCAGATTTACAGTTGCCACTGAGAACTATTTCCTCATGCTGTGCCTACACTTGCACAAGAGGTCAAAGTGTCAGCCACCAGAGCTGGATTTTAAATAAGATTCTTAATAAATGACAGCAAAAAAACCCAGCTGTGGTTATGCTGAAGTTTTGCCTTAAGCCTCCAGATGTGAACACAGGGCCATCCTTGCCTTCTGCAGCAGCTACTTAGCGCTGTAGGCAGGACTCCAGGTTGGTGGACTGAACATAGAAGAAGTCTTTACAGCAAATCCTCTGTCCCAAATGCTTCCTCAGCTCATTGCATCTCTGTGACCGTGGCAGGTATATTGATCTAGCTGACAGAGTGAGACCCAATAGTTCACTTTTATACAGATGAACTGTAATTTTAGTAATAGAATGTTTAAATAATAGTGTCACCTTTACATCTCACCTCTCTTTACTTTGAGCGAAAGTGTCTGTCTGCTTTTGACAGGCTGAGATTTTTTTTTTCCCTTTTACCACAAACACTTTGCCTGAAGGACATCGGGAGTCATAATAATGGTTGATGGTTTCATGAGATTCTTACAGATTATGGCTAAATGGAATGGTGCTGTAATGTGATTACCTCCTCACTCTTACTCCTGCTGCGCCATGTAATGGCATGGTAGGGCTCTCTGCTGGGATTAAAGCCAGTCAAACTGAAAATTTACTTGCCTTGGGGGCCATCAAGCAAATTTAAATGGCTACTTCAAGATTCTGCCTGCCAGTGAGTCATTTCTTCAGAGGATTAGCAAAATGAATGAAATATGGAGATGGGAAGGCAGTAAAAACTGTTCCACCAGGCACACGCATTCTCTCTCTCTTCCCTCTTCTCTCTAATTTTGCTCTGAACACTAATTCTACTTCCTTATAATTTCTTTCTCTGTTTTGCTCTGTGCCAGAATGGTAAGGAAGCTCAGCACACAAAGAAGGCTGTGACCTTGCTCTTGCTGGTGGGCTGGGGGTATAGGGAGGAGTAGGAACTCCTTCCCTTCTCTTTCATGAATTTCCCTCTCCAGAGAGAATGCAGAATATTTACACGTGATTTCTGCTCTTAGGTGTACAGTTAAAAGAAGGAGCGGCTGTTCCCTTTTGCTCAGGGTCTTTGCTATCATAGAATCATAGAATTGCTTGAAGGGACCCTTAAATGAACAGGGTCTGAATCCCCTGCAATGAACAGGGGTACCTACAGCTAGATGAGGTTGCTCAGAGCCCCATCAAGCCTTGAGTGTCTCTAGGAATGGGGCATTCTTCTCTGGGTAACCTATTTCAGTGCTTCACTATCCTTATTGTAAAAATCCTTTTCCTCATAGCCAATCTAAATCTCCCCTCTTTTAGTTTGAAATCATTTCCAAATCATAGCTGCAGGGAGCATCTGCTCACTCCCTCCTTTGCATATGCTGCACTGTGATGGGGGCTAAATTTCCTGTGCACTGTAACCTCTCAGTTGCCTCAAGACTATAAATTTTCACTGATACAACAGCAGCCTTGGGAGGAGCAGGTCCTCTCTACACTCATCCGTTTGAAGTGAAGGCCCCTTGTATCACATTCTCACAAGCTGTCTTCTATTGAGGAAGCACTGTTGTCTGAGGAGGATTCACATCTTCTCCCCTGTCAGCCAGCTCCAACTCTAGTTACATTCCTTTGCTTTTCAGATTATATGAAAGAAATTTAAGCACCTTTACACACTGCCAGGAATAGAAATGCTTTCCCAGTTCAGAGCCTAAGAATGCTGAGATAATACTAGCGTATTCTTAGGCTATTTACAGAAAGACATTCATGAGATGTGAATACTGCAGTTACAACACAACTTTCTTCAGCAGCTCAACCTAGCCTTTTTTTTTTTTCCAGCTGTTTTCTTAATATTCAGTCTAAAAATTTCCCTGATGCTGCTGAAGTTTAATTACTTCTTTCTCTACCATTGCTGACTAATGATAATAATTTAATTTCTGTCCTCTGGTGCAACATTCTTTTCTTTATCTGCAGACAGTTATTGTGTCTCCCCTTGGTATTATTTCTTCTACTTTAAAATTGCCCAGAAGCACAGCCCCATTTCTTGTCTAGTCACTAAATAAACCCCAGAAATATAGTAGTGAGTGTGAAGTCTGGGTGGTGGCAAAGGATGGACAGGGTGGATAACCCAGGAAACCTACAATGGTAAAGAGTTCTGCTCTGTGGTAGGTCACTATTACAGCTCTTTGACAACTTACACAAAAGAAACTGATGGTCTCAGCCCAGGTACTAATGGTTTAAATTCGACAATGCAGGTACCAGCAGGTGCTGTCTTTATTACAGCTGGTTTCATAACAGAAGTTCAGGCCTGAGTGGCTACAGAGCTTGGCATACCATTTTTCCTCCAAAATGGAAAAAGGGTTCCATTTTAGAGAGATGAAGAATCAGAGAGATGAAGTGAGTTGCCCAGGGTCAAGGAGTGAGGAAGAAGACATAAGTCCAATTTTTAAGATCCAGGCAGCATTCTTAAATCATGTTGTTTAAGTATTCACAATCTCTTTCAGGACAATAAAACTCTAATTATCTTCAGAGGTGCAGAATGAGAACTCCAAGGCGCAGAAGACTATTCACATGATTAAAGCTCAGATGTGCTTTTAAACATTTGCTGGCTTGGGATCTTCTCTTTTCAGGTAAATCTGCTGTCAAAATCAAAATGCACAGAGAAACTCAGCCAGTGTATTCCACTTCTGTCACTATATGCTTTTCCAGTTTGCTTTTATAAACCAATTTTTTTCTTAAATGCACAGGAATTTCTTTCCTTCTTCTTCAGAAAATAAAGAAATAAATAAATTACAGCTCCATGGGAAGAAAGAGACAGATTTTTGGTGTCTGCTAATAGCATACATAGGAATTCTTGAAAATTCCCATAAATAGGTCTTCATTTAGTTGGCAAAGTTGGCCACAATAAAACTCTAAAATTCTTTCCAAAATAGTGTCTTATTTTTTTTGCCAGGAAGGTGCATTTGTAATCAGAATGCCTCGAGCTGAGTTCTCAATTTTGATTACAGCTTCAGAATCCAATCTCCAGACAGAGATCTTTGGGAAAGAATTGTTTAAACTGGCATCTTTTAGGAAAGGTGAAGTTTACCTCACTGCTCAGAACAGAAGTAGAATGGTTCATGGGGTAAGGCACCGAACTGAGCCTATGAAGTTCTGCTGGTTGACTTGCTGTGCTCACCTTCCCTTTGTTGTGTACGTTGATTAAAATTGCATTGGGACACAACCTTTTTCTTACTGAGCATTTCTGTATCACCTAAAACAACATTGTGCCTGTTCCTAATAGAGACTTCTGCAAGCACTAAGAAATAAATTGAAACAAGTAAGAGTAGGTCATGCCTCTCCTAAGTATTTATTTTTCATTTTCTCTGTCACTTTTAGCTTTTTGTATTGTTTTCCTTGACTTTAGGTAAATATCTGCTAAAACAGGCCTTGCCCCAAACATCTGAGAAACTAATATAAGATAAAAAGTGGCAGAAAGTACAAGTACAGCAAAAAAAGTAGTGATAAACATGATGGTTGTGCTTGGTCTGTCAGGGGTGTTATTTTGCATTTATAGCTGAAACTATAAATCTGGTGGTATCTTGGGTTTATAGCTAAAACAGTGTCAATAACCCACTCATATTTTGGCTGTTGCTGAGAAGTGATTGCACAGTGTCAAGGTTTCCTTTTTCCCACTCCATCCCCCAAGCTGTAGGCTGAGGGTGGTGAGCAGCTGGGAGGGAATAGTTGAATATAGCTGGCCGAACGGCTACTTCAGGCCATATGGTATAGTGAATAGCAATAAAACTCAGAGAAAGGAGGAATGTTTGTGGTGTTTGTCTTCTTAAGCAAGTTATGCTTGTTGAGGCACTGCTTTCTGGCAAGTTGCTGGATGTCCACCTGGAGATGGGAAGTAGTGAATAGAATCCTCATTTTGTTTTGCTCGAGTGCAGCTTTGCTTCAGTTATTACACCATCTGTATCTCAGACTGTGAGTTTTGAGCTTTTCCTGATTGGATCCTTTCCCTCATCTTGCTGTTGGAAATGTGAGCCAGCACCTGTGCCTGGCTGCTGGCTGGGGTCAACTCACCCCCGTAGCAATCATGAGGAACATTCAACCAGTAAACAACAATCTTTGAGAGTCTTTAAAGATCTCCTCTCAAACCACTTCTACCATCACTCAGTGTCTGGCCCTATCTCTTATAGTTTTTGTGAAGATGATGCAAACATCTTCAGCCCCTTAGATGTTTACCAGGCTAAAAGGCTGTAGAAATAAAAGCTAACCCTGTGATTTGATACACCAACCATGAAGGGCATTTGTCTGATGAATCAGGCTGTAGTTTTGTATACGTAAGACAGGGAAAGAGACAAGAACAGACAAAAGAAAAGCGGTTTCTGCTTAAATGCACAAATCCAAGTAGTTTTCTCACCTACCAGCAGGTAAGCTGCAGCTTGTTATTGTTATGAGGATAGAGGTGGTTGCACAAATGAATGGGGTGAGACAGCAGTAGCTTACTCAGGCTAAATTATGAAGTCACTGCCTTTGGGAAGAGAAAGTCTCTCCAGCAGGTGTCCTTGTCTAAATAGTGGATAAAAGAGGAAAAAAAAGAGGAAAAAAAAACAACAAAAAAACAAAAAACACAACAGAACAACCTGATCTGTCACCGCCAAATATAAGCTTTATTTGTTTAACTGTGTGAGCAGTGGCAGTATATCTAAGCCAAGGTTAAATGATCTCCATTTTTTGCATTATGTAAAACTTCCATTTATTTCGATTTTTCAGTCTTGTCCTTTACCTCCACTTTGAAAGTCTATCTCCCATTTCTATAAAGGCAAACCAAAGGATCAAGAACCTCAGGAGACTGTAGACAATGACCTTGAAAATATTTAGATGGCTTGGCTAAGCACATAAATGCAATGAGGCAGCACTAATTCTCGTCCAGGTGTCTGGGAGGCAAAGAACAATCTAAGTCAGTATAACTAAGCCATGGGAGGTGAGGTGGAGGGATGAAGGGAAACATTTTCATGATGCTGTTTAGTTGAATGGTGGTGGACTATGTCACTTCTGTCCTGTCCCCTTGTCTGTCCATGCTGTTTGTCACTTGACTCCAATACATGAGGAGCAGCCAGCTTTTTATGTTGCTTTTTTTAAAACAATGCAGCGTAGATATCTGGACCACCTAAGGCCATGCTCACATCCAGATCTTTTTAATTATATCACCCAATATGGGTGTCTATTTTGACAGAAGAACATCTTTTTTCAAAACAGCTTGAACCTCTGTTTCTTGCCAACATAACCTAAATCAAAATAAACCCACTCTTACGCCACACAAACACTATTAATTATTTTATAGTTAACATCACTAATGAGACTTTGTCTCCAATTAGAAATGGTTATGGTGATTTGGAAAAAAATATCTGTACAACCAAACCAGTTAATAGGAAGGAGAGTTAAACTTTAGTCAGGGCTGTGCTGAAAGCAAAACATTCAGTAAGATTATATTCAGTTCATGCCTGAAATCTAAACTGGCTGTTCAAATTTGTTTTCTGCATGCCTTCTTCTGTGCTGTTGTTGTCTTCATGTGCAGAAACACAGTGTTTGTGCCTTTTCCCTACTCTTTCTCTGAGTCCAGTGAAGGAGCAGACACATTCTCATCCATTACTGAGATTACAGTAGAAAGGTTTGTTACTCCTTCTGCTCTCTCATCCATCCTCTTCCCTTTTTCTCCTCCTGGACTTGATTGATATTCAGAGGGTGGAATAACCCTGGAAATTTGTTTAGGAGGAAATCACAGGTAATATTGTAGAATATCATCTATCATTCTGTACATACTATATTCTTATCTTTTGAAATTACTCTTTGCTGTCAGTATTGCATAAAACATGAAATTTTTGATCAGATTCATCCACAGAAGTGATGCTCAGATTTAGCTTCCATTGTTTGGAGATACCAAAGTAAAGCAAAATAAAAATTTTATTTGACTTTATATACTATTTATGGTTACACGATAATCTTGGGTTATATCCTTCACTCTTGTGGCACTTGATGGACAGATCTGTATCCCTGTCGCAAACTGAACTCAAATAAGGAATACCACTGAATGATGCTTTACATTCTGCAGCTGGCTAGGAAGAATTTCTGCATCATCCCTGCATGTCATCCAACAGTGTGTGGGCATTCAGCCTGCCTCAGTCTGAGATCACCTGAGCTGAGAGGGGATTTGGAATGTTCAGCCTTCCTTGCATGAGGAAAGAGACTATCAGAGAGTGATCAAATACTAGGCTGTTGCAGATGGAAACTTGGCATTCATAGGATAGAACCAGGAATATATTTATTGATAGAACACAGTGATTTAACAAAGCTTAATTGTAAACAAGATTCAGGATAGCAAAATACACCTGACTATTTACTGTGTAGAGAGTAGGGTTAAAGACACTCATGCAGGGTTGTGTTGAGTTATGAGGTTCATAGTGGACCCCTGTGCATTCTACGTTCCTTGAAACACAGGGGTAAACAGCCTATGTGCAGCTGGATCCACTCCTCATTCCAGACTTAGTCTGGGGCTTGGTTTATGTCCAACAGATTATATGTGCCCAGTCAATACAAGATACAATCTTAGTAAAGCTAACAAACTTTAAAAAAAATAATAATATATTGATCACTTACCAAGGATCTGTATCAGCAAGGCATTTTGATACCCAGCTGTAAGGGATCTCTGCTCAACATAACTTCAAGAGGCGTCCTTATTCAAGGGGAAATCCTGTCATGGAGCTAGCTGCCATGCAGGAGAGCTCAAGACCATTGATCCGTAGTTACGGTCCTTGGAACATGATCAATTGGCCCTCAGCTGCTGAATCAAGTATCTGCTGCCAGTTTCAAGACTAAAGGGATAAGTTGGTAACACAGGAGAAAGAAACTTGACCACCCTGAGTTAGAGATAGAACATGCTGGGGCACTTGCAAAAGAGTTTTGGGGACACAATGTTGTAAGTAAGACACATAAAAGAAGATATTTCTAACTTATTACATACAGTTAACATAGCTGTGGATACTGAATCCTTCCACCACCATCTGTACTTAACGCATTCTCCGTTTAAAGAAACCTAAATTACTTTCCAAATGTTTTGTCCAATTTCAGATGAAAACTGTCTCAGACAATAGCACAGCAGTGTCTCCAGGACAAGAGTTGTTCTCTTCTACGTAGAAAATGAATGTCTTGTTTTGTTCAGACACTCTCTTTCCTCTCTCCACGCTGATAATTTATTTAGAGTTATATTTAATGGTAGAAAAGTTGCAACAGCTGAACTTAGGCTCAAGGTGAACTATATTCCCACTTAGAGGAAAAAAAAAAAAAACAAAAAAAACCCACAAACACAAACAAACAAAAAACAGCTGCTTTACAATTGAGTTACAGAATGAGAGGCCCTGACAACTTGTAGTTGTTGAAGACTGGATAGCAGAGCTACTAGAGAGAACAATGGTCAATTTGATTGGTTTTTCTTTTTTGCCAGGAATTCCTGCTGCAGATTCAAACTGGAGAAGCTCTTTGCTTCTTTCCCAGAGCTTTTGTGTATGATTTGCAGCCTTGCTAAAGCAGCTGTTGTTTGTTGAAAAGGCAATTGCATTTCGATGGTGGATGGAGGTGAGCCTAGAATGAGAAAACATAGAAATATGATGCTGACAGAAGGGGACTACAGTGTCATTGTTTTATCATATGCCAAAAACATTTAGCTTGGTAACAAAATCTTCCAGCTGCAGAAATGAGTCTGAGAATATGGGAGATGCTCAAGGGAAAAGATGGCTCTCTAGGAAGGGATGTTTTCTTTAGATTCAGAGGAAAACTAGATTTGCTGGTTATGGTGATATCACACATACTATTACACAAAACATCTGGAAAGCTGAGGAAGCCAAACCTCATCCTCTAGACTTCTGAGATATCTCATCTACAAGATAAAGACTATCAAAACTAGATTTTTAAGAGTTCTTTTTAAAATATTTTCATAGAGATCCAGGGGAGATGCTGCTCCCCAGGAGCTGAAAGCATTGAATATGCATGCTGAACACTCTTGAAAACTGATCCCAAATGCAAAGTATGTCTTTTTGAAATATTATATCAGATGGAGATATGGGTAAGTGAGTGAATAAAGAGCTCAAGGGTTTTTGATTCTTTGTGTGTATGTGGCTAACCATTCCTCCCTGAGGAAAGCGAGAGACTAACTGTGAACTCATCCATCTCTGAGGTACTTGAGATAATTGTTGTACAACTGGTTTGATTTGGAAATGGAATTAGAGTGTTCTTTTTGCTCTTCTAATTAATTGTGCTTGAATATCTATATTTGCAGCACCTTCAATTAGTTCTCTACCGATCGGCCCCCACCCGATCTATTAAATTCTTGGATTTTTGTCTGGAGTGAAAGTACTTTGCAGATGCAAAGTTCTCAGCTAAATTATTTCCCTCAAAAGTTACATTTTGTTAGGTGTGGTAAACAAGACACAGCACAACTGTTCCCTCTAAACCAAACCACTCAAGGAGTCAAGCAAACCATTCAGTTTGCAGTTTGTCTGCTTGAAGTTAACAATTTTTTTCACTCTCCTTTGGCAAAAAGCAAGACCAAAGTGATGCTACTTCAGAGTCTTAAGTAGCTGAAGTGTAATGAATGCAAATTAACAACATGAAGAGAAGGTAAAAAACAAGAAAACAAACAAACAAAAACAACCCACAAAAGAACAAAACCCTTCTCACCGTGGCTAATATATTAAAACACAAAATTCTGAGAAAGTGTAAAATTGTCAAGTGCGAGACAAATCACAAAGAGTTCAGAAGAAGTTTGTGAGAAAAAAAAAAAAAGCAGCAACAACAAAGCAGCAGGAAGAGTAGAAATACCAGAGGCAGAAATAGGTCTTAGACATGCTCAGTCCAGTCATGTCTATGGAAACCTATGAGTGCAAGGATGTTAGATTCTCCTTCTATCCCTATAAGGCAGCATATTTCATTCTGTGCAGTTCAGATTTTGATATCCAGCTTCTTCATAGATTACTCATAGGTTGTAGCAGCTTGACTCACTCAGATGCTTTTTACTAGCAATATTATTCTAAAAATCTATGCTTTCTTTTTCCTTTTCTCTTTAGGTTAAATTTTGGCATCATTTAGGTGAAGAATTTGAAACTGGTTGTATATATATGACAAAGCAATCTCCCTAGCCTGAACAGGGAAGACAGGAACAAGCTAGTCAGTTGTTAAAGCTATTATTGTTAATTTTGACCAGCTTTTTCTGGCACAGGACTATTGTCTAAAATACCTGGGAGCTTTTATCCTTCTAAGTACATACTTAACACTTTCAGTAAGGAAGATATTTTGTAGGAGTGGAGGATATTTCCAGTCTTTAGGCAGTATTTTACAGCAGGGACCTTGAAACAGAAGTTTATGAACTTTCTGACTCACAGCCCTCACTTTCAGATTTGGGAATCCACTTTCACCTGCATTTTGTAACTTGTGACTTCAGTTTTGAAATTGTTCCACTTGGAGAACTTTCTCTTGAGCTTTCAAAATATCTTTGGTAGGTTAGAGAGATCTGCAGGCAAAAATCTATATTCTTGTAAAACCTGAGAGTTATGAGAGGATGCATTTTGACCAGTGAGAGGATGAGAACTCTGTTTTTTAAAGTAATATGATTACCAACGTCCATGTTCCTTTTTGATCCCAGAGCTGTTTTCACCTTTCACCTCAGACAAGCTGCGAGGCTTCTATGGGAGTGAGGGAAGATTTGTGCTTGCTGCTGTTTGTATGATAACACTTCCCATTCAATGTAACACAAAACAAATACTGCATTCTTTCCACAGGACAAACATAAAATTTCATCAGGTGGCCTTATGTATGAAACTGCTTGTTCAATAAACTACCATAGCTCTTAGAAACCTAAAGCTGACCCTGTTTGAAGTTTTAAGAATCATAGAATCCTTAAGGTTGATCACTGTTTCTTGAACATCTCAATTTCCCCAGGGTGACCTGTTCCACTGCTTCACCATTCTTACCAAGAGAAAATTTTTTCCTAATACCTAACCTGAACCTCCCCTGGTGCAACTTACAGCCATTACCTTTTGTCCTATCAGTAGGTGCCTGGTACAAGAGGCCAACCCCTACTTCACTACAGCCTCCTTTCAGGGAATTGTAGAGAGTCATAAGGTCTCTCCTGAACCTCCTCTTCTCCAGGCTGAACAGCCTCAGTTCCCTCAGCCGCTCTCCATAAGACTTGTGCTCCAGACCCTTCAAAGCTTCATTGTCCTTCTCTAGATATGTTTAAAGGTCTCAGTGTGTTGTCTGTACATCTAGTTAGCACTCTGAGGCAAGAATTTTCTCTTGTGCTGAGCCTCGTGAGGTCCTTATGCTGCCACAATACTTCCCAAGAGAGGAGACTGAGATGGGATTTGGAGGCCTTCCCCATGCTTACTGTGTCAGGCTCAAACAAAAATGATTTCACTCAGTAATCACAGATGTGGAGAAACCAGCAGAATATTTTTGATGAGAAAATCCCTTCTGGACAGCTGCTCACAGCTCTTATTTACAAAGGTGATTGTTAGGTGTGTGAAAATGAAGAAATAGGGATGCTAAACTTCTTTTTCTGGACTCTGAGATAGCACCAAGCCTGCTCCTTGATGAGGATTCTGCAGAGGATAATGTATTAAGTACCTCTCACAAGAGAAATTACTTTGTAATGTGCTTCTCAGTGTCCTGGTGCATCTCAGGGGAGGAGGTGTAAAAGTTATTTTTTACAGCAAGCAAGATGCTCTTAACATTTCTGATAGAAAGGCTGTGAGCTTTATGCAAAAATAGTATTATTAGAAGGCCTTTTAACTCATGCCAACTTTGTGATCCATATAGTTTAACCATAAAGCCTTTCTACTGCCCTACGGACAATTAGCTAAGTAGCACAAACATTACGATTTTCTAGGACTGATGGAAGTGACCTACATGCTCAAAACAAAGCTCAGACACTGATCTCAGTGCCAACCACATCCCTCTGGTTGGAGAAGAAAAGCCCTAGGTGAGGCTTATGTCTCCTGCTCTCACTGTAGATCACAGAGATTCTACATGCTAATAAGGATTCTCTTCAGAAGCTGATGATTATGAGATCAAGATAAATAAATGCCTCTTTTCTTGTCCTTTTGTCACCTATTTTTGATTTTCCTCTGGGAGCCTGAGATGTCCCTGAGACTGGTGAGTCTCCAGCCTTCACCTTATCATGGCACCCCCTGTTCTACTGTCCTGGCAGGGATCTCCTGAAGCAGGAAGGTGGGATGAGAACCATACAATAGGTAATTATTTAAAAAAAATAATGAAATTATCCAAGGACCCACTTACCTGCCTCTGTCTTTCCATCTGTTTTATCACAGGTATGCCTAGTTTTGCTGTCTCCTTTCTCCAATCTGAAGTTGAAAAACGTGTGAATAGCTTCCTGGTGTTGACTGAACACTTTCCTTCTCCCTAAGAGTGGCAGTGCATTTCCTGCAGCATCAGAGAAGATTTGAACTGTTTCTGTCTCATCAAGACCTGCCAGTTCAAATGTGAATTAAGAACCTTTGCATTCCCAACATACCTTCCTGTCCTGGACAAGAAAACTAGAGACTTGGGGGGGCTCACCTTTCTGGTTACATCCTGCTGAGACTTTAACAGTAAAGTTTCCCTTACTCTCAATTGTGGTGCATCAAATCCCTTTGTGCCATATCTATTCCCTAATCCTGGCAAAGAGGGACAGGAACACAAGTGAGATAACAAGCTCTTGATCAAGTCCTTTGTGTCCAGCAGGATCTTCACAAGTACATCTGACATTTCTAACACCTTTTCTTCACTGCTCACCATCCAGAAGCTTTTCTGCTTCTGCTGTGATATTTATGTGCCTCTTCCCTTGCCATCTCTGTCCCTGTAGCAAGTGTGCACCTAGCAATTTACCTAACAGTGCATGGAATTGCTCTTCACAAAGGGAGGCTGCATTTTCCCTTTGCGTAAAGCTTGCTTTAATCAGAGGCTTCAGCATGAAAGCATACACACGTTTCACTTGCAACTCACAGATGCTCTGGGAAACTCATTCAATTCTTTGAACAACCATTGTGGCTCAGGGCTACGGTCAAGCACCCTTAATATAAAGCTGTTTGTGCAATCTATTTCCTGCTGATAACCAAGAACACCTCCTTGAAAAATAAACACACTAAAATAAAAATCCCAGGAAGCTGTCAAGTCTACTCCTTGGTTTCTAGACTGTTCCATGGTAACTGAACTTAGAAAACCACGAATCCACCTCAAAGCAGTCAGAAGCTTCAACTCAGTGATGACTGCAAAAGTGCCTCTGTTAAAAGTAACTATTTGTGTTGGACAGTTGTGTTTTTTTCCTGTTGTAGAAAAGTTTCTAAGGATGGTAAAAGAAAAAAAGATTTATTTTTTCCTTTCATTCTTTTCTTCTTATGCCTTTTGTATCCCAACTATACAACTCTGGTCACAATAACCCCACACATTTCTACAGGCTTGAGGCAATAGCTGGAAAGCTGGGTGGAGGAAAAGCATCTAGAATAGTTAGATGATAGGCAGCTGAACATGAGTCAGCAGTGTGCCCAGGTAACCATGAAGGCCAATGGCATCTTAGTTTGTAACAGAAATAGCGCAGCCAGCACAAGCAGGGAGGTCATCATCTTCCTGTACTCAGCTCTGGTGAGGCTGCACATTGAGTACTGTGTTCAGTTTTGGGCCTCTCACTACAAGAAAGACATTGATGCTCTGGAGTATGTCCATAGAAGACCAATAAGGCTGTGAGGGCTCTGGAGCACAAGTCTTATTGGAGGCAGCTGAGGAAACTGTGGTTGTTCAGTCTGCAGGAGGCTCAGAGGGGGAGACCTGATCAACCTCTTCCACTCCATGTTGTAGTGAGGTGGGGTTTGACATCTTCTCCTAAGTAACTTGTGATAGGACAAGAGGCAACAGCTTTAAGTGGATTCAAGGGAGGTTCAAGTTGGCTATTAAGAAAAATTCTTCTCAGAAATAGTGGTGAGGTATTGGAACAGGCTGCCCAGGTAAGAGGTAGAGTCAGCGTCCTGTGAGGTTTTCTAGAAAAGTGTGGATGTGGTGCTAAGGGACATGATTTAGCGGGAGTTGTGGTGATGGGTTGATGGTTGGACTAGGTGACCTTAGTGGTCTTTTGCAACCTTAATGATTCAATGATTTTACATGTGCAAAAGATTAGATGTGCCAGATTCATTGCATTCCCCCAGTTCTTCTCCTCAAGGGTTACTATGTCACTGACATTATAACCGGGTAAAACAGGCAGACACTATGTATGCACAAAGCACAGAGGAGACAAAAAAAGGGTGTTGAAAAGAGTCAAGTTGTAATGATATTTCTGTTCTTTACAATGGTGTTGATGGTGTTTCTGTGATACTTTTAAGTGGATTCAAAGTGCTTTATGTTGCATTGGAGAATTTTTGATATTTTTCATCTTTGAAATTTATGAACTTGCTATTTCTGAGAGTATATCAGGTCAGTGGGATAAATAACATTCCAAAAACTCATTAATGATAGTTCACTGGATTACTTATTCTGACCAGTGATGACCTGGACAGTTTTTTTTTTCTCTTCCCCCTACCTCTGAAAAGCTATTCAGAAAATTAATTTACTAGGAAGAAAACCAGTTAATCCCTACTGGGATTAGATAAAAAGTAAGCAATTCCTTTCATTGCTTTTTTTTTTTTTTTTAGTTCAAAAATTCTTTTAAACATGAAATATCATTATTTTATCGATGGCATCTTTCCAGATCTTGCTTAATCACAAATGAAGCCAAATATAGAAAGGAATACTGCAGGCAAAAAAGCTTTTCTTCCCCATACTCTGGGTGGGAAAATTTCACAGCGCAGTGAACTCATGCAGCCAGATGGGAGCCAGTTCTGGCAGAGCTTCAAACAGCCTGGGCTCAGGCCCACTTGGGGCTAGAGAATGTGTAGTATGCTGCTGGTAAAACTCAGCAGGGCTGGTTACCTTCAGTATAACTATACATGCAGAAAGTTAGTAAGACAACTGGCTGGTAGCTGTTTGGTGGCTGCGATGTGCTGTAGGGAACCTACTTTAGCAGGTGGGGGTTAGAATTGATGATCACTAGAGGTCCCTTCCAGCCCCTGCAGTTCTGTGATTCTATGTGGTTCATGGCACAGAACCACCAATGCTTCTGTAGGGCTATCTCTCTTACACTGTGATTTTCCCTATTAATGCACAAAAGAAAATCATTGTCTGATGTGTTCCCTTGTAATGTGAGGAGGGCCTTTCCAGACTTAAAATCTGTGCACTGAGGTTTAAAGATATTTCTGCTGTTACTCTCTGATGCACCTTGCCTGACATGGGAAGAGCTGTATGCCTGCTGAAAATTGGAAAATGCAAAACTTTCGGACTTAAGTAAGGAGACCAGGTGTCAGTGAGGCTGCCTTAAGGCAAGGCTGCCATCCTACCTAACAGATAGGAAGGCTGCAGTTCCGACATAGTAGATATCAACTGCTATGCTGTGATTATTCAGTTATTTCAGCCCATATCTAACCTGGGAAATAAAATCTATTCAAATTAGAGTTTGCTGTTTTGGAAAAAAGTTACTGGAAGAGACTAAGAATTTTCTACCATATCATGAGCCTACATCACAAAATCACAGAATTGTAGGGGTTGGAAGAGACTTCTAGATATCATCTAGTCCAACCCCCCCTGCCAAAGCAGGCTACTTAGACCTTTCTGCCCAACTCTCCAGCCTGTCCAGGTCTCGCTGAACAGCAGCACAGCCTCCTGGGTGTCAGCCATTCCTCCCAGCTTTGTATCATCAGCAAACTTGCTGAGGGTGGACTCTATGACTTCATCAAGGTCATTGATCAGGACCAGACCCAGAACCGACCCCTGAGGAACACTGCTAAGTAAGGGCCTAACTAAGGCCTCCAACTGGACTCTGTGCCACAGATCACAACCCTCCAAGCTCTTCCAGTCAGCCAGTTCTCAACCCACCTCACTGTTCACTCATCTATTCCACTTCTCAGTTTTGTTATAAGGATGCTGTGGGAGGTCTCAAGCTGTACACTGGTACATTCAGCACAGTAGTGAATGTTACTGAAGGGCATATCACACATAAATTGTTTAGATCTACCACATCAATGGTTATCCAAAAGACACATTCTTACAACCTGCCTTTGGAGCAGAGCAATTCAAACTTGCTCTAAAGTTCCAAAAGAATACAGCTTGCAGCATAGTGTTTTACCACGATAGGAAGAAGAGTTTTGTGAGAAATTTTATTTTTCCTCTTCCAAGACCTTTAGAGAAGGCAAAAATTAAGACCTACTGTAATTTTCGCTCCAAGGCCAGCACTTGTCATGTCAGTAAGACTACTGAGTTGTGAGCTATGGAAGAGTCATCAGGTCTCACCATAACTGCTTCCCCATCAAATATGCTGTTGTTGGAGGATCCTTCCAGGTACATGAATTGTTCTAAGTTAATTTAAAGACTTAAAAGATATCTTTTATCTTTTCTGGTTGGCACAGCCTTTTGTTTCTGACACCATTGCTTCTCCACCCTCTGAGCAATGCTAGCCTTCTCACTCAAGAAATAAGAAGAGGGAGAACATTCTCTCACAGTTCCTGTGCCAGCATCCTTAATGGAAGAAGAATTTTTTCATGCCAGGGCTCACATCTCATGCTGTTATTTCACTGCCTCATGTGACTTCCTTCATCTCATTTACAGGAGCCATCAGCGTTTCCAGGTTTTGGTCTGTTTGATTATCCCCACTGTAACTCTTATATAAGCCTGTCACTCTGAGTCCCCATCACATTCTTTTCAATAGGTCTTGGATACTCAGCCTCAACAAACACTTTTTCAAACTTCCACCCACTTCTCATCCACATGGCAGCAATTCTGCAGCTCATTTTCCTTCCCTGTTTGGCTTTTCTGATGCCTGAAATCAGATGTTCTCTCCAGGAAAAGAGAAGTGGACTAGGATGATTTAATGGAGAATCTTGACTGATCTTTTAGGTATTATAGGTTTAGGTATTTGACATCGCCTTTTCACTATCATGAGCCCTAGCAGCAAGAAAAGAATACCTTTGTGCAGGCACCTGATGTTCCTGTGTCTTGACTCAAATCTGGTTTAAAACCATTCTGTGGAGGTCTTGGACTTTGATTTAAGAAGTAATTGGAAGGATATGAAAACTGTACCTCACACCACTGGACAGAGCTGTCAAATTATTTGTTATTGCTGGGAATTTGTGTGCAGTCCAGCAACTCTCTCATCCCCTGGAACAGCAGTATCATCCCTCTCATGCAGAAGTAACTGCTCCTCATCTCTCTTGGAGCCAGCATCTGGAAGTGTGGAATCACAGGCACTATGGCATTGAATTTACATGTTAAATAGGAATCCATGTCCCCTGGGATCTGCACAACCATATCAAAGGATGAAGCCTGAGATCAAGGCCTGAACTTTATATCGTTAACACCATGGACTTCATTTGTCCTTTCAAGTTATGCCTTGCATGTTAAAGGCCACCTTGCCATGAAGAGGGCAATGGCTGGGTACACTGGTGGGATGGACACTCTAAGAGCTAGATGCCAGATCTCATTCTTATGCAGTCTGAGTACAGCAGTCTCTTTCATCTTCGCCTCTAACTTCTGTTTGCTCAATGAAAGCAGCACGTAGGCAAATAACGTTTTGCATTTTAAAAGAGTTTTAATTTGTAGCTGTTTTCAAAGTACACACCAAGGCTAATGAATAGTCACTCCATTCTCTAGGATACACAGGAACAACTGACTAAAATTAGCATTAATTAGCTGAATTACAGTAGCACCAAGAGGTTTAAACTGAGCTTGAGGTCTTGTTGTGATAGGTGCGAGATGAGCACACTGTGTGAAGTTGGTACAACAGCTCTTGTAAGTTAAGGGAGAAGTGTCCAATAAGTGATTTAATTGGAGATGCTGCAGTTGAAATTGCAGACCAAGTGGAGTGCTGTAGTGAGCAGTGAGTCCTCATTGCTCCTAGGTTTACTTAGGCTACCATTTGACTGTTACTCCATCTCCCATGAGTTCTTTTATTTTTACTCACCTCACTGTTTTCACTTTGAGCCTAGTCCCACAAATTAAACAAATCTGGAGAACACCACAGAGGAGAAGGGCTAGGGGGAGAGAATTAAGAGCTAGAAGGAACCATTTAATCAGACTTTCCTGATAGAGACATATTTAAATACTATCCCTTCCTTAACAGGAGCACTTCACTCTGTCCCAAGGGCAGGCGTGGTTTGGTTCAGCTAGACAAGGCCATGAGTGGGATGAAGAGAAGGAATGAAGTGACTTGCTTCAAGGCACTCTCATCTATGAATGAAGGTGGTTCAAACTCCTTGTGTGCTACTCTTTCACTTTTTGTCAGTGACTTGATGAGCTCTCACCAGAGAGGCATTTAAAAAATCAGTACATTTTTGCCACTGCTTTGTTTGGCAAAAGCAGAAAGCTTTGAAAAATACTCCTTGCAACTCTACCTCTGCTTAGTTTCTTGTTTTAAGAGTAATGATTGAGATTTCTTCAATCGGCAGCACAGTAAATTTGGTATAAGGTCCTCAGTGTGTACAGAGTTCCTTCACTGTTTCTTTTGACTGCATAAATGTTGATGAACATTTAATTGGACCCAGGTGTGAATGAAAAGTGACAGATTTGCCATTCTGAATTGCTCTGGTGCAGTGCTCTGTTGTTCCAAACTGAAGTTCACAGACACCATCCTCCTTGTAGGCTTGTGCCTCAAACCTATTACATTAGTCTGATTTGTCCCAGTTTTCTTCTTGACCTACCAAGTATGCCCTTTACCCAGAGAAACTTTTTGCTGGGTTTGATGGTTACTTTCAGGCCTCAGCACTGGTCTGCTTAAAAGATGATGGAGAAAGCCAATTGGTTTTACTCTGATCCTCCCACTACTAATGGATGTTAATTTAAATGGGACAAGCTTGGATTACATCGTGGAAGCCAGAATGTATTTTGGCTTAGACTGAAGATACAGGAATATTGAATACTGTTTCTTTCAACTTCCTTCTCCTTACTGTGCTTCCCTAAAGGAGACTGATCTCTTTGTTGCAATCCATTGGTGGTCTTGCAAAGTCAAATTAAAGAGTCAGAGAAGCAGAGTTAGAAAAGCCTTGGATGCCTCCAGGGAAGGGTCATCCAGGCAGCCTATGCCTGGACATCATCACCCTCTGAGTAAAGGATTTCTTCCTAATATCTAACCTAAATTTCCCCTCTTTTAGTTTAAAGCCATTCCCCCTTGTCCTGTCACTATTAAACCATGTAAAAGTTCACTGCCCTTCCTCTAATAAGCTCCTTTCAAGTTCTGTAAGACTGCAGTGAAATCTTCTCAAAGATTTCTCTTCTCCAAACCATATTAAGGACAGTCTCTGCACTAGGACATTAGCCAGCTAAAAACCTGAGTCCTAGTAGCAAGGCACTGACCCGGAGCTAATATGTTCAGCCTTCCCAAAGTTTCTGGCCTCTCAGAGAAAGCAGAATTAAATCATTTTGCAATTAAAGTGGGTATTTGTTGCATGGGAAATGACCCATCTTCTCCATGCATCTTACCACGATGTATCACATAGACAAGCTCTGACATCCTAGGGACATCTCAGTGCCTCACATTTTGAAAGCAGCCACAATGTGGATAGAATCTCCACATCACTAATCATAGAATATCCTGAGTTGAAAAGAACCACAAGGACCATCCACACAGGACCACCCAAAATTCAAATCTATGTCTGAAAGCATTGTTCAGACACTTCTTGAACTCCTGCAGTGGTCATGACCAGTGCCCTGGGGAGCCTTTTCCTGTGTCTGAACACTCTCTTGTGGAAGAACTTCTTCCTAATATCCAGCTTGCCGCTCCCCCGACACAGCTCCATGTTGATCACTTAGGCTCCTCTGCTCTCAAAGAGGAGCTGCAGCCGCTATGAGGCATCCCCTTATCCTCTTCCAGGCAGCTTCTTTCACATCTCCTGGGCCATGAGGGGTTGTTCAAGGCTCTGATCAAACAAACCTCTCGGCCTGTCTTGCCTTGGGTCTTGAAAAGAAAAAAGTGCATTCTCCCACAGAAGAAAACGGCAAGGAACAGCCTCCGTTCCTCATTTGCTCTCTGAGTCTGTTCACCAAGGCGTTTTGGGAAGGCCTGGCAGATGGGCCTTTGATGATGTACCTGAAAGCTGAGCCTGCCCCAGCCCTGCTCCGTGTCTCAGCAGTCCCTCCTGCTCACTGCACAGAGATGTGCCAGCTGCTGTGCGTGGCCTGAGAGCCAGAAACACACTGATAAAGTGAGATTAAATAAAATAATATATGAATAGATGTAAGGGGTTAGCTTATATTCCTCTAATTGGGTCAAACCTTCAGGATCGCTTCAAGACTCAAGTTTTAATTATTCATCGACTTTCAAACTCTAGAAGGAGGATTTTACAGGGACGAGGCTGCTTCTGACACACTGGAGGTGGAAGCAGTAGAAAGGAAGGAAGAAGAGCAATTTGTTTCTTCTTTGGACATGTGGATACTGTTGTCATGCATTCCCTGTAGGGATGTGAGGAAATGTTGATGGTTCCTTACTTGTTTTGTGGAAACAGACAGGAATTTATATGGTACAGCACTCAGTATTTGATTCAGTCTTTGCTCCATTATATTTGAAATCGGCTTTCTTAATGTCTCTTGCATTAGAAAGTATTTTTACGGCAGTCAGCAGAAGAGAATAAAGCTCTGCACTGATAGCCTCTAGCAAATAGTTTTGCTTTGCTAAATGTAGGAGGAAGTCTTCTCTTTTTTCCTTAGGTGAACATTTCTTTTTTGGAAAGATGAAACACCTGACTACTAAGCTAGCAGAAATGTCCAGCTGCAGATCAGAACACTGGGACATCTTTGTTGACTACAACACCTTGTGGTCTGCCAGGCAGTGCTACCTTTCACTGTGGCCTGAGGTCAGCTAATTCATAACCATCAAATAGTAATGACTTGCTTGGGGCCTGTCGTTCCCTATTATACAGGAATAATGAGCAGCAAGCAGATAGTATTCAGGAAGTACACTGAGTATCATTAATTTCCTAACCACAAAAAAACACACCTTTTTGGATTCATACTCATTTGAGATTAAGATAATGGAGCAGGAAATTAAGAGCAGAAGGCCTGTTATCTTCTTAGTAAACCTTTTTTCCAAGACAAGATAGTGTGTTTCTGAGTGCTTGGTCTATGGTTAAGTATTTCCAGGCCTTCCAGTGGGAAGAGAAGTCTCATCTCTCTTCCTGGGAGACTCTTTCCTCTGTTCAACAGATCACTGACAAAAGATTTATAATCTGTAGGACTGTCACCCTTGGGTTATAAAGTTATTTGCACTCTCTAATTACACGTGAGATATGCTCAGCATACAAGTTAATCATGGTGGGTTTTTTGTTTGGTTTTTTTTGACTGTTTTTTTAAGATGCTGTCTATGCGAATCCTTCCAGTTATTAGAAAATAAACAGAATTTTCTGCTTCTAATGTCACTTCTACGTACATCTGTTTTTCAGAGCGCAAAATGAAGATTGTTCCATTGACAAAATGGGAACCCATGTGAACTGCTCAACTTCTGTTTAACAGCAGCAGGTTTGCAAAGCTATATAGAGAAAAAACTGCTTCATAAAAAAATACTAGGAAAATCTAAACTAGTTTATGTCAGCTGCCCAGAGACTTTTGTTGTTTTCACATTATGATAACAAATATTACCATACTAAAATACTGTTGTCCAAAATAGCTCAATCCTGCAGATTTCATTAAAAGTGAATCATGGAATCACAGAATTGTAGGGGTTGGAAGAGACCTCTAGTGATCAACCAGTCCAATCACTTTGCCAGAGTAGCTCCCTAGACCAGGTTGCACACGTAGGCGTCCAGGAAGGTCTTGAATGTCAAAAGAGGAGACTCCACCACCTCTCTGTGCAGCCTGTGCCAGTGCTCTGTCACTGCACTGTGAAGAAGTTCCCTTGCACATTTGTGCAGAACTTCCTATGCTTCAGTTTGTGACCATTTCCCCTTGTTCTATTGCCACACACTGCTGAGTCCAGCCTCATCCTTTTGCCTCCCTCACTTTAGATATTTATAGACATGGATCAGATCCCCTCTGAGTCTTCTTTCTTTAAGGCTGAACAGACCCAGGTCTCTCAGTCTTCCCTCCTAAGAGGGATGTTCCAGGCCCTATTTATTTTGTTGCAGCTGAGCATCTGGGCCTGTGAGTAGATTTCATGTTTCTACTTGGAGTCATTATTTCTTTGGCTGTAGGAAGATATACCCCATGTTAATGCTCAAATCAAGAATGTCAGATTCAATACTAATATTTATAAACTGAGAATTATTGAACGTCTTTGTACGATATAAATATCCTGATAGACCTGAGTGAACTGCTATAATCCTAGCCTATTATTTTGCGTTTAGATTTATAATATATATTTATTTTCTCCACCATTTTCAGTATCTTAGCTGAGACATCTGGAAAAAGCACCAAAAGGATATATGAATTTTCAGAAACTCACATCTGGGGTGGACCCAGATTAGCATTAATAAATGGGATGAATGCTGATTGGTGAATTGTAACAAAGCCAATCATTTTCCTCTCCTTTCTAAAAGATTAAATAAATAATACTGTATTACTTGTGTTTATTGCCACCTGATGGCAATTCCACAAACTGAATAACTATGTACCCCTGCTGGAAATGTGATAGAGGGACCGGCGCACAGTTCCCACATTGTTCCTACTATTCCATCCTAGGTATGTTGTTTCTTTTTTTTTCATGTTTTCAAGCTAATGAGTTGCAAGCACATATAGCAGGGTTTCTTGTGTAGGCATATCCAGATCTGTTTAAAAGTGATAGGCAAGCTTCCTGTGACCAAATGTTCTCAGTTTTGCTCATGACTCATTTGCTTTGGCAGCATTTGAAGCAGTAAACCAGCACTATGGACACTTCTAGTGATTGATCTGAATTACAGAAAAGGCATGGCAGAGAGGTAGGAAGAGTCAAGTACTGCATCTTGCCTGATTTATGGTGGTGGAGCCAGTGCCCTCTGCAGCAGAAAGTGGAGAGATGAAGATCTACAACCACCTGCGTTATCACCAAGAAGTGGAGAGTAAGGGCTCACATTTTATTGTAGCTGGCAGGCACAGAAAAAGGCTTCTTCCCTCTCCTCCTCCCTCTCTTTGCCTTTGGATGCTGCAGTGATTTCAGTGTTGGTCCGGAGAATGCAAATGATGAAATCTGATGATGCAAACCAGAGACCTCAACTCACTGAAGTTAGCAGTCTCTATGTGATGCATATACGTATTTTTAAAGATCAGAATGGATGACATTAAAAGAAATCATAACCTATATAGAGACAAAGCTCAGCATGTCGTGAATGTTGTAACAGCAGTCATAATCTATCTGAGGAATTATTGTGTGGCCTCCCTCAGCTTCTGTGACAGCACAGTAGATCAATTTTACCTTAGGGTAAAATTTTGCAGCAAAGTTTGAGACTTCTGTATCTCTGTGTCTTTATTTTTTGCTACACTCTCCTAGCTGATGGTGTTTGGGGGTTTTGAGGCCAAAAGATGTCTGTTTCTGAGGAAAAGAAAGTATCTCCATTCAGATAGATACAGATGAACGGGTTTATTCTTAAAGGAGAAACCTCCTCAAACGTAAAGCTTGAAATTCCCCCCTTTTTAAACAACAACAACAAAAACAAAAACAACAGACTGCTACCAAATTTGCATGAAATCAGTACAACCACAGGAATGCTGAGATTTTCACTACAATTAAAATGCAAATTCTGCTTACTCAGCTCATCATGGTGCTGAGCATGGCAGAAAAGGCCCAGAGGTGACTATCCAGAGCTGGAGCAGAGAACTCATAGAATCATAGAATCACCAAGGTTGGAAAAGAGCTCCAAGATCATCCAGTCCTACCATCCATTTGCCACCTATATTTCTCCACTAAACCATGTCCCTTAGGACTATATATAAATGCTGCTTGAAGATCTTCAGGGGCAGTGACACCCACCTCCCTGGGCAGCCTGTTTCAGCACCTGACCACTCTTTCAGAGAATAATTTTTTCCTAGTTTCTCCTAGTTTTTTATCCTTTCATCCACTCAGATAAAGCCATTATTGCACAGTGTCTGTGGAGGTGAGCTGTCCAAGTACGGATGTTTGCCAAGGAGTACCATGAGGGTGAAAAAACACAATTTTGTAGACTTCCTCTTTCCAAATTCATGTCGAAAATTGATACACTCCTGCATGTGAGGTCGCATTTGGGGAACAATGTTGCGTCATTGCATTCATATACATGCATGTATCTGTAAGGGGTCAGACGGTGTTGAAGGGACAGAAAAGATCTTATTGCAGGACTCCTGTAACTCTGGAGCTCCTCCAAGCTGTCTGTTTTCCATGTGATGGAGACACCACCTCTGCTTTCCCATGCAGCTGCCAGAGTACCTGAGGGATCGTGGCTTTGCTTTCTTGGTTATGTGTACAAACAAGGAGTAAGGGTTCCCATGGCACTGTCTTCTAAATGACTATGGTGCCATTTGCATGGAGAGCACTATAGAGAAGGAGCCATTTTCTCGTTAATTTCTATGCTGGCAGTATATGAAACAATTTGTTTTATAAAGTCCACACAGTTATGTTTCATCACAGAGTCATAGACTCGTATGAGTTGGAAGGGACCTTTAAAGGTCACCTAGTCCAACTACCTTGCAATGAACAGGGACACCTACATCTAGATCAGGTTATTCAGAGCTCTGTCCAGCCTGACTTTGAATGTCCCCAGGGGTGGGGCATCCACCACTTTTCTGAGCAACCTGCTCCAGTGGCTCACTATTCTTCTTATAAAGAACTTTTTCCTTCTATCCGATCTAAATCTCCCCTCTTTCAGTCTGAAACCATTTCCCATTGTCCTGTCACAACATTTCAGATAGATCCCTTTAGATACTAAAAGGGTTAGGGTTAGGGCTTCCCATGAGAGGCTTTCGCATGAGACTAAAGCCAGCTGTGGTCTTTTTGGGAAGAGATGGTAAAGTTAGGGAGAAATGGGTATACAAAGCATTAATGAAATAGTTTTTCAATCACTTATATCTCAACAAACTGCAAAAGAGTAGAACAATAACTTTAGGACACAACACGGATCTGCTGTGTTACACTGACCTGAATCCTACGTCTTTATGAAGTTGCAACAAATGGGAATTCCAACCAGGAATAAATTACCCTGTGGCTGTAATATTTCTGTTCCCTCTTTTTTTTAATTTTTTTTCATTTTTCCCTTCTGTGTCTCTAAATATGGATCATACAACACACACTGGTATTAACACAGAAGAAAGCTGGAGTAGTTTACTGGAAAGCCTGTCTTATAGCAAATGCATAGCAAAGGTTTAGGTGAATCAATTTGCTGTTATTATTGTGGTCTCCAGCAGAAAGCTCTGTCAATTTTATAGCCACATTTGGTATCACTTTGAAATATTAGCTACTTAATTCTACTAGTTCTGCTGCCAATGATAAACCAGATGTTTTATCATGGTCTGTGGAGCAGATTCTTGCAGGTGCTTATGTGCCTGCTCCTATTCATTTCTGTAGGAGCTGGGCTTATCTGCTCTACAGTAACCAGAAAATGTATATGGAGCACTTTGAGTACAAACTGTTGCTACGATTCTTTTCATTTTAACCTGTGTGTTTTACTAGGGGGTGTTCTTTCCTTTAAGCTTTGCACCCAAGACGTGTGGGATTATTCAAATAGAACAAATCTTCCTTTATCTTCCTTGTTTATTTATTTATTTTTAGTTTATTCAGTTAACAAGAAGCAAAGTTAGAGTTACTTGTACTGAATCATCATTGTTGTTTTGTTCTACTAACAGCCATGGAAACACCACTGCTGGTGAAAAAGCACAGCTAATGGTGGTGACAGTGTTGAAAACTTGCTCTCTCAAATAGTGTTATTGCAGTCTTTGTATCTGTTGCAGTTTCCACAGAAATAACTAGGAGCAACCTACAGACATGAATGCAAGGCTGAGGCACAGTGTGGATGGAAATGCTTTTTCATGCCTGCTTTCTTCAGACTTAATATTCCTATACGCTCTGCACAGAAAAGGGTTCAAAAAGAATTATGTCAAAGGGGGGAAAGACTGGGATATAAATTTGTATATTTGAGATTCCTCATGTGAATGACAGACATTCTTGTTCAAGATAATGTTGGACCTCTGTATTGTTTTCAGGCCCTGAACAAGCTGATCTTGATTCAAAGCTGGCCTTGCTTTGCGCAGGGGTTAGAGTATTTCTAGAGCTGTCTTTGCACCTAAATCATCTTTGTGGTTTGACAGTTGCATCTACAATCGTGAGGAAATCCTCTTCCAAGAGGAAGATGAGTGCACTTGTGAGACTGAGAAAGTTGGAGGAAAGAAAGTACTGTTTGAAATTCAACTTCTCCCTATCTCTTGGGCCCAGAAGTGCTGACAGTTTTGATTTGGAGGCTTAAATTATATTCCAACAGCTGTTGGAAACTGCAGAGTGAAATGTCAGTGTTGCTGGAATACAATAGCAGAGCACCAGTAAACATATACAGATTTATCTCTCATGTATTCCTTTCTCATTCAGTATTCTATCTATAACTTTGTAGCACATGTTTTCACACAGATAGTTCCTTTCTTTCAAGGTGGCTTCACTGCCTAGCAACCTTATAAAAATAAACGTCAGTGTTCTGTATTCACAGCTGAAAACAGTGCAACTTACCTTAAAGTGACTGCAGTATTTTGAGATGCAATGTCTGAAACACCCTGCCCCCCCTCACCTTTTTCTTATTTTTTTGTTCCTTTTTGTTTTGTTTTCTGTTTTTGTTGCTGCTGTTGTTGTTGTTGATTTGTTTGTTTCTGTTGTCAGAGTTCTAAAAGGAAGCATTATTTTCAGTGACTTAATGAAGGCAGTTGATAAAGAACCAAATAAAACATGGCTTTTCATGTCATCCTTCTTAAAAGGTGACTTTTGAAGGCATCAGTAAGAGCTGAGTGGCCCACACATTCTTTATGCCTCTGAAAATATTGTTTTCTTGCCAGAAGCAGCACTAAATTGAAGTCCTCTGTAAAAATATACACTTACACTGCAAACGCTTATTACCAATTTTAGGGAACTACGCAATTCTGAGTAGTTCCACTCAGAAATAAAAGGTGCATAAAAGGTGTAACAAGTTGTTTCTTGATGATCAAGCTTGGGTGAAAATTTAATCTTGTAAAGATGACTATGGACTGCAAATGGAGATAACTCTTGAGTCAAAGAATCGCTCAAGTGTATGGTCAAATGAACTTAAGCACATAATATGTAGGATTTTATTGAATCTTGTGAGACTGAAGGCTACCAGAGGGAAATTATCACTTATAAATGGCAACTGTTGTTTACAGTGTTTTATCCTCTTATGATTAGAGAAATAAACTTTAAAGCTGTGACCAGAAAACATGACTGAGGAGCTAAGAAGCAAAATGAGAACTGTAATCTAAGCCAGCCTTTCAGCTCAGAGGGTTGTTGGTTGAGGGATGAGGCTTTCAACCTGTGCCTTATAGCTCATCTTTTTGAAGTATGCACACCCTCCTTGCACTGATGGCATATCTTTATAGCAATAATTCAATAGAAGTCAAGGGAAAGCTTCAGCCTTTCTGGCAGCTGTTTCCTTCCACCAGGGCTGCAGCCTCACCTGTGACAGTTGCCAGACAGTTGGTGAGTTAGATCTTGGAAGACAGCAGCTCCATAGTCTCCCGAGATGCTGTCATGGAGCAAGCTGTACATCAAAACTGAATGCACAGTTTTCAGAAAAAGATGTCAGTAAAGGGTCTATGGTAGGCCCCAGCGAGCACTGCACTGCCGTGCATTTGCAGTCAGAAAGTAGTTACTCACTTCTTCCTTATTGATAATGAGGCATCTTCCAGACCTGACAGGCCCCTCTCAAAGCATAGTTGATGGGATTTCCATGCATTAAAAAAATAACTGTCATTTGCTTAAAGGGATTTTGGTTTTGTTTTTATAGAGTATCAAAGTAAAGAATACTGCCAAATGAATTGGATGAGCCCTAGTATTTCTGTCTAACTGGCAAGCCTTATGCAAGAGATGAGAAATATTCTTCCAACAAACTATTTTTATATTGCCAAGGGAATTAAACCACAGTTTATGTTAATATTAAGTGTCAGTAATTAAATGTCAAGCATAGCACAGATCAATTCAGCAATGCAGGTATAAACATTTTGCTTTATGTTGTGTGCATGATGAAACAGGTTTATATATCTTATCAACATTTTGTTCATAACTTTGAAACAAGAATGCCTGAAATTAGGCTCAAAAATTCAGGAACTAAACACTTTTATTTGGACGTGAGTGTATACGGGTGGATATACATTGCCACTTTAGAATCATAGAATCACAGAAAGGCTTGGGTTGGAAGGAATCCCTAGGATCATCAAGTTGCAACTCCCCTGCCACAGGCAGGGCCACCAGTCTCCAGATCTGGTACTAGACCAGGTTGCCCAGGGTCCCATCCTACCTGGAACATCTCCATGGATGGGGCAGCCTGTGCCAGCTCCTCACCAGTCTCTCAGTAGAGGACTTGCCCTTGACATCTAAACCTTTCCTCCTTGAGCTTGAAACCATTCACCTTCGTCCTTTCACTGTCTAACCTTGTAAAAAATCATCTGCCCTCTTGTTTATAATCCCATTTTAAATACTGGAAAGCTGCAATGAGGTCACAGCCTTCTCTTTTCCAACTGAGCAAGCCCAGCTACCTCAGCCTGTCTTCATAGGGAAGATGCTCCAGACCTCTAACCATCTTCGTGGCCCACATCTTTCCTGTACTGGGGAGACTCAGACCTGGATGTAGTACTCCAGATGGGGCCTTGAGAGGGCAGAGTACAGAGAGACAATGACGTCTCTATCCCTGCTGGACACCTCGTCTTCTTCTTCCAGTGGAGCCCAGGACACCTTTCCAAGCTGCAAGAGCACACTTCTATCTATGATTCAGTTTTTTATCCACCAGGACCACAGGTCCTTCTCTTCAGAACACTTTAATTAGGATCTGGAGTGTATTTCTGAAGGTATTCTTCCAGTCATCCCTATTTAGCATCCTGTTTTTAGCACGATGGACCAGTCCTTAGGTATGTTAACTAAACTCATTTTGAATGAAACTGTGTCAGAAGGTGCCCTTCTGCACACTTACCGTTGCTGAACTTTCAGCCCACAGGGCCAGATGACAGCTGGTCCAGAGTAAACTCTTCCCAGACTGAACAGGACTGGGAATTCAGTATTCAGGCAGATTACTAAACTGCAGTGCTTCCTAAAAGAGACATAGCATCCAGCTCCCGCTAATGCACATGATAAAACCTCACAGCCTTTAAAGACCAATAGGCAGCTTTAAACCTCCCTGCTCAGTGTCTTTATTATCAAGTCACTTTCTGAGGCACCCACTTCAAACTTTGTCCTTACATACTTAACTCATACAGAAATCCATCCTGACCTTTGCGCGTGTTTTAAAACACTTCACCGAATTCCTCCAGGTATTTTTGGAGAATGTTGTTGATAAATTATGTACGTATGTGTGTACAGTAAATATATACTCAGGACTTGAACTTGGGACTGTTTCTATGCTAGAAGATTAAACAGAGCCAGGAAAAATCCCTTGGCACTAGAACTCAAATACCTTCCTTTTTTAAATTGTTGGAATGTTTTCTGGTATCCTTTTTGTCAACCAGAACTATCCCAAACAGTTCCTTGTCACGATTTAGCAATTAGCACAGGCCAGCCGGTCATTCTCAATAGATGGTTTCCATGCAGCCACATTCTCCTCCTGTGTAATAAGGTGATGTACTTCGGAAAGTTTGGAGTAGCCTTTTCAATGCCATTTATTTTAGTGCCAGAGGACGATCCTAAGCACATTTGATTTGATTCTAGTCTATGTATGCCGAATACCAGCATTTCACTCTAAGCAAAAGATATCTGAGTATTCAGTTACGAGCTTGATTACTGATATGCAACAAACATCTAAAGAAAAGCAGAGAGATCTGTTACTAGAAGGAGAAGATTAACCCTGACTCTGGAAGTATTACCATATATCAAGTGCAGACTCATTATAGGAGAATCCATTTTCTGGCCTGGTGACTATTTCATCAGTTAAGCTTTATTTTCACTGTTGTCAAATTACTTTTTTTTTGCATTGTTATAAAATGATGATGATGCTGACCCTAGAGCTTTGCCCTGGAGTTAGCAGTTGTTCAGCAACCACACCACTCCAGAATGCTTATAAAGTGCCTGTGACTTGATTCAATGCCCCTGAGACAGTGAGAGCTTTCAAAGAATCATACAATAGAATAATAGAATGGTTTTGATTGGAAAAGATCTCAGAGATCATTTAGTTCCAAACCTCTGCCATGGGCAAGGTTGTCACCCACCAGATCAGGCTGCCCAGAGCCTCATCCAAACAAGCCTTGAACTCTTCCAGGGATGGGGCATCCACAACTACTCTGAGCAGCCTGTGCCGGGATCTCACCACCCTCTGAGTGAAGAATTTCCTCTCTTTTAGTTGAAAGCCATTCCCCCTCATCCTATCTCTATTAAACAATGTAAAAATGAACTCTCATTCCTGCTTAGAAGCACCCCTTTAAGTACTGAAGGCTGCAATTAGGTCTTCCTGGAGCCTTCTCTTCCCCAAGCTGAAGAAGGCCAGGTCTCTCAGACTTTCTTCACAGGAGAGGTCCTCCAGCTCTTGGATGATCATCATGGCCCTCCTTTGGACAAGATTCTGCAGTTCTGCATCCTTCTTTTGCTGGGGTACCCAGGCCTGTACACAGGCTACTTTCTGCAACAGGAGCAGCTGTAGACATTGTGCAAGCAGGAATTTTACCTGTCTGTGCTAGTGGTTTGTATTTGGACATCTATGTCAGGGGCTGTATAATGGGAAAACTCTCAGTATAATGAAGTCCTAAATGCGTCATACTGATTGAGTTGTGCAGACTGTAGAGAAATTTTGATTACTCCAGTGTCCCGGCTCTTAATATTTATGTTTCTCATTCTTGACTATATCATTACTATATGTGCGTATGCAGTCCACAAAAAATAAGGAGGAAAATGAACTGTTATGGTTATACTACTTCAAGCAACAATGTGATCCTTCGAAATCCTTCAGAATTAAGAGGGAGTTTCAACTAGGTGATACTTTAAATTATGTTTCCAGTGCAAAAGAATTCTTTCTCTTTTTTCTTCTTCATCTATTCACAAATCTAGTTGGGCTGGAGCCTTTCTGTTCTTTTAACCTCTTGTCTAGTATTATGGATTTCATCATTTGCAGGGTTGTCCTACAACTTCTATCTTCCACTGAGGTCTTTCTTTAGACTTCTGATACCCGCAGAAGTGTTTATAACCATTAATCTTAGTGACTGGATTCCTTTTATATTGGAGGTGATTTCTTTTCTCCACCTTCTCCCCCTAAGTGCACTAAGAACAGGCTAACAGACTTGCTGTAAACCAGTATTGCTTAAAAAAAACTGATATTAATATAATTAATCAAAATGAAAATGCTGCACAAATAGGTCAAAATAAAACTGTTTTTGAAAGCTGCCAGCTACCTGAGGGAGGCCTGAAAGCCATTCTTAATAACAACATTAATTTTATCTTACAATAATTTAACAAGTTTGCATGTTTATAATAGAGATCTACAAGTATGCAAATAACAGAGGAGACCAGTACAAAAACTCGACAAAAACTTTTTCCATCGATGATTTGAAATGCTTTACAAATCAAATTGACTTTTCAAGATCTCTCTTTTGGAAGAAGACCCTGGAGGAAAGTTCTGACCTTTTGACATATGCAGAATCAAATATTTTAATTTTTCATTTTGCTATACAGTTTCCTTTGAATGTTTTCATTTGGTATTCAGAGTGTTATTATACAGTGTCTACTGTGGTAATCATCCACTTTAAAATAATGAAGTCTAATAAAAACTCTTCTACCGTACCTAGAGTACTTTAGATTTTTACTGCTTTCGTATCATTCAAACGTGTGATCAGCAGAGAGGGTGATGATGCTAACATTTGTCATAGCATTAACCTCTTGCCACTGCTACACCCTACTGTAGCATCTCTTTGAAGGACAACCTGTAACAAAAACTTAGTGTTTCTTGCACAGTGTGAAGGATATGTCAGTCGTTCTGCAATAGTTAGCTAAGTCCAGTGAACAGGACCTTTACTCATTACTGCAGGGATCTGCCATCAGGATACTTCAAGTTCAGCCATAAAACTTACAGAAAGACCAAATAAATGCCTTTTCATTCCCTTAGATTTCCGTCACCTTGTCAACTATATGACTACATTTTTTTTTGCCTCTCACTTCTAGTGGACCAATGAAGACATACCTTTATCTCTTTGGAAGCATGTTCAGAGCTCCTAGCAGAGAGGTAGAAGGACCTTAGATAATGACACCTGGAAGGTTAGATTTTAAGCTGGCTAGTTAGATGATTCATCTAAACTAATATTAGTTGTCTACTACATGCTTAGATTTTTTCTTCAATCAGTGGTGATCAGCAGATCAGTATAGTCCATGAAGATTAGTGTGTGATTCATCTGGCCAAAAACAGCTCTTTCCTTTAGAGTGGGATGAACAGTGCTGTGAAATACATTAACTGCTTACTAGCTCTCTGTTGACAGCAAAGGCATCCTAGAACATCATGCCTAGAGGTAAAGGTCTAACCTCAGAAATGGACACATTTAGTGAAATAGATCCCAGTTTATACCTCTTAAGGCGTCTCATTACTCCTGAAGCAACTTTGACCACATTGAAAATCTGAATCAGTGAAGTCTGTGGTTCATGTTGGAGAACTCTAGTGAAATTATGGTGTCCCTACTGTTGCTTGAACCACTTATATTGCTAGGAGGGCATAACTTACGGCATTTCACGATGCATGAAATTGAAATGTGTTACAGTACATTCCCAGGGGTTGTTGTGGGAGAAGTTTTTTGTCTTAAGGGAACATGAGAGAAATTATGAAAAGGAATAAAATGATTTATTTTGAATACACAGAGCTAAGTAGGGTCTAAGTGGTACAGCTACCTTTCTCTGATCTGTTCTAACTGTCTGGGAGTGAAAGCCTTTCTTGAGTGAAATAATATTGTCCATAGAGGGGAGAAGAGATGGAGTCAGAATTCAGGCAGCTTCATTTTATCTCTGCTTCTCTCCATGGAAATGATGAGTTGTTTCTTGACAAACTCAGATGAAGGCTTGACTTTGACATCAGTAGAGCCAGAATTAACCCTGGAAGGGTAAAGACGAAAACTTGCACAGTAGTGAGCTGAAGGGCTACAGAATCTTTAGCATGAGCATGGGAAGTTTTCATTTAGGATCTATTTCTGGAATCAAATTAAACTAAGTATAGTAATAGATGTTCTTCTAAAGCCAGATGATGAATTATCTGTCCAGTTATATAATAATAGAAGTACTTTTCTTCTTCCACGTATTCCCTTTTACAATCTGTGATAAGGAGACTCAAACCAGCTGCTCACAAAGCTAATCATGCCCTAGGCATCATATCATCAGAAGACTCTGGAGTGGCACACAGCCTTGCTGAGGATAAATATTATTTCCATGTATGAAATCACCAGTAAGGTTTATCAGTGTTTATTAACAAGGAAGTGAATAGAAGTTCAAAAGAAAATGAAATTTAAAAAAGAGAAAGAGGCAAAGTTTATCTTGCATATGAAAGAGTCTGGAAAATCATTAATAATGTCCATGAGTAAGAAAAACCATTATCCTTGAGTATAGTCTTTATATGGCCTCTAGATGTTACTGGAAGCAGCACACTAAAAACTTGTCAGGATATGCCTATGCAAGGGCTTAAAATAGTACAGCAGAGATGTTGGTTATATTGTATATTTCATATTTCTACTCTCTGTTTAGTTTAAAAGAAACATCTGCAATGCCCCTCCTGGCACTGCAGATTTAATGCCAACACAGTGCAATTTAATCATATGCTATAGCAGGTGTTTAGCAGATTATTCGGGACATTAGGAGAGAATAAGACCAGGGCTGTTGTCTTGGGGAATTAACAATTTGATGTGAGAAACTGTTCAGTAGTTCCCAGAAATGGTATGAGTGTCTTGATACCCTCCACACATGCACATACTGCTATGAGAATATAATGAGGCATTCTGTGCTGGAAGGACACACTTGGGAATTCCTGAAGAAATCTGTAAATGTTTCTTTTGTCTTTGAAATGCCCTGTCCTCCTACAGTGACCTAGAGAAAGCCTTCTAGGATACCTGAATCTCCATTTTCATTGCTCCCTCACCTTTTCTTTTTCCTTTTTGGAAAGCAACCTCTTATCTTGCACATAAAAATATTCCAGAAGAGCAGTATGAAAAATTAGCCCAAATTATATATTTCATTCTCTTTCAGGAAATAAACCAAATGCCTGAAAGTCATTTCAGTACATAGCTGTAAATGGGACACTCCAGGCAGTATAGATATGATAAATGTATAATATGCGTATTACGAACTGCTTTTGTTCTATTAAATATTCCCAGTGTAAAGTCAGAAATAGTAAGGCTGTTAACATATAGGAGAGACTGCATGAAGAAAGGAGAATACTTCCAAGCTGTGGGATAATATGCCCGTACATCTGCCATAATACTTCCAGCACATTGATCAACAAGTGCAAACAGCAGTCTGACGGGAAAGTAAGCCCTTGCTTATAAATGCAAAAGGCTGAACATTTTAATACCTTCCTCATATTAATTATTACCTTTGGAAATAAGTACAGAGATTCTGCTTCTTATATTTTATAGTGGATATTTCACCTAGATGGATCCATCTCTGGAGCTATTATCTGCCCCTGGAGACAAATGAAAACCTTTTCTTCTATCTGAACTTCCTTTATAAGGCAAATTTACTGCTACTGATGTCTGAAAGACTCAATTAGGTGATTACAATTCCCGGTTCTCTGCTGGTGAAAATCAAGCATGGATTTGTATGGTATAGGGTGGGACAGTCTATGTAGTGTCTGAGGAATGGAATCATAGAATCACAGAATCATTTGAGTTGGAAGGGACCACTAAAGATCAGCTAGTGCAAGTCCCCTGCAATGAGCAGAGACACCTACAACTAGATCAGGTTGCTCAAAACCACTGCAAGAAGTAAAGAGAGATTCTTTGGCTGATCAGCCTAAAACCAGCCAATCGGTGATGAAGAAATGGGTTCAAGTACTTGTTCTAAACACTTCAGAGAGTTTATTTGAGTCGTGTTTCTGTTTCAGCAGAGCACGAAGCCTGTTTGCTAAGGATTTAACAAAATATAAATCTATTCTGAGTTCCTCAGAAATATCCCATATTGAACCAAGATAATTGTGCAGAGCATGAAGATCACATTTTACACATAAGACAGAGGAGCTTGATCTTGATCTGTGTTTTCCCATTCTGCTTGCTGTCCAGGAAAATAAGGGATTGCTGTGCAGCGGATGGATGCACAATAACTTCTTTATGGTGAGGGTGATGAAGCACTGGAACAGGCTGCCCAGGGGGGTTGTGGAATCTGCTTCTCTGGAGATATTCAAGGCCCGCCTGGATGCCTACCTGTGCTACCTGGTGCAGGGAACCTGCTTTGGCAGGGGGGTTGGACTCGATGATCTCTTGAGGTCCCTTCCAACCCCTATGATTCTATGATTCTATGATTCTGGGCTGTCCTCAAGGTCTGAACACTAGCTGACACTTGTTGAAAAAACAAGGGGATCCACCTTCTTGGAATTTCTCTTAGTATGGTTATCTTTCTCCTTCTTCTGGACCATATTCCCAGAGATAATCATAGAGTCACAGAATAGATTGAATTGGAAGGGATCTTAAAGACTATCTATTTCAAACCACCTGCTGTGGGTAGGGTTGCCACTCACCAGATCAGGCTGCCCAGGTCCCCATTCAACCTGGCCTTGAATGCCTCCAGGGATGGGGCATCCACAGCTTTTCTGCATGGCCTGTGCCAGCACCTCATCACCCTTTGAGTGAAAGATTTCCCTCTAACATCAGACCTAAATTTCCTCTCTTTTAGTTTAAAGCCATTCCCCCTTGTCCTATCACTACCAGCCCATATAAAAACTCTCTCCCCTGTTCCCTTCAAGTACTAGAGGGCAGCAGTGAGGTCTCTCTGGAGCCTTCTCACAACTCCCTTAACCTTGTCTCATAGGAGAGTTGCTCCAGCCCTCTGATTATCTTTGTGGCCTTCTCTGGACCTGTTCCAACAACTCTACATCATTTTTGTGCTGGTAGACAATATTGAAACAAAAACCCCTGGAAGTTTTGTGAGGCCCTTTCAAGACAGGCTTTCTTTTTCTTCATAAAGGCAAACAAATAAATAAAAAAACCCACCAAAGCTATCAGCAATTATTTTTCTTATTCATTTGGAAGTTTTGAAAAACTGTCTTCGATCAACAAAAAATACTGAGTGGTACAGTTGAACTCCTGCAGGGATGAAAGGCCTTGAAGAAATCTAAATATATTTATAAGATCATTGGAAAATCAGCAACAGCATTAAATTTGTCAAAGATAAATGCTGGGTGCTGCACCTGGGATGGAACAATGCCAGACACAGGTACAGATGGGAGATGAGTGGCTGTAGAACATCTCAGCAGAATGAAATCTGGGCATGCTGGTGGCAGCAGCTCAGCATGAGCCAGCAGTGTGCCCTGGCATCCACGAGGACAAACCACATTTTGGGGAGTATTAAACAGCTGGTGAAAAGAGGTGATTCTGCCACTGTGTTTAGTGTTGATGCAGCTTCATTTGAAACATTGTGTGCAATTCTGTATTTCACGTTATTAAAAGGATGTTAAGTCCCTGAATGCATCCAGAGGACAGCAGAGAGCTGGTGAAAGGTCTGGAAGGCATGTCCTGAGAGGAGAGGCTGAGACACCTGGGCTGTCTATTTTGGACAAAAGGAGACTGAGAAATGATATCATTGCTCTCTGTAACTCCCAGAGGAAGGGAATGGAGAATGAGGTGCTGATGATGGCACTTGTGGGAATGGCACAAAACTGAACAGAAAGAAGTTCGAACTGGACATCAGGAAAGATGCCTTCTCTGTGGGTAATTCCCTCAATAATATTCTTTAACTTTTGTTTAGCTCTGAAGAGATCAAACAGTTGGACTTCATGAGCTTTGAAGGTCTCTTTTAACTGAAGTATTCTGCTCTGCAATCTCCTCTCCTCTCCTCTCCTCTCCTCTCCTCTCCTCTCCTCTCCTCTCCTCTCCTCTCCTCTCCTCTCCTCTCCTCTCCTCTCCTCTCCTCTCCTCTCCTCTCCTCTCCTCTCCTCTCCTCTCCTCTCCTCTCCTCTCCTCTCCTCTCCTCTCCTCTCCTCTCCTCTCCTCTCCTCTCCTCTCCTCTCCTCTCCTCTCCTCTCCTCTCCTCTCCTCTCCTCTCCTCTCCTCTCCTCTCTTCCTGTTAGGGAATTTTTTAAATCAAGTATTTCTCTCTGTTCTGCCTGGGAATCAGTTCTAAGGTGCATTGGCAAAGCCATAAAGGAGAAGCCTACACAGCTCTAGTCCACCCATTGTGTGACAGATTACCACATCAGTGCAGTGATTTATAGATTCAGCAAGGATATTCTTAGCAGTCTTAGAATTAGGATGAGACAGATTGCTGCATGTGAAAATATGATGCATTATGCTGCACTAATACTGTTGGACAACTGAATCTTAACCGTGGTGTGATTTCTATAGACATGTGTAATTGTTTATTGAATGCAAGTGAGTCATTAATTTGCAAAAAGATTTCTTCAGAGAATGTCTGCTCCTGAATACAGCAAGGACCATGGTCCCTTTGGGCATACTCCACATTGTTAGAACTACAGATTCAGAGCAAATAATGTGACTGAGAATTTTTCTTTCCTCTTGTGAAGCGTCTTCAAGATGTCAATTTTTCTTGAGATTCATTTGTCTCCAAAACAATTAGTAGAAAGGGAATGAAAACAGCAACAGAAAGAACTAACAAAACAAAACCAAAACAGATTTAACTCTACATACTGAATATGTATGTAGATACTATGTATCTATATCTATATCTATATAGAATACAGAAATTTCCTTGAGAATAAACCTTACACAGCTCACATGGTCTAAGGCAAAATGAGAAATATTTAAGTTGAGGGTATGAGTGTAGAGAGGGGAGATATATCAGGAAGTTGCTACAGGGAGTAAGAAATGCATGGTAATCTGAAGAATGAGTGGCAGACAAAATTCTAGTAAAGCTGTATTTATTTGCTAGGAGATGTTGAGTTAAACTCTGAAGAGGAAGGCAATATTAGTGCTGAAAAATGACCTTTGTAGTTTTCTTTTGGAAGTGGTCTTTGTCTGTCTGTAGTAGTAGGGCACTTGCCATTCTGAAGTGCTTCTCTGAGATTGATGTAAGTTAGATTTTATAGAGGTCCATAATGGTGATCCCATAACTGTTTTGATCCATTGATTCATATAATGCCAGGTCAGGATGGCAAAATCAAGGAGTTTTGAAAAGGGTACTAGGAGATGGCTGAGTCTGGTTCCACTATTTTGCTTGCAATTCTTCTGGAAAATCAGAGGTGTGTAGGTGAAGTTCTCAACCTTTACTTCACATTCCTTACTGTGGAGTTTGATATGGGAACTTTCTTACTTATTTAAAACTAGCTATGGTGAAACAAATACTTGTCCCACACACATGTTGCCCCCTTCAGCTAGGACTTTACTATAAATGAGATGCTGGAAAAAAGGGTAGTGAACCTCCTTGATGAAGGGAAGTAATGCAGTCAATGGGATGTACTGGTGAACTCCTTGAGGATTTCAGACACTCTTCTGATTCGTTACTTTTCTGTTTTTTCTCCGCTCACACCTTTTCTATTCAGAGTGAAAGCAGGTTGAAGGAAGGTTTAGCTCTGTGCATGCAGGATTGTTGTTGCACAGAATATTCTGGGCTCAGAAAAGTTCTGTGACAGTTTGCATCCTAAGAGTAATAAAGCTGGAATGTCTTCTGAATTATCTGCATGCTGCCATCCATTATTTTTTTCTAGAAAATCTGTGGCACATTATTCAACGCATTCATGCACTACCTGAAAAGTAAAAGGAATAGTCTTGGGTACATTAACTAATCTTTTATAGTTTAAATAAATCATTTTCTTTAGAATCCTAAGAAGAAAACAGTTATGGAAATGCAAAACTTTTGTATTTTTCTGTAATGACAGAGGCACCTTGGTCAGTGGGACAAAGGAAGAATTTGCTTCTTACTAAGCTGAACTTCTATCATAAATTGCTTTTGGTATCTACTGCATCATTTTAGTCTGCTCCTCTAATAATTTCTTCAGCCTATGTACTAAAGCAAGATGGTTCATTGTGTGTGTACACTGCAGAGCCAATCTGCAGTGCCTCATGGCAGTGTTTTCAGAGAATGAAGAAAGAATGAAGTTTTCAGAGAATGAAGTACCATCTATGGGGATTGAACAGCCTCTATTTTCAGTAATGTTAGTGAAACTTCTTGCATGACATTACTGAAATGTCACTCTGACACAGTATACACCTGAGTGTGCATGTCTCTGCCACCAGCTTTTCATGTGGATTTGCAATTTGAAATGCAGAAACTGGTTTCTTTAAATAAAATGAACCTCGTGGAATTGAGCCAGCTGCTTCCTGCTAATGTGACCTTTCCTTCAATACTTCTCTTTACATGTATTACTGATGGATAGTATGATTTCAATAAACTTGAGTGTATGGTTAGGCTGCCAGGTTTGGATCCACGTCCACTATTTTTCAAAGATCTGAGGCACTTCCATTGGGCACCCTGGTTTGTCTTAGTCTCCTCAGGGACGGATTTGTCTTCAGAGTATTGGGTATGATACTCTGTTTTGGTTCTAGGAGAAAAATGATGTTGATAGCAAGCCAATGTTTGGAGTTCCTGCTAAGCAGTGCTGCACAGAACCAAGGCTGTTCACAGTGGGGGTCCCAAGGAACTGGGAGGGAACAGAATTAGGACAGTTAACTTAAACCAGAGAAACGGTTATTCTACAACATATGACATCATGTGGAAGGAGTTCTGAGCATCAGTCAGGGAGTGGTGACCAATTGTGCATCAGTTGTAACATACATTCATATATACATATATAGTCATAACTATTATCCTTTTCCTTTTCTCTATCTTAATAGTTTTATTTCTACTTTTTTTTTTTCCCCTGATTCTCTCCTCCATCCCACTGGGAAGGGGGAAATGAGAAAATGACTGTGTGGTGTTGAACTACCCACTGGGCTAAACAACAACATTTTCTTATCTGAAATTCCAGTTATTCTGGCAACAAAAATAAAGAAGAGGATAACTCTACTGAAAGAAACAAAACAATCAAACAAACAAACAAAAAAACAGAGCATTGGTTAGCTATCACTGATATCCTCCTTATTAAAACATGCAATTGATTTATTCCATAGCTGCCAGGTGTAGAGGTTTTAGTACTTTCTTATTCCAGCATCGGACTTCCAGAGGGCAGAACTGAGTTGGTTCAGTTGGACCAAATCAGTCTGACAGTTCTGGTGTTATTTAAAGTTTTAACTTATGGAGCTGTTGAACAGTACATAAGTAAATACCGAAGCAACACATGCAAAGACTTTCCATTTTGACATGGCAGAAGAAAGGAAAACCTGCAACAAACAGCCTCTGCAGTTCACTTCAGTGAAGAAGTCTAAATATCAGGGATACTTGCCTGTTCATGGACAAAATGGTAGGGTTGTAGTACACACACAGTGCAGAATCTGCTTAGGTCTCCTACTCTTCTCTATCTGTCCTGGGAAGGAAAGTTACTTGTTTAAAACTTTCTGCATCAATGTCTGTGAAAACATTCCAAACAAATAAATCAAAATGGGGTAATCGTATACTAAGGTGACATTCTGAATACTTAGAAATTTAAGTCCAAATTTATGCTCTATCAGCATTTATTTTTTTTTCCTCAGCTCTATGCGCTGGCTTCAAAATTAAAACATTCTGTAGCTTCTCTGAATTATTTTTACATTTTATCCTTGTGAAGATCCAGACTTTGCTTTTGGTTAGAGGGAACAAACGTCCTGAGGACTACAATGTTTCAGATTCTGTAGAAGCTGTAAAGTTCCCCTGAAACCATTTTCATTAGTTTTGCAAAAATTGCAGCCTTAAGGCTTTAAAAAGTGCTAAGCAATCAGCAGCGACTCATTTGGGAGCCTAATTATGGAGTTAGGAAACAAATGTATCTTGGTCTATCACTTTCCTTGCATAAGTTTTAAAATAGGTTTTAACTCCCACCTGCTTGCATAAACGTGTAAATAGTTGTGACAGCTGAGTATCTGAGATATACCTTTCCAGTTAAGTCTGCATGTGATACTGGAAAGCATTAGGATCCTCCAAGTTATCATTGCTAGTCTCCCAGTGTCTGATTTCAAACTCTACTTGAAGTATTTGAAAAATCCCTGAGGTGGCAACAGTGAATTGCAGGACTTGCCTTGGTATGCCTTCTCACAATCTATTCATTACTGCACAAGCAGAATAAATTTTTATTCATTTGGACATGGAGTAAATAAAATTAAGCAAGGATATATTGTTCCCTGAATAGTTTCCTTACTGAGGACATATGTAATGACCAAATTATTTGCCACAATTTAAGCAACATTTTTTTTCTATCTTTCATTGGTAATAGGATTAGAAAATTTGGCTTTTGAAATTAAAGAAAATACTCTGAATGGATTGGCACAGACAACCTGACAGAAAGTGTGGAATAGGGACTAAGCCTTCTTATAAGAACGGAATAAGTCAAGAATCTGGCTCGCTTGTTCTTCACTCCTCTTGCAAATCATGACTAGGCTGATTTTTATCCTCATTTGAAGAAAGTAAATTAAGCTCTTTGCACTCCTAGATATGAGAAGAATAACTATTTAATAGATTAGCCTTGTTGCCCAGGGAGGTTGTGGGTGTCCCACTGTTGGAGACACTGAAGGTCAGTCTGAACAGGGCTCTGAGCAACCTGCTCTTGCTGTAGGTGCTCCTGTTCATTGCAGGGGTGTTGGCCTGTACTAACATTAAGACCCTTCTAACTCAAATGATTCTCTGATTCTATAATTCTACCTCCACCATGCTTTTAGATACTGTGCTTCATTTTGCTCTTATGCCCTATAATTGGTTCCAGTGTAAAAAAAAAAAGAAAAAAACATCAAACACACGCTCACAAAAAGATGCCTTCTGCCACAGTCTCTTGTCTTAAATATATCCATTGCCAATCATTACTACCTAATGAGAATAAACATCATGCTCCTTATGCAGTATTTCATTAAAATTGTGCAGTATTTTCTGAAAACTTGAGCAGAGACGTTCCTCTGAGGCTGCTGAACACTTCTCTCTCTGAAATGTTGTTAAGAGTTGGTAAAGAATGGCAAAGACCAAGGGTCAGAGTTCAGGTAAACTTTCCACTGCAGGAATGGAACAGGTGGAATTGTTCCTATTGCATATGACTCTATCACCAGGAGGAAAGATGCTGTAGTAAAACCTGCATGTGATATTCAACACATCATGACCAGATAGGACAGAAAAATTATACAAGAAGCTAGAGAGTGAGTGAAGCATGAAAAGAGAAATGGTGTAATAATATTAAGGAAAGCAAAAGTCTGAGTGTGTTTGATGTAAAATACACTTCATAGGATGAACTCCCTACAACAGGCAGAAAAAGCCTGAAAAAGAAATAGGTTAAAGCTAAAAATCCCTAAAAAATTCAACAAGAAAGGATATTTTCCTGGTAATTCCAACCCTTCTAATCCTAGGAATTTGAAAGACTGGAGATGGGTTTGCCTGGGTGGTGATGAGGAAGGGTGGGGATATTGGAAAATGTTCCTGTGCCTAGCATCTTCTGATGGTGCGTGCTCATTCCTGTACCACGTAATTCAGTGTAGTTTCATCTATACTGTTGTTCCACCTCCCTTCTTATCAAGAAGGAACTGTGTCTTCCCTGGAGAACCTCTCCCAGTTGACATCCTGTTAAATTCCCCATGTCGAGAGGGCTGGCGAATTGTAACAGAGTCCCATTAGGAGAGTCACGGATCTATAGAAAAAGTGAGGATAAGATGTAAAGATTATTCTGACAATGAAATAATGACAAATAGCTCAAAGATGAAGAAGGCAAAAAAAATAGGAAACTCAAGCTAGAGATTTCCAGGAGAGGGGTCAGAACTGCAAAGGTTGTTTTTAGATGAAAACAGTTTACCAAACAGATTCTTCTCTGAACACATCTGAGATTTGTAATTAGATCTGGTCAAAAGATAAGCCAGTTTATCTTCTTTAAACTTTAAAAAAATGAAAGTATTGCAAAGAATTGATCTGAAATACCATTCAGGGTCAGACCTATCATTCCTCTTTGCCAATTTATGTCTGAGCTGCCAGCCCTCCGGGCATCAAGGAAGGAAACTTCATTCAGTCAGAATCTGATCACATGGTCAGGTTTTCTTCTGGTATCTGATATGAACTAACGTCCCCACTAGAAACTGCCAGTTTAAATCATCAATTGTTAATGCTTAAATTAGCCAGGCCTTGTTAGCTATCTAATTTTTCAGTCATTCTTTGGAATTACGTTTATGATCTGCCTGATTAGAGAAACATAGTAAAATACCCAATGTCATCTTGTGATGATATGAAAAACTAAACAGGGAAAATCTAAAAGCCTTTTGCTTAGCAAAGAGATTAAAATAAACATTGCTTATGTTTTTATTTGGGGGAACATAGTGAAATAAAGCACAAACTGGGCTAAAATATTAAAAAATAAAAACAAAACAAAACAAAAAAGCAACCTGAAACTTCTTTATTGATTATTGACAAGTTATGTGAATGAGAAATATCAAGTAGTTCTATTTATAATGGAATGGGCAAAGCAGTTGCTTTTAAATATGGATGTGGAAAATGTTTTCATTTCTGTAGGTCGTGAGTGCTCTATCAAATTTTTCTTAGATGACAAACTGGACAAGCAGGTAGAGACTAATTCTTTCCTAGCATAATCATTTTAGCATTTTTGGAGTCATCCAGAATTACAACAATATAAGACAATTGAGATTTGCTTCCTGATGCTGGGAAGAACCTGTCCTTAGGCACAAAGCAGGAAGTGCACCGTTTAGGAAGTTCATTGCAAACAAATCAGCTATTCTCTTGGCTAGTGCATGTTCTGTGCGTCCATATCTCTGAACACTATACTCAAGGTGTGGCCTTACCAATACTAAGCAGAGGAGAAGGACTGTCTCTTGTGACCTTTTGGCAATACTTTGCCTAATGTAGCCCAGGATACCATTAGATTTAGCAGCAAGGGCATGTTGCTGCCACATGTTCAAACTGATATTATAGAATCAGACTCATTAAGGCTGGAAAAGACCCATTGCCACCAGCTCCCTAAACCACGCCTCTCAGTGTCACATCTACATGGTTCTTGAACATCTCCAGGGGCAATGACTTCACCACATCCCTTGACAGACAGATTCCAGTGCCTTGCCACTGTTTCTGAGAATAAATCTTTCCTAATATCCAACTTGAACCTCCTCTGGAGCAACTTAAGATCATTCCCTCTTGTCCTATCTCTAGTTACCTGTAGAGGATGCTGACCCCTGTCTAGCTAAAACCTCCTCTGAGAGAGCTGTAAAGAGGGATAAGGTCTCTCTTGAGCCCTCTCTTCTCCAGACAACAATCCCAGAAGTCCTAGGTCCTTTTCTGCTACGTTGCCTTCTAGTTGAGACCCCCATCATGAATCCTGGGGTTGTTCCTCCCCAAGTGCAAGACTCTGCACTTCTCCCTTCTAAACACTGTAAGATCTTTGTCAAAGTCCCTCTGGACAGCTGCACAGCTCTTGTTGGAGTCAGCCACTGCCCCTGATTTCGTGTCATCTGCAATTCTACTGAGCATGCATGCTGCCCCGTCATTCAGATAATTATTGAACATGTTACACAAGACTGGACCCAGTATTGATCCATAGGGTACACTGCTTGTTACTGGTCCCTGTGTAGACTTTGTGCTGCTCACTACCTTCTGGGCCTTGTCATTAAGCTAGTGTTTGAAGCACTTCACTATGTTCATCCAGCCTAGACATCAGCAGCTTCTGATCTTACAGGTAGCAGTGTCAAAGTCCTTACTGAGTCTAGGAAGACATCATATGCTATTCCTTCATCTCTCCTGTTAACAAGGCTTATGTCAGATGTTAAGCTCTTATGTTCCATTTGCAATCAATCATTCACTTCACAGGCTAGATGGCTCAGCTTTTTCTGACAAGTAATTCATTACTTCATCAAATCAGTCACTAATCTGCCTCACAACTTCAGGGGCAGAATCGTATCTTGAAGTTAACTAAAGGTAGACAATGCTACTTCCAACTTGGTTTTAATTTAGTGCCTCTCCTTACCAAGTCCACCTTCCCCAGATGCATGATTTTCTGATCACCTACAGCAGCAGATAAAATCCTAGCTTCCAGTTGCAAAGCTCACACTGACCTCAGTTAAAAACAGAATTTTTCCTAATGGCAGTCATTCAGCACCTTTGAAAACTGGGGATTTAACAATCAACAGAAGGTCAGAGCCAAAATCAATGGCAGAAAAAGAACTAGACCTCTACAGGGGTCTAACTCACAGTGCAGCCCCGGGACCATAAGGTGTATTCCTTCTAGGTATCATGTCACTGACTTTTCTGCCATTTCTGAGCCTATTTTCCTAGCACTCACTGGACTGGGGAATAAGTGTGACTGTACACTGATAAAGTTGCAGTCTGCACCAGCTCCTTAATCCTGCACTGTGAGGGAATTTGAACATTCCGGTAAGGGAAATATCTTCAGGCAGGAGGAAGAAAAAAGTAAGTTTTCAAAAACTCCAGCTGAAAAAGGAAAGTGGAAAACACAAGCTGTTAAGAGTATGAAAGGTTCAAGAGGGTAGGAGCACTGATGCCTTGAGATTTTAAGAAGAGCTGTGTTGGCTTAATAGGAACTTACCCCAGCCTTTTTCCTGCTTTGAGAATGGGGAGAATTACTCTAAGAAAAGGAGAAGCATGGCTGCTTTGAAGGCTGTTAAGTGTGCTCACCTACTGGGAAAAGAAAGAAAAGGGAGAACCAGCTGGTTAGAGCTGACAGTGCATCAGAAAGAGAGCTACTGTCGGCTCTGTGAGGCCAGCAGAATTTCCTTGATCTAGTTTAACAAATCATTTTCCAAATCTGGAGGTTATATTGTCTTTAAGAAAAATGTCAGACTTTAGGAACTCTTCTTGCAGTTTGAGGGCAAGATTGTTAATACAACACCAAAGAGACAAGATCTTACATTACTAAGATTAAAAAGACTGACAGGTGCAGGGAAGATAAGACTAATTCAGATCCCATTCATACTGTTATAAGCACTGGTTTATTCCATATTAATGGTAGCTTGAAAGAGACCAGATTCAATGCTGATACTTTTTACTGTAGTGTCCCCATCTTCAGAGAATCACAGAATCACAGAATTGTAGGAGTTGGAAGGCTCATTGAGTCCAACCCCCCTGCCAAAGCAGCTCCCTAGCCCAGGTTGTACAGGTAGGCATCTAGGTGGGTCTTGAACATCTCCAGAGAAGGAGACTCCACCACCTCTCTGTGCAGCCTGTGCCAGGGCTCTGTTACTGCATTGCAAAGAATTTCCCACGTACATTTATGTGGAACTTCCTATGCATCAGTTTGTAGCTATTTTCCCTTGTCGTGTCGCCACACACTGCTTAGAAGAGTCCAGCCTCATCCCTTTGCCTCCTGCTCCTTAGATATTTATAGACATGGATCAGATCCCCTCTGAGTCTTCTTTTTTCGAGGCTGAACATACCCAGGTCTCTCAGTCTTTCCTCGTAAGAAAGGTGTTCCATGCCCTTTATCATCTTTGTGGCCCTCCGCTGGACTCTCTTGAGGAGACCCCTGTCTTTTTTGTATTTTCTGCCCACCAAGTGTCAGTGTTCTCCCTTTCCAACCTGAGTAGGAAAATGTAAAGGAGTTCATACCTGCACTTGTACGCTAAAACGTGCATTTAGAAGATGAGAAAATTTAAGTGCTTACTTTTTTTGTCACCTCATATAAGAAGATTTTTTGGAGAACTGGGAATTGCTCAGCGCATATCTTCTTTAAAAATGCTGTCTTCACAATTATCTGTTTGAGTACAGAGAGTACAGAATACACAAAATGAGGTTGAATCGTTGTAGGTACTTTTCAGAAGCTGCTAATATTGTGGCTAATCCAGTTTCCTATTAACTCCTGGGAAAAGGGGCTATAATAGGAGCGTAGAAGGCTGATATCAAAAGTGTTCCAACAAAGGGACTGTTGGAAGAATTACAAGAAGTTTTGGTTTGCTACTTTGGTTTGCTACTTCCCTGCCTCTTGTGAAGCATAATGAAAACTGATCTATAAACTTTATTATTTGATCATAAGTTTCCACAGATAAACATTGGGTTTTGCATCTGTAAAGAATTTTGTGTTGCAGAGTTCCTCCTATTGTGAGCATCCTGAAGGTAATGTAACTTTGCCATGGAATTCAGAGGTAGATACAGAGTCAGAAAAATATGACTGGTTAGATTTTGAGCTAGCAGTATTATATAGCTGTGAGTTAGGCAGTCAAACAGCCAGAAAAAATACCTTGGCCATTTGCATGACCACGGAGACTGATTCTACCTTATTACAAATAGCAAATAATGCTTTCTGTAATATCCACTTATAATTCTGTAATTCCTGCAACAGAAACTAAGCTTTTTTCTCCCCCGATGGGCTGGATAAGCCCACATTATCTATGTTTTGTGCCCACTGTTAATTGTTTAAATGAACAACACAAAGTGAGAAGGAATTTTTGACATTTTCTCTGTGGGCTGGTAGGCTGTCAAGTAAGTGTAGGATTCGTTGAGTTTGGAAGAGGATATGTGCTGATCTACCACAAGTAAATTATGTTGTTTTCCCTATTCAGTACACCAGAGATGGTTTCTTGACTGTCCTTCATCTAATTTTCTTGCATGTCAGAATCTAACAAATATAATAATGGTATTTTTTACTCATTTGCAGAAAGTATGTTTCTTTCAGTGATATTAAAATACCTCTCAAATGCCATACTTTGGGAAAATATTCACGTATCAGTTTTAGTAATATAGAATTATGATTACTGCCTATCTCCCAGGAGTTTTGTGAGGCTTGTTTAATTGAGGTTTGAACTGTCATTATTTGTAAGATGAGATTATCTATCATTCATGAGCTTTCAAATGAAAATCTATCTGGGAGAAAAAATGCTAGTAAATCCTAAAAGTTTCACAGTTTTAGCACAAATAATTATTCCTCCAAATATTCATTCTGTATATTTTGTTATTGTTACTTGCAATTCATTATCCTCAGTTTGTTCTTTGCTGTATTTCTGTCTAGAAAAATCCAGTCACCTCTTCAGGTACCAGCAGTAATAGTATGTGACTTTTATGACCGTTCACCAACCATAAGTAACACATAGAGGAACTTGGACAATCAAAGCAAACAGTGCATGAATAACACACAGAAAAAAAACTTGTTTACATGAGCTATTGCATGAATATTTATGATCTAGAAACACATTTGCAGAAATTAGGATCAGAGTGTAAAGAGAAAAGCAGGGTCAAATTTGCTGTAATTTGAGTTCTACCCATATTTATTACAACACTGGAGTTACAGATGGGCGAACAACTTCCAGTTCAGATGAGTTGCACAGAATTGTATAGCAAGTTGGCGGGGGCAGAAGGGAAGAGGGAATGTGGCAGCATATTGACTGTGTATGGCAATGCCTCCACTGCCATCCAACCCAAGCTGCTACGTAGCAATCCCTGTTAATCCACATGGTGGAAGGGCAGCCATCACCAGTATTGTTAGGTGTTAGACTGACTGAAAGTCTAGCAATTTTCCCCAAGGTTCCTATCACAGTGTGGGAGATGGTCCTCATGCAGAATAAGAACTGTTCAAGGAAGACTTCAGGTAGACTGCAGGTTATTTAAACATACTTCAAAGTCAATACAGTACTGTGGCTCCAATACTATCTGCGCTTCCAACCAAGAGAAGTCCAGTCTACTGCTAAATACCATCTACTTAGTCCAATAGGACTGTAAACATTTCCCAGAACATACATATAAACTACTATAGAAGTTTCCCTCATTGCCAATGGATTTTCTTTTTATGGAAAAAAATTTTGACACGTATACAAAACTACAGATTGTGCGTTTTCACATAGACATATAATCACAGGGGATAATGCTGCTATGTATTATTACCTAGTAAAAAAGGCAGCTTCTTACCCACAAAATCAAGCAGGATCTTAGATTAAAAGCAGACAAGGGCCTGAGAGCATAAGTAATGAATTAAAATCACCTTTAGTCTTTCATCTGGCAATAAAAACCCTCATTGTGTTTAAAAAAAGAAAATTTTATGTATTTAAATACAAAGATTGCATGCATTCTGCTGACCAGCTACATAAATCTTAGTGGCCATGGAAAATTAATGTTTTATTTTAAGTAAAGCTGAAATTACTCGTGTTATTTCACTCTATCAATAGCAAGTACATTAACATTACCTAGTGTCTGCTAGCACACTATTAATTTACCTTGTGCTGTCCCAATAGAGCGAAAAAAATTGTTCAAGGCATTGAGGCATATCCATTTCCACTCCTTGGGACTCCTTACTTCTAAAGAATCAATATTAACGTATTGAAGGGAGAGCAGAGAGGAAAGAGATCCTCTGCGTGATTTATCAGCTAAAGCCACATCGCAATGCAATGAGAGTCTAAAGACACCTTACTGACTGAGCAGACTCTAAGTGGTTTATTGAGGATGAAGGCACTGCCACAGTATCCACTTGAACTCGGGACTGATATGACACTTGGCAGTCAGAGAACTAACTAATATAACTTTCCCCTTCTAAAATGATGCATTCTTAGTTGTAGAAAAAAGTGAGTTCTTGCAAACACTTTCTGACTTCAGTATTTTTTGTCTTCCTCATTGGGGAACTTATGTTTTTTACAGAAAAGCATATCTCTTTCCCTGTTGAGAACTACCTGTGCCTACAGGTCAGATGAACAGTAAAACACGCAGCTCTTAACAATATCTGAGGCAACTTTGGAAAAGTATGATTGGCAGAAAGTGAGCAACTGAAATATTAGAGGGGGGGGAATTACATTTTTGAGGAATGTGACCTGAATTTTCCTTTTTAAACCATGGGAAAAATAATTGCCATGAAATAACCTTTTGTCCTATTGACCTCCAGCAAGCAAAAAGTCACTTTTAAAATTGCATTATGATAGCAGCTGCTGTAATCTTCACAGAGGCTGAAGTCAGAGAGGGATGGCAAGTACACTGCAGCAATACTAAAACATTTGGTTCTGACTACAATACAACATGCTTCTAACTGAAGTTGTAGATAAAATTTACACAAAAAATAGGTTTAGCTAAGGGGAAAAAAAGTGACCTGAGCAGTGTCAGGAAAGCCAGTTTATTTTCCTCGTATTGCTAACAAGAGTAGAATACACTTCTGAACAGTTCATTTGCTGCTGCTATAAGATATCAACAACATGCTCCTAACCTTCCTGTTTCTACTAGTGGAATATCTAGGTGATTCCAAAGGTAGAAGCAGGAAGTGGTTCACATCATCTCCAAACAGCAGGCTGACTGCTTAACAATGAGCCCAGGGATGTTTTGACACTATTAGTGAAGTGAGAGCGCTAAATACCTTACAGTTGTGGTCCATAACACAGCTCTGCAATGATGGGGCTACTAGCCCAGGCTATGCAGCAGCCACAGCGAGAGATTATGAAATGCTGTAACCCTTTTCCCTGTGCTCTGCTCTTTTAAATGCTAGAGAGACCCTTGTGAGATATCTGTCATTTTATGGATAGCTTGTCACAGTGAAGTGAGTGGAATCATAGAATCATAGGATGGCTTGGGTTGGAAGAGACCCCAAGGATCATCAAGTTCCAACCCCCTGCCACAGGCAGGGCCACCAGTCTCCAGATCTGATACTAGATCAGGTTGCACAGGTCCTCATCCCACCTGCTCTTGAACACCTCCAGGGGTGGGGCATCCACAACCTTTCTGGGCAGCCTGTTCCTGAATATATCCTGAAATTATATATATATATATATATATATATATATAAAATACAGCCTGAATATATTATCACCCAGCTTTACATGTCTTCAGTGTGGACTTTTACACAAATTAACAAGAGAATAACTTCTTTACATGCAATAATGAGAAGTGGGCACTTCTAGGATATGACATTAAGTTTTCTCAGATATCTGTACTGGGATCATTGGACTCTGGACTCCTTTCTTTGCACCCACATGCAGTCAAACACAACCTGTGAGGTTTACTCGGTGCTCCTTTTCACAAATTGAAGTAAGGAGACTGTCCTCTGCAGTGTGTGCTGTGCTTTTAGGGTACTGGATAACACAGTATGAATCTTCCAGAACATACATGGCAGGTTTATGCATCCAAAATGTGACGATTTAACAAAGTGAATTAGGAGGCTATAACTAAGAGTAATGGGATGATACTAAATGAGGCAAGTGGTACAGCGATTGTCGGGAAGTGCTCCTGGGCACTGCAGTAGCTTTGACTGTGTAAGATACCTCAGGGGACAGGCACTACATAAAGTGCACTTAAGTATATCTGAAAGGCACAACACTGTGCTCACTAGAACCCAAACTAGATGATACCACCAATTTTTACACCCCTTTATTCCTGGTAATAGGCCCTAAATCATTGTTTAAATCCTATATGACAACTCTTCTCTGAAGTAAATTATCTGAAGTTCTTCAGGGTAAAAAAGAGCCCTTGCAAGTAGGAGAGAGTGCTGCAAAGCCTGGAGGCAACAGTAAGAAGCAACTGAGATTTTAGCAAGAGATACATTCAGTTCAGCTTAAGGTAAGAAATCATTTCCCTTCTCTCTGGTTTCATGGAAATTACACCCTAGAAAAACTTCCCTGAAGGATATCCTGTTGCAAACTCCATGTTAACAGAAAAACAAACAAACAAACAAGTCGTTATCTAAGGGCATATATTCAACTTTTCTCACCTGAGTCTAAACATAAAGAAATCTGAAAAGGCAACAATTTCAGCGAATGTATCACTGACTAAAAATCTATTTAAGATATGGGATTTTAAAATGTTGTTTGGAGATTATCTACTTACAACAGCTGCTGGAAGCACATTTCTTTGCATTGTTCGATCACTGCTTTCCTTAGAAAGAATGAGTAGATTTTAAAATATGATTCTATTACTGAGGACGTCTCACTGAAGAGAACTTTAATTTTTTATCCTCATCCTTAATTACCAAAGCTTGTCTTAGACTCCAAATGGTGCACTGAATCTAGGCATTGTCATGGTTTTGTCTGTGATGGAGTTAATTTTCCTTGTAGAAATTTGAACGTGTCTTAGATTTTTTTTGATGAAAATAGTGGTGATAGTACATGGATGTTTTGGTGGTCTGCCTGTTGGGAATTTCTGAATGAATTCCTGGTTTTGCTTTGTTTGTGTACACAACTTTAGCTCTACCCAGTAAACTGCCTTTATCTTACCCCGTAAGTTCTCATACCTTACCTGGTATGAGAACTGGAGAACGAGCAGCACTTTTTGAACACGAATAGGAGAAGCTATAAGGGTTAGGTAAATAGAGGTGACTCACTAAAGAGTTAGAATGATTTTTCCTAAAAGACCAATATTCTTTTTTGTAGCATTGCATTCTGGGAAGTTCTGAAGAAGAGCTCTGCTGATCCTGATTTCCTTTTAGCTTTCATATTCATATTCTTGTTTAGAAAAAAGCAGAGCAAGACAAAGACAATAATTTATTTGTTATTGTTCCAACCTGAGAGAAATTTCAAAGCTTCTAAAACCCTTTGAGAAAAACCCATGAGACTTCCAGACAAATTTTATACCTTTGGCATATTCAGGGATTCTAAACATACTCCAAAAATAGGCAGGATTCTTGCTGAACAGCACTGTGATGAGGATGTGTAAAGATAACTGTAAGCCCAGGTTCTTCAGCTCTTTATTGTTTAGAAACAACAATAATGTTGTTATTGCTGCTGATGTCAGTAGGGGCAGGATCAAGTTCTAACCTCAATGAGTAGAAACAATTTCTTGCGAGTCCTTGTGAGTCTTGTCAGGACAGCACTAATTGTGTCCTCTTACCCTCACACAAACAGAAGTTCAAAATGCACTGGAATATGCTGAGCACAGACAGGGAAGAAAGGACAAAAGGAAGGTGACTTGTGTTTTAAAGAATCAAAATGCCACCTTCTGGTTGGTGTAATTTGTTTTGGACCTAGCATTCTGCTGGCAGTAATTTTTACTCAACAGCCAACTTGGGGACACTTACCAGGAGTGACCCTGCCCTCTTTAACTGAATAATATGAAGTGAGACACTTCCCCACAGAGCTGGTGCTCCGACCACATTGCCAGCTGCATGCTTGGCTTTTGTGCCACACTGTGAAAGAGGTTTCCCCAGCAAAGTGCTAGAAGGGGAAGGGCTCATAACCTCCCAGATCCTCCCTGCGTGCACAAAGCCAGAAGAGAAGTCATAGCAAGTAACCTCATGCCCTTAGCACAGCAGCTGCTGCCTCATTAGCCCAGATATGTTCCATCCCTCTTCTTTAAGTAAAAACCCACACTCGCATCCTCAGCTTCCTACCTCCTATTCCCATTTATTATTGATATCACCTATCAATAATGCTTTCCACTGCTTTGAGAGTTTGGCCTGACTGCCATATCCTGACTTTCAAGCGATCTTTCCTTCACCTCATTATATTTTTAATGATACATACTTTCATTTTTTTTTACTTCTCTGCCAATCTCCTTCCTATGAAGGAAATGAAGGAATGGAGAGAAAGGAGTTGGTTGAGAAAATGGCAAATGTAACATCAGTGAATCATGCAGTTGATCCCATGTTGTCCTTTATTCTGGTCCTTTGACCAGGATCTGGTCTCCTGGAGGGGCAGAAAATTGACTTACTCAAGAACAGATATATTCTCAGAGCCACTACACGAGAGAGAAAAAAGACATTTTTCATGGCTTTGCTGGAAATAACTATCTGATCGTTAAAAAGATAGTCCTCTTCATCAGGTCTCCCAGCCTTACCATTTGCTACCTTTTTCTTTCATGCTGGCTAAAGCAGCTTCCTGTCACTCAGAAGGCAGAGCATCATCGGTCCCATTATACCTGCAAACAGGATTAGAGCATGTACCCAGAAACAGCCTGAGTGCTGAACACGTGTGGGATTACTAAATTATTCTAATATTTGATCTGACAATTTTGTATAACTGAAGAACTTGAACTCAAAGTGTTTGCCAATGACACCAGTATAATTCAAGCATACACATTTTCAGGCCATGGGGGAAGTTCCTTTCCCCTTTACCTTTTTAACCACTCTGTACTGACTCCAGTCTAATACAGGATTCTGTCTCTTGTTGCTATTTCCTCTGTCTGCTTTCTCAGTGAGTCTGGTTGGGTCAAAAAGCACATGTGTTATATTTCCAGAAACCCAATCAAACAATTATGTCATTTCCCATTGTTACAGTTATTTAATCAAATAGGAATAGCAGGAAGAGAAGAAAAGCATCAGCCAAGCAAGATTTTACTTTCATGATGAGTGGATTGGTCTTAATATACCAGTTCTCCCCATCTCTACCTCCTTCCTGTTTAGGGGTTCAGTTTTAAAGTGGGACTATGAAACCTTCTGAGCTTTGACATCTTTGCCATACAATGTAAAAGTGTTGTAGCCACGTGAAGTTCTCAAAGTCTTGTATTTGCAAATAAAAAAACTTCTGAGTACGCATAGAAGGGACGCAGTGGGATTTTGAGTGTGCAAGAATTAATTTTAAGAGGCAGAAGTCAGAGGAAACAGGAGAGTATTGTGAAGACATTAGAGGTATCTGAACAGAGAGGACAGCAAGTCAAGTGTTCTGCTGTCTGAAAAATATGCACCATAATACAATTAAGCAGACATCATTGAATGGCTCAGTTTGGAAGGACATTAAAGATCACTGAGCTCCAAGCCCCTGCTGTGGGCAGGGTTGCCCCCCACTGGATCAGGCTTCCCAGGGTCCTATCCAACCTGTCCTTGAACATCACCAGCTTGGAGCACCTCCAAGTGCTCAATCTCTGCTAACTGGGTGTCAGCATAGTGCCCATCTTTCCACACTGCACCAAAGAAGAGTTCACCCTGCAACCAGAGAGGCACAGGTACAGCTGAGCTGGCTGTGAGATGCCTCTTGTTGACAGCCCCTCCAGCACAGTTTTTATCTGAATCTGGGAAGGAAACTGGGGAGCAATTTTGTATACACAATTTCATAACCATTATAGGATTACCTTAAATTCTGCCACTGGAAGAATTTCTGAGTCTTAGGGACATCTTGTTGCAGCAGAGCTGCAGTGTGCATCTAAACAGAGGGACAGGTAACTTACATTCTATTCTTAGGTTATTACCATTCCACGGTTTCAGAACTCCATAATCCTGGTCTCTTACTTGTGTGAGTAAAGCACTGCATGAGTTTGACTGTATTTGGTGCCTCTGGGTGCATTATAGAATTTATAGATACGGGAACACAAATGCAAGGATTTTTTTCTTATCAGATTGATGTCCTCTATGCTCATACCTTTGGAAGAGCTGTGATAATTGAGATAATCCCCATCCCTTAAAGCAGCTTTCTAAGCTCTGATTATTTTGGCAGCACAGCTCAAATTTTATCACTCATAGGAATGTAAAGGAGGAAAAGGACAAAATTTGTCTTCTGTTGGTTCATTTTTAACCCAAATCATCCCAGTCCACTCAAACTAAGGAACTTCCTTTTACACAGCTCTATCAATTACTAGAAAATGCCTCTAAAATCGTTTTGTCACTTCTAAATACTCTGCATATGCTCACAAACCAAAGGATGACTGAAAAGCACAGCCCTGTTTTCTGCACAGGCAATGGTCTGTAACTGTGAACGTTTAAATCTGGAGTATCAGCAGTACATGGAAAAGTCAGATTCAAATCTCAGAGGCTGTAAATATTCAGGACAATAAGTTTGTCCCTTAGATAAATACTAGTAACTGAGGTTACTTTGTATTCAGTCAACTTACTAACTCAGTTCCACCTGGGATCAAAGATTGCTATTTTCTATGATTTTCCTACTTGCTACTTTGACTCTTTCCTGTCTTTGTTTACTGGCTTTTGGGATGCATTCTCTGCCCAGGTCTTGTATGAGAAGTCTAACTCATGGCCCCAAATGTACTTAGGAACATGTATGACAGCTATTCCTCACTCCAACCTCAATCTATATTCCTCTCATAAATAAGAAAATGTTTATATCACCTTCAATTTTTGTCTGGTATGGTAATGTCACTGGAGTACACAGCACAATACTGAAGTATCAGTGTGGTACACAAATGAGGTTAAAATTAAGGATTAGAGTACCGTATTTAGGCATTATAACACAAAGGCCTATTAGAGTAATTACTTCACTGATGTCAGTACCAGCACACAGTGACGTCAGTGTCTAAAACCAGTATTCACAAAAGTAAATAATCTAGGCAAGGAAGTATCTTCATTTACGTCTTATTTCTTGCAGGTGCAAAACAATAGAGTGCAGACCTTGAAAAACCCAGCCACTGAAAGTCAAACCATTCTGCTGTGATGCAGGGCACAATGCTTGCCCTTCTTTGGAGTGTACTGCACTACATACAGAATGTTCTCTGCTGTGGCAAAGAGTGTTACTTCTGGTAGCTGGATCACATATCCAAGAACTGCATCCTACCCTATGCACCTCTAGATTATTTCCAGAAAATCATGCTTGACCAATATGTTTGCTTTCTGTAATGGCAGACCCTGTGGATGTGAGCTAAATAACTAACACTGACTTTAGGAAAGCTTTTAATGCAGTTTCTATTGTATCCTCATAGCCACAATGAGTATGTATTTATTGAGTGGGTACACTACGTGATGGTTATCAAATTAAGTGTATTGTCAGTCTCAAATGCAATGGCCAAAAGCTCAAAGTTTACCTGGAAGCAATTACAATTTATAATTCTTGGTGATTGATAAGGGTGTTGTGAAGTTGTCATCTTCAAATGACCGAGGTAAACATGAGTGAACCTTTGCAAAGTTTCCAAGTGACATCAAATTGGGAGCTGATTTAATGCACTGGACTAGCTCCCTCTGGAGAAGTGTAAGTTACATGCCAGCTTGCACTGCCAAGACTTCCATGACTTCAAGGCAATCTTCAGGCTTCTGAGAAAGTTTCAGAAATTAAGCTCCTCTGGAGTTAAAGGCTGGAACAGATAAATCCTTTTTTTTTTTTTTTTTTTTTTTTCAGACCTGAAACATCTTGCCCTTTGTGTCCTACAACAGTACTGTATTTACATACCCAGATAGCTTTGTTTCTTTACTTTTATGCAGTGAGGTCAACAATGTATGGTTAGCTGATGGGATATGATGTGAGGTTCTGCCCTGAGTTGCTTTGGCTTGAGATAACCAGCAAGTAAATAAGAGAAACCAAAATCACTGTCATATTGTAAGGCTGGAGCTGTGTAAGCACTTCATAAGAAAAAGCTTAATTGATATTTTCACCTCTATATCCTGTTGGCTTTGATTTTCTATGAGCTTTTTCTTTCATTGTTCGTCTACCTATTTTTTCCCTCCAATCACTGTATGTTATCATTCCACTACTCTGCTTGCCACATGAATTATTAATGCTGTTTTTATGCTAAGTGTTCCTGCTGCACACATAATATGACCTTTCTTAACTGAAAAAGTAACTGTGCTAACACCTCAGGACATATTACTCACACTGTCTACGAAACATATTTCTTGCTTGTGTTTGACTATGCTGAAATTCGAAACACTTTGAACGCATGGTATTTTTTTGATTACCAATTTTTCATTAAGGAATAGGAAAGGAGACATAAAACACTGATTTTTTTTCTGGAAGCTAATTACATTTTCAGTCTCCAGTGACTGTCCCTGTATTTTGCTATTGTCATCTATTCTTGAATGAACAGAGTGTCAAGAAATTAAAACTTGCTTTCTATTGCATTTAATAACTTACCTGATCATCAGGAAATATTCAGTAGAGCCCTCAAATGTGGTTTTGGAAGGAACTGTAGTTTGTATTCACTCCAAGATAATTGGAAAATGTCTCAGTTTATCATATTGTCTCCCTATTCAGCAAAATATGTTCTTATATCTCTCCCAATCCACTAAAATTTTAATCCTTTACTGTGCTCAGCAGGAGCAATTTTAAACACCCGCTGTTTCCAGCTTAATGGCCACCATCTTTCCCATAAGAAACTTAGTTTCATTTCCATGGAAAAAATGAAAAGTAATTCCTAAAGTCTTCTCTGAAAACATGCCATCTTTACTGCTGATCTCACTCTCTTCCAATAAGAATAATACGAGATGCCATACATGGAAGGCAACTGTTTGCCAACAATAATCCAATGCTAAAGAACATAACAAGCAACATAAAATACTTATCAAATTCATTATTAGCAATATGGTTATTCTGATGACCCCTGAAGTATTCTTTTTCTTTCTGAGCTTGAAACTCCTGTTTCAGTAGTATTCTGTGACAAAGATTTTCTTAGTTCAATTAGGCATGCATTTCCTTTTTTAAGTAATATTATTTCCTCCAGTTTAAATCTCCTGCTTGCTCTTGAACCATTTATTGTTCTTCCTTTGTCTCCTTGCCAAAATACATCATTTCAGTCTTCTGCAGTTTTCATTAATGGAGGTATTCCTTCCTTATTACTCTCATTTCCATTGATATCTGGATTATACAGAATTACTTCTTTGTGAAAGTGAGTAGTGTTGTGAACGGGATGGTCATCACTCCAGGCGAGTTTACAGCCACTAGCTCATAGTTCTGCTACATTTTTCAACCATTTTTGATTTAAGAGTGTGTACATATCTCACCCTCAATAACTCCCCTTCATTGTAGTTTCAAAAAAGAAATAGTAGATAGACCGCATCTGTCTGAATGTAAGCTTGGAGATCCTTCTCCCTGAAGTCTCTCCTACCATGGGTAGGCAAACTCTGTCAATCTGACTTGCCATTGCTATTTTCTTTTCCTTCTTTCTTTCTTTCTTTCTTTCTTTCTTTCTTTCTTTCTTTCTTTCTTTCTTTCTTTCTTTCTTTCTTTCTTTCTTTCTTTCTTTCTTTCTTTCTTTCTTTCTTTCTTTCTTTCTCTCTCTCTCTCTCTCTCTCTCTCTCTCGCTCTCTCTCTCTCTCTCTCCTTTTCTCTCTTTCTCTCTTTCTCTCTTTCTCTCTTTTTTTGCTAGAGGAATCTTTTTTTTCTTTTTCTTCCCACAGAGTGTACATTATTATCTCAACTCTTTCAGTCCCACTGAAATAGGTTCTCCACTGTCTGCAACTGAGAGAATATACTCCTGTGTATGCTCTTATAGAGGCTGCGAATGCTGCAAATGTGAATTACCCAATTATAAAAGTTGGGTAATTATCATTAGGACTAATTATAAAAATTCTGTCTCATTTATAACCAATCAGAATATCATTTGTGCAGCACTATTTTGAATGAATTAACTTTTCTCTTCTTATTATACATTTGAAAAATCTGCTAGTTAAAACATAATTGTACCCTTACCAATTTTCAGGTTTTGCTGAAACTCAAAGTTTGTTTAGACTCTGTTATCTGGCTCTCACACTTGCTTTACATTGCTTTCACATGAGTGTTGCATACTGCAGTCTTATCAGAATACGTTAATTGCAGGAAATATAAAAGACTTTTTCTTAATAGACACCTTCAGTGTATAAATTACTTTTGAATTTCTCAAAATGTGGCAAATTAAATCTTCCATTTCTGCCTTTCACATAAAAAATCAGAAGGAAAGAGATAGTGCAAGAAAAATGATTACCATCACAACTTTTACAGTAGATGCTTTTTAAAAATAAAATCAATTAATTTAAATGTCAGTATCAACTCATTGTCAGGTTACGTTCCTAAGAATTTTATTTTACTTTTTCGCCTTCAAAATGTCAGTCTTGAAATAAAATTGGTGTAAAGCATTAAATTATATGTCTGGATCTTCAATATAAGATAAACCTCTGGAGAGTACACTGACACTACTTTCTCAAATAAACACATTTTGGAGATTATTTTCATCTTTACTGGCAATTTCTGTCCTCTGGTGGTCACTGCAGTTTTTCCCAGGCTAGAAACAGTTTGGGCATAAGTATTAGCATAGAAGGTTTGTCAATATAAGTTGGAGAGGAGCCAAATATCTTTTTTTTTTTTTTTCTTCCTTTCTTTCTCTTAAAAGAACTAGATGCATAAAACAGCAGTGCCTTTATTGTCATCTTTATATCTATTTATTTTCATAAGGAAAAATATGTCTCCGCTGAAGACATCATTTGAAATGAAACGGGTAAATCCATGCCACCCACAATTTGTTGACACTGGTAGAGCTTTATCCTCTGCAATGAAGGCTGGATTTGAGACATAAGGTCTAGATACTACAATTCTCCAGACTAGTAGAGGTAGTGTATTTATATAAAATATCGCTTACATTTTAGTGCCAGTTTCCCATGGTTGTAGAATTTCTTGATGACATGTGATTAATGAACAAGAGACTGAAAAAATTTACACTGTGATGTTCCTCTTTTTACCTTAACTACAGGATATTATTTTGACTTGCCTCTTACCAACTAACTAAATTGCTGTTGTTCCTATAGGTTCATTAATAGCCCTTGATATTACCATTCCTACACCTAATAGTTAGAGTAAATTAATATATTTCTATACTACCAAAATTAATCTATGCAGAGTCCAAATTTTACTATGAACTCTTATGAATCTAGAGGGCAGAATTCCACAGGGAGAGCTGGCAAGACACTGCATGGAACCCTGTGTCTATCTGGCTGTGGCAAGTCACCTCACCATCTTTCACTCAGCATCTGCCTGTTCTGTGTATTCAGCTAGCCAGTTTATCTCCTGTGATGGCCTGTGCCAGCACTGCAGCACTGTAGCGGGTAATTATTGGAAGACTAAATTGCAGTTTAGGGCTGTGCTAAATCTTTGCTATAAAAATAGGCAGGTTAACAATGGGGAAAGGACTACAAAGATGGAGGTAACAGTAGATGTTCTCTCTCCTACCAGACTGCCACTCCTCCTGAACAATGGTCAAAATCATGGGATGTTTAAAATTGCAGTGATCACTTCAGGGCACGCAGCAGATAACTTCACCCTTGGGTTCCCAGTGCTACCTTATAGTTAGATGGAGCCTCCATGAGATTGAGCTTCCTCTCAAAATTAAGCAAACATTCTGTATCCAGTCAGTCTCTGTGAACCATCTTGGTATCATCTTTTTTTGCTCCACTCAAGTAATCATCCTTGTCATTGCTCCTGTTTTTAAATGGTGGAGTTTTCATGTATTCATCTGTACTCCAGACAGACAGGAGAGACTGAGAAAGGCAGGAGATTTTGTCTGTGTTCAAAAATGCTCTAAACACCACACTGTAGTGTTTTTGCTGCTGAACAATTGATTATTTAAGCTCTTATTTGATAGTGATCACTGTCAGTTACCCAAATTCAATATAAATCCACTTTCTGTTCATTTTTTCTTTTTTCTTTTTTTTTTTTTCTTTTTAGCACCTCCAGCATATAAGGCATATTAGGAATGATATATGAGCAAGAATCTTGTGCCAGAAAAGCTACACTCAAGCAAGTGTTCTGGATAATCCAATTTTCATTTCCTCAGTTTCTTATGATAGTAGGTCAGTCAGCAACACATCTCAGCAGTCTGCTTTGCATTAACAAGGAATTTTATACTTATACTTGAAACTTAGAAGAGAAATAATTTTCCTGATTTAACTAGCAAGTGGCAAGTCTGTCAGTAGTTATAATCTTACTGTTATGATTTATAAATGCCTAGTGAACTGCTTTTATGATGACACACATCTTTCACTTTATCAGCTGCAGAAAGACTGGGTACGTCCACCCTGAAGTATACTGACTTGTTAGCTGAACCGCTCTCTAGGATCTATGGACTCTGCTGAACAGGTGAGCAATAAAACTGGATGCCTATGAATTTGTTGTCATGCGAGATATCAAAAGGTTTCCATTTAGAATCATAGAACCATAGCATGGGTTTGAGTTGGAAGGGACGTTTAAGTTACAACCCCTCTGCTACATGCAAAGACATCTCCCATTAGTCCAGGTTGCTAAAGCCCCATCCAACCTGGCCTTGAATACCTCCAGGGAGGGGGTTCTTGCTCTTCCACTGTCTCACCACCCTTATAGTAAAGATTTTCTTTCTAATATCTAGATTAAGTCTATACTCTTTCAGTTTAAATCCATTTCCCTTCATCCTGTTGCTACATGCGCTTCTAAAAAGCCCCTCCCCAGTTTTCCTGTAGGACCTTTTTAGGTGCTGAAAGATAGCTATAACGTTGTCTCAGAGTGTTCTCCAGGCTGAAGTGTCCCAGCTCTCTCAGCCTGTTGCTGTAAGGGACAGGTTATCCAAGGACCCACAAGGTAGGATTTGTAAGAGATACTTTTCCTTTGGACTGGCAGCCACAGGCAAAGTGAGGTGCACTAGTTACCTTGTGGCACTGGAGATGACATCCAAGTGACTGAACAGAGTGTTAAATTCTAACTGACTACAGTGGAATCTTAGACATCAAGAGCAGAACATGCCTATAGATAGACACTTAGGGGATCTTAAACTTGAACAGAATTCTACCTGATAAGAGTGGGATGGAGGAGCCCAGTATGGATAGGTGGCCAGTACAGTTTCACTTGCAATTCTACTCCTGTTCCAGCTAACCACTAACATCCCAAAGGTTCTCTGTGATAGCTTCCAGTCCTGTGAAGATGTCTCAGATACCCGTGAATGTTGCAAAGAACACTTGACACCTGTGAAAAGACAACTGAATCAAGCCTCAGCATTCATTTAGACAGACTATGCACAGAAAAAGAAATTCCAACATTCTAGTGCTATGCTTAGATTCTACCTAATTGCAAATAACAGGACTGAAATGTCATTTACCTATACTTGCTGTGATTATTTAAAATTAAGTCATCATAAAATCATCAATAACTGAAGGAAAAATACCTGTTGTCCAAAATCTGAGAGCTATATGTAATGCTCAGAGATCCTTGGTATAATATTCATTAGGAAGTGCAATGTCACAGCATTAACTGGATTCTGCCAGAACTCTTTTTTTAACAAAGCTTTCTCCATGGAAATTTCCTGTATGGTATAATTCACTGGAAATGGATTTGAAGTTTTGTTTTCAGAGCAGGGCACAATGAACAAATCCACCTCTCCAGGTATATTTTCTGCTTGCACCATTGAAAAATCATTTGTGTCTTCACAACTGTTACTTTTACAAGAAATATAGGAGCCGTTCTTTTTTATGTGCTTTGTAGACTGAGTAAACATCAACTTCATGTCTTTTCTAAATATATAGTCACCACTTTATGTTTTCTAGAACATCTGTATCAATTTCTGACTCTTAGATCTTTGCTGTATTCTCTCAGCTAACACGTGGAAGTGCTCACATGAAGTCTCTTAACTCTGTGCAAACTGGAAAAGGTCCACGGAAATCAACCCCAAATGTTTGGCCTTAAAATACCTCTGCAAAGGAAAGAATGGATCTGCTTCACTTTTCTCTGAAGGAGGGTAGGAATCACATACATTCAGCTGCCGGGTCTCAGCAGATGCAGAAATTAAGAGGTGATCAGTAGTAAGAGGAGAGTAGTAGTAGGAGTCTGTGGCCACAAGACTACATCTTAGTCTCTCCACTGAGAATTCATCTGTTTCTCAATATATGATACTGTTTCTCAATATATGATATCACTTTTTTACTGGTTGTACATGACAAACTCTATTAAGAAAAGATAAAGATCACAGGCTTTGATCATGAAGTCTGTAAGAATAAAGTGCATATCTTCAGAGAGTAATCTGGAAAATTTCAACAGCAGCCATGAAGGTATACTAATTTCCATAAGCTGATGATCCACCTGATGAAGAATATAATCTTTCATCAGTGATCGACTAAAATATTGCTAAATATAACAAAATTATTATTCAGTTACCTTATATTTAAAGAGATTTTTAAGAGACTGTCACAACAGTAGTTGTAATTACTACTTTGTCATCTTCTCCTTTGAAAATCCATCTGCTGTTTCTTACTTCATAGCCAAAACTGGAAATTTTGCTGGGTAGGGCTCAGATTTCTATCCGTGAGCTTATTTATAGCCATATTTCAAAACACGGCAAAATGATGAGGTAATCTGTCTTTGGAGCTCCTAGCTAGTATTAACATCACTATTATAGATTGTTCCTAATTAAGTGGGAATACTTCTCAAAGTCTTATTCAAAATAAGGAACAAAAGTCAAAAGAGTGGAACAAAGAAAAAGAAAAATCTAGTCAAATTTTGAATCTATGTCTACTTTTCAATCAGCTCAAGCACAACGCCAGAGACACTGAGACCAGTAGTGACTGGAAGTGAGAAGTTTTATTTTGGCCTTGGAGCTGAGAGGTTAGGTTTCAGTGCAAAGTGCTTTAAAAATAGCTATGCTGACAAATGATAAATGCCCACTACTTTTACCAAAAACCTGACAGAGGTTTAAGAAACTGGTATAGATACACAACAGATTCTCAAAACACTGATTATTCAGGAAATATTGAGAAAGTTCCCTGTTTAAAAGGCAATTATGAGAAGAATATGTGCTTGCACAAAGGAACCTGGCCTCAGAAAGATGCATCTAATTGAGCTGAAGGAAAGAGTAAGGGAACGAGGTGTTTCTCCCATGACTGTATTGCAATGGAGTCTGATAGCACGTGATGATTGTGTTAAACATTAATTCTCTTAACCTTGGAAACTGAGTAAAGAACGAAAAGTGTGGCATATTAAACATACAGTTTGATAGTATCCTACTTGAATAACTTCATTCCAGATCTTTCCTAAGTTGTTTTCCCAGCTGAAAGTTCATTACCATGACATTTAATCCTTTTGTTTATTAAAATAGTGCTTAATATTCAGTTGGAGTTAACTTCTTCACTTTGTAACTGCTCGAACACTGATACAGCCACCTCTACAAGGAGACCCAGGTCCCTTAGCCCACTTCATGCCTGACTTTTCAATTGACACTCTTCAGCTGTCTGAATAAAAAGGCTCATTTACTCAAGAAAAAGTAATGAATAAATGTATTTTCTTTTTAAATGATCAGATTTTCCTACGGCAGAATTTGAGTTTTAATGAAAAACTAAAAATACTTTGGCTCTGAAATGTTATTTCAGTGCTGCCCTTGTTCATCCAGTAATAAAAGGGGACCTGAGACACAGAAAACATGAGCCAGTGCCACAGCTAAAAATCTGTGTTTCACTGTAAACTGAAACCTTGAAACAAATTGAGACTGAGCTATTTATTTTTCTGAGGTAAAAAATCCACATAGGATACTTTCATGAACGTTTAATTGAATGTTCCATTTTTCCTTTGAAACAGCCTCAGAATAATTTTCTTGTTGTCCAGACAGGCTATAGATATAAACAACCATCCACCTCAGGTCAGCTTGTCATTTCGTAGTGGAAATGGCCACTTAGATAAGAAGTGTATTCCCTGCTGCTAACCCACTAAATCATTCAATTCATTACTTAAAATTGATCATAATTTTCACTTTCTTTGCTGCATCGTATTTGAAGCTATTGATCTAAAACCTCACAATTTTTCTTACCTTCCTCTTTTCAATCTTAGATAGATCTCGGTTACCCAGGGGATAGCAGCTCAGCTCTGAAAATACCAGTTTTTAGGATAGAATTCCACTGACATATATTTGGCTGTAAATTAGGAATGACTTATCCCTCAGCTGCTTCTTTCCACCAAGAAAACACTGCCTCTTTCTTTGTGCATATAAAAGCATAATACTGGTGGAGATAGAACATAAACTAAAATAAAGCAAAACAAAAACAAAATTAAAAGGTAGCATGAAGTTGTTGAGTAGTTTTATTATTATTAGCTTGTGCTGTATCTGTATTAACAGCATAGTTCATTGAGTACCCAGTTTGCTACTTTTGTATTGTTGTTGCTCTTTTTTTTTTAATGCTTTTATTAAAATATATTAAAAAAAAAAAAAAAAGACAACAAAAACAACAGTAACAATAAGGGCTAGTCTGAAAATAATGCCTCCTATATTTTTATGTTGTCCCACAACATCAGAGAAGGATGTCTGCAGTACGCCAGCAGAGGCTGAACTTTCCTGACACTATTCCATTACATTTTATTACCATGCAAAACTGATCTTCCTTTTAAAATACCTCTATATTGCTGAAGGGCTTTGGGAAGGAGGAGGTTGGCTTTCCTTCCATGGTGAAAACAGGAAAGCTAACAACTGAGTTCCTTTATGCATGTACCAACCTACTGGATATCACACCTCAGTGCTCCCACAGTGTGAAGGTTTGGCATGCAGAATCATTCCTCTGCTGTCAAATGAAAAAAGTCTACTGCATCAAAAGGGGTAAAATTCCCTTACTTGATGATACCAATTCTCGTTTCAGAGAGTGGATGACTGATTGTGGATAGACGCATACTGTACCTAGAGTCAAGTGAAATGAGTCAGAGACCAAGTGCTTAAAAGTGGGACACGTACTTGGTGAGACAGTGTAACTTAGAATCCATAAAAAACAACAGCAGAATATCTCAGCAAGGAATTTTCTCAGACACTTGCAGAGTGAAGCTACTTTTTAATTTTGTACCTCCTATATTGTTTAGTGTGGGATTATCTTTCTAATCTATCAGCATTTACGGAAAACTATAGTTCTGACTTCTGAGGAACTTAATTTCCTAAAAAGTATCTATACTGAAGAGAAAATTGATCTTTTTATGCAAAACACACACAGGCATTATCATGTTATCAGAAAGAGCTCAAAGATATTAGCAGGACAGAGTTTTAAAAGGAAGGTAGAGAACATCAGTATATAGCTCACAAACACTTTGGGACTGAAAGGACCGTCTGCCTTAATTGCTGGGAAATACATTTCCAATTAATTAGGAAAAAAAGGATATGTGTCAGATAAGGATTCTCAATTTATAATACTGAAAACTGAAATTAAATCTCAGTCATTAAACTCATGCAATGTCTCTGCATCTAATTATGATTTCCCTAGAATTCCTCTTAAACATATATCTCACATTCACTGAACTTAATGACCCTTTCATAATTGGAGATGCAAACTTATACTTAGTACCATGCATTGGACAAATCCTCAACAAGGTAACTTGCTACTTCATGTGCAATGTGAGTAATAAAGAAAAACTGTGCTGAATAGAGAGGAAGATACTCTCAACATCTGGAAGACCTAAGTGTGGATAATTTTTTTCTTCCATTTTATTTGTGATTACTGCTTATATTAAAGAGATAAAGAGGAAAAAAAAGAAGACCCTTTGGCTAAAATTATTTTATTATTAAAAGGACATCAGTATTTTCCTGTAACAAGAGTCATGTCTTAATGATTTTCTCTAACCTTTCCTGTCTTGTTAACATTAATAAGTATCTTCTTACTGAAAATCAGACTAGAAAGAAACTCATATGGGCAGCACCTTGGAGAAAGAGGTTCTGAAGCATGCATATCTCCTGTGCTCAAATGTCATGTCAAAGCTGTATTACCTTAAAAGTAGAATTTTTTGGATAAATTAATTCCCTGTTAATGTGAAGAAGCAAAACTGCTGCTAAAAGAAGCATGTGGTTTCATTTTCCATCAGAGTACATCTGTAATTGTTTCTTTCCCTGCTCCTCAAGGTAGGCATCTCCCCTTATTTAAAGAAATATAATTTAACACCTAGTTTTTATCTGATGGAGCCAAAAGATCTGTATTTTGTTTGAAAAGAACATACACTGTAGATTTTGTGGCTTTGTGACCTAATGGGACAAGAAGGAAAAAGGGTAGATTTGTATAAGTGGTACAATACATGAGAAAGCTGCAATACAAAACAAATCTGTTTCTACAGCTCCAGTCCAAATCTCTCAGCTATGTTAATTTGTTCCTTCCTTTCCTTCCTTTCCTTCCTTTCCATCTTTTCCTTTCCCTCCCTCCCTCCCTCCCTCCCTCCCTCCCTCCCTCCCCTCCCTCCCTCCCTCCCTCCCTCCCTCCCTCCCTCCCTTCCTTCCTTCCTTCCTTCCTTCCTTCCTTCCTTCCTTCCTTCCTTCCTTCCTTCCTTCCTTCCTTCCTTCCTTCCTTCCTTCCTTCCTTATCCTTCCTTCCTTCCTTCCTTCCTTCCTTCCTTCCTTCCTTCCTTCCTTCCTTCCTTCCTTCCTTCCTCCCTCCCTCCCTCCCTCCCTCCCTCCCTCCCTCCCTCCTTCCCTTCCTTCCTCCCTCCCTCCCTCCCTTCCTTTTCCTTCCTTCCTTCCTTCCTTCCTTCCTTCCTTCCTTCCTTCCTTCCTTCCTTCCTTTTCCTTCCTTCCTTCCTTCCTTCCTTCCTTCCTTCCTTCCTTCCTTCCTTCCTTCCTTCCTTCCTTCCTTCCTTCCTTTCCTTCCTTCCTTCCTTCCTTCCTTCCTTCCTTCCTTCCTTCCTTCCTTCCTTCCTTCCTTCCTTCCTTCCTTCCTTCCTTCCTTCCTTCCTTCCTTCCTTCCTTCCTTCCTTCCTTCCTTCCTTCCTTCCTTCCTTCCTTCTTCCTTCTTCCATTTTTCCTCCTGTCTTCTTTAGACATTACATTTCAATGAAAAGAAGTATCAGCTTTTTTGATCTCTACAAGGAAAAAAAAAAACATTTCCCTAACAGGAAAGTCTAGGTTTCTGAGCAATCAGGGAACACAAATTAGGACGTTCTTATATCATATATGCTTCATATTTTCTAACAAAAAGCAAGGTTCCAAGTCAATAACTTGACTGAAAAATCTGTGCATGTTCTTCCTACGAACCTCTAAAGATGGATCATCCTGATCATCCAGGTGTCTCCATGTAATTGGGATGTCTTCCAGTAGCACTCGATTCCACATATACTTTTAGATAGTACTGCATTGTCTCAACATGACTATCCTGCCAACACTTTCAAATGCATTCCTCCATCTCAGCTCCTCCATTTAATTCCTTTAAATTGCATCTGTAATCCTGTTTTCCTCATACAAGAGGTTGCATAAAAAGCATATCAAGCCATTTGGTGATTTTCCAAGGTATATTTATTATTACCTGCATGGAAGAAAGGACTCACAAGTATCAGTTTTCAAAATTAAACGGAGATGTTCTGATTCCCCTGGGAAAGATCAAATAGCATACAATAATGCAAACAAGAATGTTTTTCTCTAAACAACAATTCTCCATAATGTCCCCTTCAAAAAAGTAAAACAAAACATAAATAAATACATTGGTTCTAGATGATTCTTTAAATCAATGTCAGGAGGAGACTTAACAATCTCTTTAGCCAATATGAATGAAGTAACTCTAGATTTATCCTTAAAACACTAGCACGTATATTAAAAGGAAGTTAAATCAGACTCAGGAGTTTAGGCTCATTTGAGATTCAGGAAAAGCAAGCTCAATCAGTTTACATTAAATTCACAGTGTGAAACTTTTCCTGGAAATCACAGCTGTGGGATGTTCAAAATTTGTAGACAATTTCTTAGATTCTAAAATTGAAGCCACTTTTCTCCATGGTGATTTGTCTTGACCTAACCTGATGGACAGCGTTATCCCAGAGTGACATAGCCAGAGATAACTTTTCTCCCTCTTGGTGTGCAAGCCTTCATGATAGTTAAGTAAGTTAACAGGCATTAGGCATGTACCGGGTGTATGAAATCAGCTGCATCAAGGCAATAGTACAAGGAGAATGCTTCTTAAGAGTGGGAGGCAAGCAGGAATCCAGAGCCATCTCTTTCCTGATTCCCTCTCCAGGGAAGAAAAACATTTCAGACTCTATGTGTACAGAAGTTATCCGTATGTCTTTTGGGTAAAATGAGATGAAATTGAACTTGGCTCTGGCTCTGGCTGAAGATATGACACCTGGCAGCTCTGTACATGTCAAAGCGAGTTTTTCCCTAACCCTGATACACCTCTGAAGTTTTGCATTCTTCTCTGCTCAGTGCAAGTTCTGCACATAGAAGCTGCTTCTCAATTATTAGTCTTCTGGCATATCAAAACAGAGACAAAGGCAGGTATGAATATCTTGGCAAGACTATCTGATCATTACAAAACGGAATTGGAAAATTATGACATGTATTTTGGAAAGAAGGGTAGGCATTCAAGCTTTCATTTGATTTTTTTATTTTACTGGCTCTCGGAAATGGTAGGAAGCTTGCAATGTCTTCATTTCCAGAACAATGTCAATTCCATAAAGCCTGCAATTTTTTTAGAATTGCTTTTGACTCCAGATATCATTCCTGGTCACTATACAAAGGTTATTAATGCTGGGATTAAACTACAGAATGACATAAGCCAAATTAATTTTCTACCCTTCCATCTCATGTATCTTGTCTGTAGCATGAATGGAAATTAATTTCCTGTGGAGGGGGAATGACTGTGAGAAATACTGAAGTAATTAATTACTGTTGATTCCATTCTTGTCCAAGACATTTTTATTTTCTTAACACTTAATTGAAGCAGAGATAGTGAGTAATGGGATAGAGAGAAGCTGAAGTAATGTTATGTACAATTACACTCCTTCCTGCACGTCACCTGTATAACTTTTGCACAATTTGAAAGAGATTTCTACAAACTTAAAACTTCTGGATGATCATATGGAAAGCCTTGAGCAACAGGTGTCAGTACTGCTCAATCACCATTTGAAGACAGACCAGGCTGCAAACAACAAATGCACATAAAAATGTAACAATGGTAGAAATATATTGTTGAGTTTTCCACAGTAATCAGTAGGTATTAGACCTTCAAAGGTCCTCTTACGACTTCCTTTGTTACCATTTAATACTTAAATTTAAATACAAGATTTCAGTACATTCACAGAGCTGTCAGAATATTCAAAAAAATCTTATCTCAGTTTCTTTTACAGTTCATTTTTCTTCTTTTATCATGTGACTAACAAAAGCACAGCGTACATATGGCTGCTTGTATTTGTGTATGACTGGATTCTTTAGGCTGGAAAGAATAACATCTTAATTCTTATCCAAGCATTGCACAAGTCTGTCATCGAGCAATTCTCCACAGCTAGTGGTATTACAGCCCTTGGTTTAATAGCTGACTGATCCTTCATGCCTAGTGGAGCGGAAACCTGTAGTCAAACTTGTCTGAACATGGGGATCAGCATAAACTCTAAGCATCTCACTCCATAGAACAGTACTGAATCTCTAAAAAGAAAAGTATTCTCTACAGAAAATAAATGAAAACCCTCTCTATCAATTTTTTTTCCTAGAAGGAGAGGCTCTCAGTTCAGAGCAGTTAATTAATAGCTAGCTTCAACATTTACAGATGTATATTTTGAGGACAATAAACATTACCTCTGGAGAACTTCTCTGAGAAGCATTAGTAGACCAGCCCTCACCTATATACAGCTATAAATGTTTAGAACCCAGAACTGTGTGTATAAATGCTTCAAACAATCTACTTAATAAAGCCACATTTAAGATAATACAAGAAGCACTTGGAAGAGTTAAAATGCAAGACTAATATAGGTGCTCATTGCTATGCCTAAGGCAACAGAGAGTGCTACCTTCAGGGGTGGTGTTTCCATTCCAGACAAGAACAACTGACAGACACATTCCAATTGGTGATGGCATTGAGCCTTGTGATGGTGAACTCCTTGCCCCCTCACCCCACCTGGTCATTATTCTCAAGGCCTAGTGCATACTAGGTGCAAAGACCTTATCCTTGGGACTAATAGCAATCAAGGTTTCACCACCAGTGCTCAGACACCTGCTAACAGACGCATGGTTCAACAGAACCAATTCTAAGTTGTACGACTATGGGTGAATTACATTACCCCTTAAATAGCAAGCAGCCTAAGAACCCCTTGGAGAGGTTTTATTGAAAGCAGCTGGCTGCACATTAGAATCTCCCCTTGAGTAGAGATATCTCTCAAGGTGCACAGGGTTTCACTCAGGACATGGTGATGTCTTGCTGACAGATTCTTGGTTGTTGATTTATTGTTATTTATCTAACTTAGCTTCGCTAAGATTTGATCTTAGATTCATTATGCATCCCCAACCCTCTATGTACCAAATAGTCAAGGATATCTAGTCATTTTGAGTCTTGTTAAATTGTTATAACAATTCAAAATAACATTTTATATCTAATTACACAGTAAACATATTTCTGCCTTCCTCTCATGAGTGAAGTGTGCAGCGCTTTAGTCTCCTTCTGAGACAAGTGCAACTCAGCAAGTTTGCTGATGACAACAAGTTGAGTGGTGCTGTTGATACTACAGTAGGAATGGATGCCATCGGAGGGACCTTGATAGTCTTGAAAGGTGGGCTCCTGTGAACCTAGTGAGATTCAAGAAAGCAAAGTGCAAGGTTTTGCACTTGGGTTAAGGTAATCCCAGATATTTATACACACAGGGAGAAGAACTTGAGAATAGTTACACTGAGAAGGACTTAAGGATCCTGACTAACAAAAAATAAACACTCAACATGAGCTGGTAGTGTGTGCTTTTAGCCTGGAAGGTCAATAGTATCCTGGGTTCCATCAGAAGATGGTGGTCAGCAGGATTCTGCCATTGTACGGCCCCATCTCGATTACTGCGTTCAAGTCTGGGGCCAAAACAGGAAGGATCTGGAGATTTTGAAGAGGGTCCAGAGGAGGACCATGAAGATGATCAGAGGGCTGGAGCACCTCTCCTATTAAGACAGGTTGAAGGAATTGGGCTTGTTTGGTCTGGAGAAGAGCAGGCTGTTGGGAGACCTCATTGTGGCCTTCCAGTATTTAGAAGGAATTTATAAACATGAGGGAAATAAATATGCCCCATCTCTGGAGATGTTCAAGGTCAGGTGGGATGAGGCCCTGGGGAATCTGCTCTACTACTTGATCTAGTGGTTGGCAACCCTACCTGCATCAGAAAAGTTGGGTCTTGATGATCCTTGAGGTCCAATCCAATCCAAGCCATTTCATGATTCTATAATGATTCAGAATGACAGACAACAAGTAATTAGGTCTTGCAATTCACTGCCATATGATATGATGATAATGCTAAGGCAAAGAACTCTGCTGAAGTTGAAGAAAAGACAGAGAGTTTTTACCGGTAACCAAAATCTATGGCATTAGTTCTACCATCAGTGACATATTTTGGGATTGGAAGGATAGAAAAAGAATACCTGGTAAATGGTTAATGATTTAGATGACACTTTTCTGTTTGGCTTCTATACTATATATTTTTCCATATTCAAATCTTGTATAGAAACTGACACTGCTTAACCACATTTTGTACAACCTTTGTGGACAGTTTCTGTCTACGTTGTTTCAAGCCCCAGGCTCCCCTTTGAATTATGAAGTTAAAGTTCAAAATTAGTCCCAGTATAATTTTAGAAGTTTCAATTTGTATTAAACAAATCATTTTTGTGGTGTATAGTTTTACGATACTGTTTTCTCATTGGTTTCACGCATCATCTTCCCTGATGTCTCTTCACTTGCACAGTTGTTAAACTGCCTCCTGCCCTGATCTTGTCACGGTTAGAGCTTGATCTCATCTCCTGTAGATAGAGATCTACTGCTGTGATATCTAAACATCCCCATGAGGCTGACAGGTCTGACAACAGGACCTGTAGGAGACCTTGCACTCCTGGAACATGAGCTGAAGAGCTTTTCAAATGACACATGACTACATGATTACTTAGGCAATCACACTGCGCTTTTCTTTATGTAAGTAGGACTGAATAAGTAACTTCCCACATGTATGGAAACTCCTATTCTGTGTTCTTATTTAGTCTAAACCCCAAAGTACACTGCATACCTAGGCAACCTGGTGAGGCAAGTTCACAAAAACAAATGACTGGACATGGATGGGCTGATTCATTAAAAGTGAATTATCTTTGCAGATGAAGAATCCATTGGAGAAAGAAAAGACTCTGGGGAGACCTCATTGTGGCCTTCCAGTATGTGAAGGGAGGTCATAAGCAGGAGGGGGACTGACTTTTTACACAGTCTGATAGTGATAGGACAATGGGCACTGGAACAGGTTGTCCAGAGAAGCTGTGGGTGCCCCATCCCTGGAGGTGTTCAAGGCCATACTGGATGGGGCCCTGGGCAGCCTGATCTAGTGGGTTGTAAACAGTGTAAACAGTGGGTTGATTATCTTCAAGCTTCTCCCAAACTAAGCCATCCTATGGTTCTGATTCTGTAATTTCCCTGTTACCTGGACTGCGGTTTACCAGATAAGTAGTTCCTTAGGAATTGAACAACTTATACCAAAACATATAAATGATCTCACTGCTGCAAAACTCATTACCCTCAGTTGTATTCTGACAAGTGATAGCTTTTGGAAAATCACATACACATGCCTCTCTGTCAGGATCATGGATAATCCTAGGAGTATTCAACAACCGCAGATGAGAATTTGCTTTATAATTTGCAAACTCGTCCTTGGGGATTTGAGCTATGCCACACAATCACACTGTGCAAAAGGACTGCAAGGACTTTATGATACCGCACACTATTCTGTTTGTCTCTTGATGGTAAATAAACAGGGTTCAAAGGCATAGCTGCCACTTTCCTAAAATCTTTCGTCACCCTGGTTCCCCTCAGATCTTACCAATTGTCAGTCTGGGTATTTTAAAAAAGTAGCAACAGCAAATAAATAGTAACTGAGGATTTTGTGTTTTCTAGGAGACATCTGGGAACAGCTTGAGTAATCAGTCCCAAAAGGTATCCCTGCCGGTTAAGCAGAAGATAACCAACAGTCTCAGCAGTTCAAGGCAATGCCAATAACACTCCCTAGTTCTGTTTGTTTTATGCTGTTGTTACAAACATCTATTCACATTTTTCAAATGGCCACTATTTTAATTTTCAAGATGTACTTTTGTTTAGTCTCCACATTTGGTAAATAGAAAATAGCTGCTCTAAAACAGCATAAACTTCTGATACTTCTATAAAAATTTCAGTGCAATCTACAACTAGATCTTGAAGTCAGAAATGTAGCTAGTGAGGAAGCTCAGTTAGTTACCATAGTTTACAGAATGAAACCATTTTTCATTTAAATCCACAGACTTATGATAGATGCTAGTGAAGGGCTGTGGGGATGACATTATGTCAAAATGAGAATAAATTGTCAGTGTAAATCCAGGGAGACACTGTCACAATATCAGCTTGAAACAAAATGACAGCAATGCAAATTTTATAAGAAACAACTTTAAGATGTCAAGATAGTAGTAAATTGATGTCAGTTCAGGTCTGCAAGGAGGCTGTTGCGATTAAAAAAGAAAAAACCCAAACAAACTCAAAATATTCTGAAAGTGATAGCTATAATAAGAGGGGCTCGTCTTGGAAGTTGAAGTTAGTTATAGCAATGCAAACACAAATATTTCATGAATCTCATGACATTAAAAAAAGAAGTAAATACTGATATATATTGATGCAAATGTCAAATTCACTTCATAAATGTTAAAATGTATGTATAGATAGACATCGACATTCATGCAGTTTAGAATTGTTCTGTATTACATACATCAATTCATATGCTAGTTCAATTAACTAATCAGAAATCTGGAAGTTTCTTCATACCATAAAACTTCCTCTGGCTTTTCTCTCATGCAAAATGCAACAGAATTTAAGGTGAGTTGAATAGATCGAATAGACAGCAAGAGCAGAGCCTGATTCTTCCAGTCTCTCATTAACGGGCTTTGCTGAATCTCCTTGTTGTCATTTCACATGTCTTGCAGTTCAGCACTCTGGTGAATCTGAGCTTAGCCCCATCACTGACCACGAAGGTTTGGAAGCACAGATGGATATATTTTGTTTCAAGAATTGTTTTTAAGTGCTGGTTTTGAGCAGTGGGATGCTGGGGGCAGTTGTGAGAACACTCCATGCCTGACATCTCCCAAAAACATTTACATTCAGGCAAAAGTGGGTGGAAATTCTGCCATGTGAAAATGACATTTGCAAATGTGTAAGTGACTGCACAGCACTGGAGGCAGACAACAAGCAGTGCCCCTGCTCAGTACTGTGATTCTGCCATGTGCAGCGTTAACCTTTACCATGTTCTGCTTTTCTTGGATATGATAACAGCAGATCCTTGTCAGGGGGTGGTTAGACAGGACAGTACATACACTTCTAGGCACCCAATCCAGGCTCAAAAATACCTGGCGTGTAGCACTGAACTTCTATTCTAAACTGATTTGAAACACTATAAGGTATTTATTTTCCTTTGAAAGCTTCTTGCTATAAATTAGGATATTTCAAAAGAGACACTATTACATGATGAGGTCTGAAGGGGATCAGATTTAGACAGCCTGGAGAGCAGATAAGCCACAGCTTCTCTATTTATGACCGATGTCATCTCTGTTGAGATTAAATTATGCTCTGCAATCCATTTTGGGTTTGCACAAACCAAAAGAAACAACAACCAAAACACATTAATAATAATTAAATTTTTGAAATAATTCATTTTCTCTTTTGGATCAAAACTAATTCCTGCATTTTTGTTTAGAAGCTGACTCAAAATATCATAGGGCCAGATTTCAATACCTCCATGCTGGAGCCTATCTGAAGTGAAATCACTGACGTCAGTGGAATGATTCCAGATTTATAGCTGCCAAGTTATGCACATCTCTGTATGTGTAATTTTATGCTCGTTATTTAATGCATTGATTTACATACCATAAGCAATTTGCATAGAACCAAATTTTACATAAAACATAATGTAGCCACATCAACCCATCTGAAGAAGTATGGTGGATGACATCTGGAAGTTAGGATGAGGGTGTCAGTGGAGGGAGATGAAGCTCTGTTGCTAATTTCAGTGTCAGTGGTTTGCATATGCCAATACCTTGCAGTTGCTATGTTTTTCACCTTCTATCCCTGTGTATCAAAGTTGTGCCCATAGATGCTCACTTGCAGTCAAACTAAGGCAATTTTAAAAGATGCTGATTGTCAGTTTACCAAGTAGTTTAGTGGGAGAGATGCAGCTACAGCTCCATGGCTGAAAGTCCTCTGCGAAGAGGAGAGCTGTCTGCCTCTGATTTAGTGCGTTGAACTAAATTCTGTGGGCTCAAGGTTTTAATTAGGTCTTTTACACTTTATTAGCAACAATTAGTGATTTTTCTTAATTTCTTATTTTGGTTTTCTTTCAGGCAATCTTCTTTTGTTGAAAACAAGCTATTTTTCTGTCTGAAGGCAATGCCTCTCAAGGAAAATCCATCTCTTTGGACAAGCACATTCTAGTATTAATAGTTAAAGGAGAAAATCCAGTTCTTATGGACTGTATCCTGTCTCCCTCAGAAATATGTTTTTATTATTATTATTATTCATTATGGATTAACTTATGTCATTTAGCTTTATAAACAAAAGCGGAGGTCAGCTGTAGCTTTCAGTAGTTGTCATTACTACAATGACTGACAGATTTCAAATGGTTAGCTCTGTTTTCCTCACTGAAATCTAGATCAGATAGTCAGCCTGGTAATGATAATCATTCCTAAGCAAACAAACCTCAAAGAGGAAAGCCTACGCACAGTTTTTGCATCCTATCCTATATTTAACTCTAAATGGCTGGTTGGCTGCATTTCTGCTCCTTTTCTATTGTTCTGTATCTATGCATTTGTCTCCATCCATTGTGTGCTGTCACATTTATTAAAGTTCTTTTCTTATGAAAATATTTTCTAATCAAAAAATATATCCTTCTACTCTGGCAAGTTAAACAAAAGCCACTCACAATATTTCAGGTAGCATAATGCCAGTGGTTCTCATAAACCTCTCCTTTCTTGTTTTGGTCACAGTTCTGCTCTAGGGCATCTGAAATACCATTTCAATACTTCCAAAAGTAAATAGAGTTCTGTCAATAAACTGAAAATTGCTGACCTTGTCTTGTTCATCAGTTTAGGCATTGAAAAAATTCTGCCTCCTGGGATTAGCAGTGCTTTTTCATCTGAAGTGAAAAATGCTAAACCTGCCATATTTAATGACAGGCCCGGGGGGGTTAATGAAAGAATATAAGTGGCATTTCACCTTGACTTGCAGCTGCCCTATAACATTGCCTAAGGGTGCAGCTAAGCGTTAGCTCCATCTGAGAACTACAAGGCAGGAGTAAAGACCTACAGAGGATTCTTACAGGATATCCTCATTTGCCCTGATTGTTGCCCTGGTTGCCTTTTTGTCTGACGTTATTATTAGTATTTTTTTTTTCTATGAAACCTGTAACCAGCAGAGTCTCTAAGATTTTTCTGTCTTCTTTGGTTACAAAAACTCTGGAAACACTGAAAAACTGAGCGAGAAAGAAATGAATACTGAATAACTAATTGATGTTCCAGCTTCTCTCCAGCCTGTACCAACATTTCAGATTTTGCTTTCTTTATTGATAGCTTCATTTTTATAAGTTAAACATTGATGATTACTCTAGACTGCTAATTAGAAGCTATCCTTTTACACAAAGGCTCGGATTAAAAGCTTTTGCTATTTTGTGGGCTCTGGTTTGTGTGAATGTCAATTTGATCCTTTTAGTGTCTTTATGCTAAGTATCAATAGGCTCCTGGGATTCATGGAAGTGAAGTGCTGAACCTCTTAGATGCTAAGCAGCAGCTGGGGTGCTGCTTCCGCTTGAAGGGCTTTCTTCTCTCCTTGCTAATGGAGGATCAAAAGTCATCCCTTAAATTCAAAAATAAACTCCTGGCTAAAAATATAGCAAAAATCCCATTCTTTGGCATTTTGTGTCTAATTAAGGATTTTAGTGGGAAATACACTGCAGTGCTCACTGATTAATTTATCAAACACAAAAATCCCTCCTTCCTCTATCACACCAATTAGCTCAGCATTATATATGTCTTGGAGACTGGAATACTGCAACAGCTCAGAGCCCAGAGGCACTTTGCATTTGAAATTACATGGGAAAGAGACTGGAAAACTTCTCACACCATGTATATGAGGACCCAATCCTGTGAATTATTGAAAAACCCTGTGAAAAAAAAACATATGGACCTCTGAAGGTCCATTCTGACATGATATTCAATACTCTGAGTACACAGAAGCATCAGGGAAAAGCAAAGGACATTGGACGCCTTGGAAAATAGAGCATTTACTGTGTAAAATGTCCAAAGGGAAGAATAGCTGGTGTTTAGAAGATCTTCATTGTGAAGTAACGTTCTCATGTAAGCTGTTGCCTTCTTATCACGTGCTGCAGTCTTTCCACATTTCATAAACTACGATCAATCTCTCCTTCCACAGGACACCTGTCAGAAGCAATGCGAAAATATATTATCAGTCACTTGTCACTTTCATATAACACATGGATCAAGAATCATATTCCATTTTGGCATCTCTTGACTACACACCAGTAGGGGTTATTGCTACCTTACTTTTCCTCTGCAGAGAGCAAGAATGTTAGCCAATGCTTCCAGACCATTCTCCAGTTTTATGAGTGTCTCCCAGAAGTGCACAAAGGAGCATTAGGTAGTATTTTTCACATGCTCTTTACTTGCTTATCCTGCCTCTCAGTGTAGAATGTTTTGTTTGGAGGTATACTCTGTTATTTGTTTGTTTTTACTCCTTATTTATTTGCTGATCTTTCTTGTTTTTACTGCCTTATTTGCTACTGCAAAACTAATGCCTCCTACTGTACTAAGCTGGCTCATGACATCAGAGGCAGATGTTGGTATTATGGCAGTAGAGGTTGAACTTTGCCACCTATATCCATTACATGCTGTTGTTGTGCAACAGGTGGCAGCAGAAGGAAGACTGACAGAATGGCATTTGACATGGAAGTGCATATGAAGAAAAGGTGTGGAAATTAATTTCTCAACGCAGAAAACATTTCACCCACTGACATTCACTGACATTTGCTGAATGCTTATGGAGACCAAGCAGTGAATGTGACCACACTGAAGTGGTGGGTGGTCCGTTTCATCAGTGATGATAGCATCAGTGGTGCACCTCTGCTGATGCAGATTGCTACAAGCACAGCATGTAGGCTGTTGTTCATTACTGGTGAAAACAAATATGTAATGGTGATGACTATGTCAAAAAAATAAGGCTTTGTAGCTGAGAAATGCCTCTATTAAAGTGTTGTTGTATATTTTTTTATCTGTTGCCATTGCCATGGAAATAAATAAGAGGACATGTCTGGTCAGGCCATGTGATCTACATTGTTGCCCACCCACAGATGAGCAGATTAGGTTATATGCAAACAACTCTGAGTGCAAATATAAGCATGTTTACCTCAAGAGTGTCCATAATAAACCCACAAAAGGAAAAAAAAACTTCTTCCAAGACCTCTTACCTTGTCCCCGTGTCCTCCCTTTGCTATCAATCCTCTTCCCCTAAGCGGTGTAGGGAGCGAGACGAGGGCTCATCCAGCTCCAGCCCCTCTTGGCTGCTCCTTTCTCCTCACACACTGCCCCTCTCCACTGGTCCCTGCCTAGGATTGCAGCCCTGTAGGAACAGTCTGCTCCTATAGGATTCCTCTCAGCTACAGCTCCTTCAGGAAGTGTCCCCCTGCTGTGGTGTGGGCCCTCCCCAGGCTTCAGGTGGGGATCTGCTCCAGGTGGGCTCTGCAGGGGGATCCATGCTTCAGGGCTGGAGCTCCTCCTGTCCTCCTCCTCCTTGGAATTGGGATCCCTCAGCATCTTCTCCCTTTTTCATGGCCTCCTCCTCAACCTGTGTCGTGGTTTGATCCTTCTTCCCTGACAAACTGTCAGGGAGAGCTCTCTCAGCCCTTGGGAGCTGTCAGGCATTATTGCACCATGCCTGCGTTTACTGAGAGTGAACCCAGACAGTAAGGAAACATAGTGTTGGAGAGATTTGTGTAAAAGGTCTTTTTTGACTGCCTTCCAGTACTTACAGAAAACTTATAAACAGGAGGTGGACCAACTTTTTATACTATCTAATAGTGGTAGGACAGAGGGGAGTGGCTTACAACTAAAAATGAGAAGATTTAGGTTAGATATTAAAGGGAAGTTTTTTACTCAGAGGGTGGTGATGTACTGGCACAGGCTGCCCAGAGAAGCTGTGGATGCCCCATCCCTGGAGATGTCCAAGTCCAGGTTGGGTGGGGCCCTGGGCAGCCTGGTGGGTGGCAACCCTGCCTATGGCAGGGGGTTGAACCTCAATGATCTTTCATTTCACTTCCAACTAAAACCATTCTGTGATTCTGTAATTCTACAAAAAGAATAGTGCAGTCCTGTTTCCCTGCAAGGCTTGTTCATCTGGGACCACATAGTGATAATGCTTTCGTGGCTTACAGAGACAATCTTGATGCAGTTCTTCAGGCTGGAATACAGACAACGAAAGTACGATAAAGGTCTGTAAAATCATGAGTGACAGGAGAAGATGAATAGGAAATGACTGTTCACTGTGGGTGATGTAGGAGGCATCAAAAGAAAACAGCAGATTAAGGAATAGTCCAAAGTACACTGCTTATTCCAACAGCATGGAAGATCCTTGCTGTACTAGATTATAGGAGTTAACGTTGCTTCAGCAAACAGCTGGAGAAACTAACAGAAGTAAAACTGGAAATGCTAAGACACAAGCTCAGTCTATACCTGTAAAAAGCTAAAGATTCTAAGGGTGTCCTGGGGAGCATATTGCCCCAGCATGCCTCTGCATCTCTTGGACACTGTTGTATAGAGAATACTGGGTCAAAAAGACCAAGAGCGGTTCCTACACTTTCATGTTATCTTTACTTAAAGTTAACCCTGAATCTCCCCATTAGTGTGCGTGCTCTGTAGAAATATTATCAGTGCCTCATTTCTTGCTGGCTCCAGATGGACTGCAGATCACCCAGAGAGCCTTCTTTTAACTTCCTACATACTACAGGGGAAAGAATGGCCAACACGATTAAGCAGGAAGGGGTCGGGTATTTTTCTAAAGACTCCTTTCAAATAGAATAAAAATGAATACAAATAATAGGAAGAGATCTTTGAATTGCTTGAAAAGCAAGGAGAGTCAGCCCTTAGGCCAGCATTAAGATTCAGATTCCCTATTTTCACTGGAAATTTTGTGAACTTCACAACTTGTCCAGCTAGCTACATTAGAGAGCTCACAACACAGTTAAAATACAGAAGGCAGTCATGGTCAGGAAAAGTTGAAAACCATGTTAAGACCATTCCTTTCTTTTCTCCAGTACTTCATTCTATCATCTCACACTAAGGAGATCTTTTCTGGAGGATATACGACCTTTTCTTTCGTAGGTTATTCCCTTCACTTTCCTCTGTCCCATAATTTTCATCTCTGCATATAAATGGTTTGTACCTGATCTCTGAAAGAAAACAGAAATTGGTAGAGACAGACACATGCAGTCCAAGTATATTCAAACACAGGATATACTAAGAAAGGCTCTTTTCTGTACCACAGTAGTACTGTGAAAGCATCCCTTGTAATTAATATGTAGATACATTCAGATTGGAAGCTAGGTCCTATTTAGCTTTCTTTCATCTCTATCTGCCAGAATTTTAAACTCTAGCCTTGGAAAGGAGCAGTGCAATGATACCTCATATTTCAACAGCATTTGGGAGAGTAAGAGTACTTGCAGTCTGCTTCCACAGCAACAGGAAAGAAATATCGATAAACATCACTGTCAAAAGTAGGTAGTTTAAAAATATTCTTCCTGGACATATAGCAGATGAGAAAAGAGGTTCTGTCATCCCGGGCATGGCAAATCTGTGCATTATCTATTTTGGTCTACATCTTTTTTTGTACATCCTGAAGATTCACAAGTGAGCTTCTCTAATGCCTTCAGTGCAGGAAGAACTTTGGCCTGGGGAAACCACTGAAGGCTGCTCTTTCTTGCCTCTGTACATATGGCAAACGTGATCATACCTGAACACGGAGGAGGGTCATGTTAATAGTTCTCACAGATCAATTTATTTTTATAGTAGGAAAGAGATCTTGACAATTTTCTGACAGGAAAGGATAGCTTTTACACTTAAGAAATGTGCAAAAGTGACAGTAAAGAACAAGAGCAGTTCATCTGGATTTTTTATACATACCTAATTTGTCACAATTTTCTGCAGTTTTGAATAATTCTGTTTACAGTAAGAGGGCCTGAAATATCATCAGAATAGTTTCAGGAGATGCTGACTGTTACAAAGCAGGTACACAACTCCTGGCTTCCAAAGCCGAAAGAAACATGAGTGAAAGTCCTATCCAGCAAGCAAATAGATGAAGAGCTATACTGTATGAGATACTATTCGTGGTGGAGAATACTTTGATATCTGTGATGCACATTGGTCTTTTTGCAGTGTGAGGAAAAAATAAGATTATTGACTTTACCTCTTTTGAAGTCTCTATCCACTCTGCCATACCCTCCTTCCTTCTGCTTGATTCCTATTGATTATCTCTACACTAAAGTTCAGCTGATCATTTTTATTTCAAGTGAGAAAGGAGGCAGTGTTAAGAGATTTAAAACCATTTGAGCACCTATTGCTAGAGTCAATGTTTGAATGTCACCAGCAGTCGTCAAGACCCAGGCAATGAAATTCCTGAGGGTAGCTCATCATGATTCAATTTGTCAGCATTTCAAGCAGAAACAAACAGGTTAGACACTACAGTCCAGGGGGTATAAGCACAACAAAAACTATGTGTCTGTATACTGCACTCCAGTAAAATGCAAAAAATACCAAGCAACAACAACAACAAAACAACCAAATTAAATGACAACATGGACCTACCTCTATAGGTTTGAATGACCGTGTCACATGATAAATTGGGATTGAAGAGACAGAGGTGACTGGAACACTTCTTTTCCTCGAGTACTTACTTTATGTCTGGTGTTACTTCCTCTGCACATTATACTTCTTATTTTACAGATTCTGTATTCGTGAGTGTAGAACACAATGTGAACCTTATGTAAATATGTTTTTGCACGTGTTTTTGTTTATATATATGACCTATGCTCTGCTTCTATGTGATTTTTAAGCTTCAAGTCATCTTTAAATAAATCTGCAGTCAACTTCTTCAGATTCAGTGATCGTGTTTTCTTATGCTTTAGGAATGCTGGAAGATCTACCCAGACAAGATGTGGAAACAAGTTATGAGTGCAGGGTGACTTCACCATTACTGAATTCCACCTGCTTTGTCTTTTCAGAACCTGTTGCACTTTGTGTTATACCTTTGTTAAATCTGAGCTAGAATTTGATTTTTTGAGTTTTGTTCAGTACACAAGATAATAGATTGCTGACCTTGGATGCCCTCTCAGTGCAAACACATGCTGAAGTGTTGGTAGAAATACAAAGAAGACAGGATAAAAGAAAGGATGTTTTACTTTCCTGTCACCTTCTGTAGATCAGATTTTAGGTTATGCACTTGCCAAAAACAGTTTGAAAATTGATTTAAAAAAAAAAAAGAAAGAATTTTAACTTTCTCATGAGTGCTGACTACTCAGTTTCAGCCACTTATGAATGGCTATTTAGATTTGATGAGCTGCACACACTTGTCTGTGTCCACAGTTGGAGGAATCCAATTCTTTGATGCACTACTCGTAAAGTGTTCAAGAAAGGTGACTGAGAAAAGTAGAAACATCTTTCTTTTTACTGTGGTAAGATTACTCATTTAATCTAGATCCCAAATCCTGCTTTCCCTTCCCTTTCCATACTATACTCTCTTTTTAATAATTTTTCAAATGCTCAAATTGGAAATGGATTATCCCAAAATAGGAGTAAAGGTAGAATCCTACAGCAAATGAATTAAAGATTATTGAGAAATTTCGCAGCGTGATTTCATTCTAGGGCAGTTATTTCAGCTTCTGGATTATTTTTAAGGAGGTAAGAGACATTAAAAAACAAAACAAACAAACAAAAAAACCAACAAAAACAAAAACAATTATGCCACACGTGAAAGAGTTTAAAATCAAACTAAACTAAGATTTGGAAAGTTTGGTATATGTATAGAGTCTGCTTTGCCTATGAAAGACTGAGGAGAAGCATAATAATGATGTTAAAAGCTGGAAAGAGGAAAGGTAGATTAGAAAAGCTGAACTTCAAGTTCAGGAAGAAAAAATTATGTCAGACGCAAGAAAAATATGCAGCAATGTTCGAAGAATGCAGAAGTACACAGGTTGCTCACAAAGTAATGCTTCCTGTTTATTTCCATGGAAACTACAACAAAGAGTGCAATAACACTAGGTGATAGAGCAAATTCTCAGTTACAGAGCACTCTTTTTCAATGCAGTCACCACCATTCACTATGCATTTTCACCAGCAATGAACAACCACCTGTGTGCTGCACTGCTCCTAACAATCTGTACTAGTAGAGGAGACCCAATGTTGCTAAGCTCACCTCTCTTTGCCTCACTGTGATCACATTCACTCTTTGGACTCCATAAGCATTCAGCAAACGTTGGTGAACGTCAGTAGGTGCAATTTTTTTCTGTACAGGGGAATTCTATTCCATACTCTTGCTTCATATGCACTTCCATGTCAAATGCCATTCTGTCAGACTGCCTCACTGCTGCCACCTGTCAAACAGCAACATGTAATGGGATATTGGTGGTAAAGTTCAACCTCTATTGCCATCCCACCAACATCTGACTCTGATGTCATGGGCCAACTTAATAAAATAGGAGGCATTACTTTCAGAGCAGCCTTCATATAATAAAAAAATAATATTTATCCTGCAAGTATAAGGAAAACTTCATAAATTATATTTCAGTTCAACACAGATTCAATAACATTGTCTAGCTGAGTCTCTATGGGAAACAGGGATAATAAACAAAAATAATTTAAGCCTTGGAATTTGTAAAAGTAGATTTTTTTTTTACTAAAGAGATGCACTGGAGTTAAAAGAGAAACATATGAAAACAGGGTTCAAATCCCAAGGAAGAGATCTGCAGGTTTTACTTCTCAATTCTGATAAATACCAAGAAATAATATCACCTCTTATTGAATTCTTCCAGACTGGACTCTGAACAGGGGGTTCACCTTTCCATTTATTTTTCTTTGAAGTTTAGTCTTAAAAATTCCAGATGTACATATTGCCAAAGCTTCTACCACAGAGATCAATAATCTTAGAAAACAGATATTCCCATACATTACACCTAGCTATTTTTTACTAGCTGTCATGAATATTGTAACATCTTCTTCTGCAATAATTAAGGTGCAGATATGACATTTCTATTAAAGAAGTCATAAAACTCAGTGGGGAAAAGTTGAATGTTCCAGCTGGGCTGAAGTTCAGCTTTGGAATTATCTGCCTAAAAATGAACGTTTCCATTACCTTGAAATTTTAAATAGAAGTGCATCCAAATAAAAGTTGTAGAAATATGATTTTAGATTCCAAAATGCATCTTAAACACAATCAAGAGAAAAGAATTCTGAGGCAGGATATTTGTTCAGCAAGGAAAATGTTCAGTAATGGCCATGCTTTTCAAACTTTGTCTTTTTCCGTCTGAACCAGATAAACAATTCCACAATGACACTGTGGGGAAAGGAACGAAGCATGAGGTAGTGATTCAGTTCTCAGTACATCCAGACCTTCAACGGCTGACAAAATGTGATTGTTGTTTGAAAAGAAGATCCTGCGCTATCTGATGTTCCCAAATTCCACCTTCTCCTCTCCCCTTCAGATCCTAACTAGGACATGTGGGTGCCCCATCCTTGGAGATATTCAAGGTGAGGCTGGGCTCTGATCAACTTGACCAAGCTGCAGGTGACCCTATTCAATGCAGGGAAATTGGACCAAATGTCTTTTAAGGATCCCTTCCAACTCAAATGATTATATGTTTCTACATTTCCTTTGGAGAAGCTGCAGCCAATGCCTTGCTACATCAATTATCTTGATACTAGAAGTCTGCAGAACTCAACGTAACAAGGGATCATTTTCAAGAAGCAGAGTGATACTTGGGAAGCTCAAGAAAAGAAACCAGAGAAATCCCAGATCTCTACAGCTGAAGCTTATGCATATACATACAGAAAGAGCCTGATCCCCAAGCCTCCAGAAAGATTTTTCCTACAATAATTTCTTAATGGGATTATTAGGAGTAGAACAAATATGCAATCCAAATGGATCCTGAAACATTTGTATTAGTAAATGACATGACATTTAGGATAATAAGGCCAGGTCCCTGTGATCTCATAACTCTTTTCTTTAAAAAAGATATCATTTGATTTCTACTCTGTGCTAAGGATTAGTCTGTGTAGAGCAGTGTGTGCATATGATTTGTGAGATAAGGACTAAGACTAACCCACATACTCCTTGATATGAGGCTGATGTAATGACTCACCATCTTGCTGACTGTACTGCAAACAGCAGAAGGACTTTTATTAACCCAGCTCTTCATCTTTTATCATGCTGCTTGTTATACACTATTTACTTGAAGAGCAGAGCAGTCAGAAAGTTTCTTTAATGAGTACAATAGGTTCTGATCTCTTCTCACTCCTCATTTATCTCAAATCCATGTTCCACCGACAGCCATGAGTACAAGTGGGGAAAGCAAAGGAGGAAGAAGGATTAGCTAGAAGGGAGCAAACTGAAATGATTACCAAGTCCAATAACACGTGACAAATCTAGACAAAGGAAAACAAGGTTAGGAATGATATGAGAGGATCTAATGTAGTCAAATTATGGCAATCCAAAACAACGGCTGGTGCTTTAAGTCACATTCTGTCTTCATTTACGTACGGGTTGGATGGGACATCAGCCAGAATGGAATCTGCCCATTTGTTAAGCACTCTGCTGTCTACACTGGAACTGCTTTAGTGCATTCTGGACCCTGTTCTGATGGCAGGTACAAATATTTGTAAAATATAAATCGACCTTTTATATGAAGATTAAAGTTTTAAATACCATGTCCTGTTTATTTTTTTTTTTGTGCGTGTGATTTTCTTCCATTACAGTCCACTTATTAGGAAAATACCTCTTGACATCAAGACTTTCATCTTAAGTCTTTATTATCAGTGCAATTTTAAGAAAACTTTTCTTCATAATGCAGGATTACAGGATCACAGAATTGTAGGGGTTGGAAGGGACCTCTAGAGATCATCTAGTACAATCCCCCAGCCAAAGCAGCTCCCTAGCCCAGGTTGCACAGGTAGGCATCCAGGTGGGTCTTGAACATCTCCTGAGAAGGAAACTCCACCACCTCTCTGGGCAGTCTGTGCCAGTGCTCCATCACCCCTATTGTGAAGTTCTTAAACACATTTGTGCAGAACTTCCTAGACTTCAGTTTGTGGCTATTTCTCCTTGTCCTATCACCACATACTGCTGAAAAGAGGCCAGCCTTATTCCTTTGCCTCCCACTCCTTAGATATTTATAGACATGGATAAGATCTTGTCTGTGTCTTCTTTTCTAGAGGCTCAACAGACCCAGGTCTCACAGCCTTTCCTCATAAGGGAGGCATTCCACACCCTTTATCATCTTTTTGGCCCTCTGCTGGACTTTTTCAAGAAGATCCCTGTCTTTTTTGTACCGAGGAGCCCAGAACTGAACACAGTACTCCAGGTGAGGCCTGACCAGAGCAGAGTAGAGGGGGAGTATCACTTCCCTAGACCTGCTGGCCATGCTCTTTTTAATGCACCCCAGGATCTCAGCTGTTTCCTTGTAGTTGACTCATTACCATTTGAAATGTTTCTCCCAGCTCAGCAGAAAAGTAGCTCTAAGTAGCCTAGGTTGGATCAAGTTTGGTTGTTTATTTTTTTCCCTTTTGACATCTTTCTTTGTACTTTGCCTCTCCAGTAATCCTCCCTGTATTATTATCCAGTCATGGTATATTGTCAAGCTTTGTGGTTAAAAGCACAGAAGTAGAGATTAAATGTCACTTGTTTTGTTTGCACACTTCTCAGTTTTCCTCAAAGCACACTGTGATAGAACCTAAGTGGTTTCTGCCTCAAATGCAAGCAGATGCACTGAACGAGATCAATAGGGGAGACTGGCAGGAGGGTGTTTGCAACACGTCTCTTGGTTCAAACTAATGGGTAGATCCTGTCACAACAGTCGTCTACACATTCTCAGGACACAGCCTCACATTTTCTCCACAGGAAAGCTGAGATGGGAAAGTGGGAAGTCCCATCACCTGAGGAGAAAACTTTTTCAGCTTTTCTTTTGTATCATTAGAAGAGAATAAGAGAAAAAATTAAGAGAAAACCTTGAGTACCTGTAGAGTTAACTTGATAATGGAGCAGAAGAGTCCCTATGGGAACTGCTCTTCTGTAGTTTATCATCAGCCTCAGAAGCTTAACAGGGCCTTCAGGAGGCTCTGCCTGAAATGAGGTCCAGGAATTCCATGATTTAAATCAGTTGCTATGAAATACAAAGTGTGTCAACAACCTGAGGAAGAGATATGCATGCTTCTCCCTCCCTCGCCTGCAGTAATGTTTGTTATTATATAGACACTCATCACAGCTTTCAGCTTCAGAAAGAGCTCTTATTAACCACCACCTGGGAACAACATACACAGAGCAGGCATACATGAAGTTTTGTGAGAAAAAAGTGGGGGAAGGATAGCTGTGTGTCATGTGGGGGTGTGAGTGATGATTTTGGGGTGGTGAGTGAGAGACTGAAGTGAGGAAGAAGTAGAACATGTAGGAAAGATGTAAAGAACACCACAAGAGTTGTTTGAAGAGATGGAAAGCATAAGCAAACAGAGGAAAAAAAAAGTGCATCTCAATTTCAGACATATTAGGGAAATGTGGAAAAAGCTCACTTCAAACAATAGCCCATTTTGGCTTCACTTGTGCCACAATTATTGCCAACATCAAGAAGATAATATTACAGTTATATCAAGAACAATTGCCTGTAGCAATGATGATTCCAGGAGAAATCCTTCCCCCAGGTTCTGCTATCATTCTTTCCACACTTCAAAGACTTTCATCTAGACCTCATTATGAACACTTTTCTTTTGGTCTTAATTTGTACTAAGAATGGCTCAGAAAGTATTCCAGGGCAGACATCTCTCCCATTTCCTGCAAGGTTTTACTCTGATCTCTGGTAATTCGTGGACTACTAAAAAGATTATTATTATTAATTATGTTTATCATAGTCATGCCTAACAGCCAATGAACAATGGGACTGTCTTATGCTAAGCACTTAGCAAACATGGAGTGGTAGAAGGTCTCCTTGGTTCCAAGTTTTTTCAGTCTAAACGGAGACATGATGCTAAATGATTTAATGCACAGTGAAGAGTGCTGGCAGCATGTGGCCTGTATTGATATCTCCATGCTTTTATTCCACTACCATGATGAGAGGAGTTAACAGAAGAAAAAAAATCTTGAAGTGCTGAAAGAAAAAAATGAAATCCAGAATATGATGTCAAGAGTCTCTGAGAGTTCACGACAGGCCCATACAGAGTTACTAACATGTCTCTGAAATTCAGCAGTCCTGGCTAGGAGGGTTCTGCATCCAGTTGCTTTGTGTTCCTGAGTGGTGCCTCTCTACAATTTGGCACTTTTTTCCCTTTGGAGTACACAGTAGGATAAAAGGGAGCAAAAGCTACCATGCTATTACTTTGTAAATCTAAACAAGGGAAGTTTAATACCAGCTGCCTGCAGAATGGAAAACATACTCAGCACAACTGTTTTAGACATAACATATCCAACTTCTGTGCTACAAATGAAAGCCAGTGCTGTGAAAAGTCATGTTTTTCAGGACTTAGTAACTTTGCCACTGTTTTCCAGAGTACATATGTAGGAGTAATGAAGCTGTGCATAAAGAAAGAACATTCTTTAGGTCTTTTCTGATCTGAAGACAGAGAATATTTTCTTCCTGAACTGTAAGTAATCTGTGTTTTCTTTGATATTTTTTGTTCAGAAACAGTTTCCCTAACTCAGAGATACTGCCCTCCTACACATTATACCTTCCACTGATGGCTGGGAAGTTCATCTGTAGGAGATTAGAAAAGTCAGTCCCAGGGAGGACTGTGTAACTCCTCCTATTATAAGCAGAAAGGCTACATTTCTACTGCTCGATCAATGGCCTGATTTTTGGCTCAGAGAACAGACAGCATGACATAGCATCACATGGACCACTTCTCCTCCCAAACAGGGCAACCTTATGTGTGCTGAGTACTAGGAAGAGTTCCTGGCTGGTGCTACTGCCAAAATGAGACTGGAGAAAGAGCACTAGCTGCCATGGGAATACTATGGCATTAAATAGTACGGATGAGCATGGATCCGCTTTGTTTTCCTGCCTTGGCACTGTATAGTCCATAATGCAGAAAAAACTGAAGGAAAAAAAATGGTAAAGTTATCATAATAATGACAGACAATGTCTTTTCAATACAATGATCTCATTTCTGACCCTTGCTAATGACTGCCTTGGCAGAATAATTCTTTGTCTTTTTTTTGAAAGTGATTAATTTGTTACATATTTTAGGTTTTCATCTTTGAGACTTTTGTCTGAACCCAGGCATGCAAAATGAATGGTCTTTACTGAGAAAATAGCTCTGCAAACTGAAGCTAGAACACTTTGATCCTAGATCCATTGCCTTTTTTTTTTTTTAATTTCAATCCCGTTGACAAAATCAATCTAAACTATTTCCGTGCTTAAAGCTGCTCAGATGGTTGTTGGATCTGTATGCAAGTCATATACTTTGACAACAGGGAATGTCAGACTTGTGTGACATGTTGTGTTTTCTTTTAGGTAAAGCTGGCAGTATCTTGTGGTTTGGTGACTGTGGCAGTTTCTGTCTGATTTGTTCAGCAGATGGCTTCAGTATACTGGAGCTCGGTCCTTTGCTTTGAAATACATAGTCCTTGGCTAATTTTATGATTCAGAGAGACACTGTAGGATGCAAAATTATGTACCTTTTATCACAAGAGGCATTACACATTTGGTGGTATAACGCCAATTATACATTTCAGGATGTCTTCAAGAAATCAAGAAGTGAAAAAAGTTTTAATTTGAAGCAAAAACTTAAAGATAAATTAATACTTTTTACTGCCAGATCTGTTTCTATGTTGAATATTCCTTACAACTTAAATAATGAGATTTCTACATGTATATCATCATTTTCATTGAGCTTCACTGTCTAATTTCATTGCTCGTTAGGATCACTAATACTGAATGGTGCTTTTTTGCAGTTAGTCAGCCTTTGATCCATCCTTATCTGCATAATAATTTAAAGGTAATATATTTTATTACACTTTTCAGCATTGTAGTATCTATATGACTTGCAGCTAAGTCCACCTGGTTGATTTTCACCTCCTATTTTCAGGAATAGAATGTTCCATTCTATTGTCTTCTGAGGTGAAAGAACACACACAAATTCTGCAATATAGATTTAAATTTAGCTTCCTGTATATGCAGTCTTCAATGCACATAATTTCTAGTACTTTTAACAGTGAGATAAAATGGCAAAGAAATTTTTACAGGGAAAAAAAATTGTTGGCTTATGCAGCTGAATAACTCTTCAGCTCTTAACTTAAAATGAAGATGCAGATATAGAAATGAAACAGAAGAAAACAAAGTAGATGATATGGAAGCTCACTCATGACTAGGAACTAATTATTGTGCTGTAATTTGGGAAACAGAGAGGAATTATTCTATACAACTCTTACTTCTAGGCTGACTGGGAAAATGTAGAACTGCTTTTATCACAAATTTGAGAGATACATGTGAAACACTGGTAATAGAGTTGCCTATGTAAAGAAGTGCTATTTGTTTTAATGTTTAACAAGGACCCATAATTAAAAGTCAGGGCATAACAGTGAGGTATTTATTGGGGAAATATCAATAGTGGGAGATCTTTGTGATTTACAAGTAGGATGGTTATTTTCCTTTTTTATTGTAGATGCCTATGAGAACAGTACAAATCAAGGCCCTAGGACTTCCCCATCCCTTTAATCTAGGGTGAAACATTCTATCTGACCTTTGTGTTCATTATTTGTCTTATAACAAAATTTAGAGTCATGTACAGATCTCCACAAAGATAGACGCTGTCATTCAGGAAGTGGAGTTCCTCCAGTGAAGAATGTATTACCTACTAAAGCAAAATGAACTCTAAAGATTGGGGTAAAAGTTTTGCATTGCACCCATTTTGTAGATGAGATGAATGGACCAGTCACTAAAAGATATGCTGAAAAATATGGAAGATCACAGAAAGCATCCAGAAATTAAAACAAAGTCGGGAGAGTTCTAGTATTTTTTTATGTTCATCTCCAGACACTCTAGCACTCACAGTGAGCAGGCTTCTTCTAGAGCTCAGCTTTGATATGGCAGTTGGGCAAGGCATAGCACTCATCAACACAGTTAAGATACATTTTGGCTCCCTTCCCAGCAAATGTAAGGAGAAATTCACTTATAAGTTAGTTGGCTTATAAACACCTACATAAGAACTTGAAAGTTAGTTGACTTAAAAGTAAGTGAAATACGTCTATAGGGAGAAACTGGTGGTTTTGGTAGGAGATCTCAAAGGAAAGTTTCCTGTATGAAGTATTGGAAAAAATAAAGTACATGACTCTTCACTAAATATATTGCATTTGGCACAACCAGGAAAGCAGACTCAAGTGGAGACTTTCACTAGCATGGAAAGGTAATGGTAAACATGTTGGAGGAAAATTAATGCTTGAGAGACACATTTGTAATGTTTATGCCTCAAAGTATGAACATATAGGGAAGGTATTTGGTGTTTAGGTATAGACATTTATCTTTCATAATAGTTTATTTTTGTACCTTTTTGAACATAAATAATCTTACTGTAGCAGAATGAGAAATATTCATCCACTGCTAAATCCAGTAACATAATATTTGATTTTCTTCTAAATTCTTCTAAACGCTTATAGAAAAACCTGTTGAACTTTAGTGCAAGCTATGTAGTAGCGTGGAGTTCAAAATAAAGCTTTTTTTTCAGAGACAAATTCACTTAGTAACATTTTCATTTGGACTTTCATCCTCTAACCAGATATTGTTCTCCTTCTGCATATGAAATACATTATTGCACTGAATTAATTTGATTTCTCATGCACTGGGTGGGAGCATGGTACAAACATCCTGGAATTTTGTTTCTTATTATTTGTAGCCCTTAACATTTGTTTTATAGTTGATTTAGGTATAAGCATGGATGTGCCATGACCTGAAGTTAGTCAGAGCTCTGAGATGGTCAGAGAGCACACAAATAAGTTCATTATCACAGCTGGCCTTGTAAAAACATGAAGAAGAAGTAGCTTTTAAAATGGAATTTTAAAATGAACCTTCAACTGAAAGATTCGTTGGCCAAATTGTAGTAGAAATAATTTTTTTTTGCGATCAGATTCTTCCTCTAAGGTTCTGTTCAACTCTGCTCCTTTGTTGCAGTTTTGGACTCAGTGCAGTGATTTGTAGTACATGGACTACAATCATTACAAGAGTAGGATGCATTGGGTCTATGGAAAATATCTCTTTTTTCTTATTCTGTGGAAGTTTAACAGCCTATATCTGTGCTACAGGTTCACTGCTGGCCTGCACCTTCTCTGCAATCCAGCTGCATTACTTGGACTGCTCTCAAAAAGCTCATAAATCTCTCTCGCTCCAGAGGGCACCACCTCATGCAAGGAATATCCATCATTTAGTCAGACAAGCAGCTTTTCTTTCTGTGCCCTTTATAAAAGAAGAAAGGTGTAGTAATCCAGAGCAGACTGCAAGCAAACAGATTAAACAGTTATAATATGCCACTGTATCCTTCCTTAATATCTCCCTCATCAGTTCTTTTTGGATTCTCAGGTACTGCTTCTTAGAGTTCTTTCTAGTGTTAGGCTTCATGGAAATAAGATGTTGAGTTCTTCTGGGCTCAAACTATTTTCTTGAGAGCTTGAACAACTACTCATATAATAGAGCCTAATTTTCTTTTGCCCCTTTGCCCATCATCAGAATAGAGAATACAAATTATAATGGTGGAATACTTATGTTCTTTTAATAGTCCTTCTTTCTCATTCCTGTTTTGTGTTTCAGAGAAGTGCTTAATAGCTTAAAGTAGATTGTATTATGTGTATGTTAAGAGTACTAACAGAGAGGAGATAAAAGAATCCTTGTTGGAAAAGTGGCCTTTGTTCTCATGGGTTAATGTGCAATATTCATTTGCTTTAATTTCAATTTCCAGTAAGTTGTCCAATACATCTCTGTTTCAGTGCCTATTATATCTGTGTCATCATCTACCCTCAAACTAATAAGAGTAATTTCATTAGTCTGGACATTTGAAAAAGCAAAACTTTTGTCTGAAATTAATAACTCCCACAGATTAATCAAAGGTAATTATATTAGGAAAAGTTATGTCTTCTTGTATCCTGCGTCATAAAATGAAATTCTCATTAAAACTGTATTACATTCATTACCCATGTATACCCAGATTCCCAGAGATATACATTATATAAGAATCTCAATTTCAATATTGCTTTCAAAACTCATTTTAATTCAGGCCAGGATTTCATCATAGTAGCATTCACTCTAAGGAAAACATGCAATTCCTACACATGTGACATAGATAGTTCTGTTTGGAGTAAAATTGCAGAATTCAGCTTAGCAAAGGCCAGAGAGTTCACTTAGCCCACTTGTAAACTCCAACTGATTTCTGACTATAACTTTCTGATATTATTTCAGGAGGATAATTAAGTTGATATTACATCTAGCCCTTTGGAGTATAGCCTAAAATCACTGAATTTTTGTTACATGGAAATTTTTGTTCTATAAGCATGGCAGTTGGGCAGAACCCTAGGAACTAGTGTGACTAGTGCTGTGTTTTACACCTGGTGTCTCTGCACTCTCATTTTGCCCTCTAGCTTTCTATTATTCTTTTCTTTGGAGTTCTGAGGAGCAGATTACTCTTTCTGAATCTTTATAGTGCAAGCCTGATCTTGACTGGGAAAGTACTGTGAAGAAAACAAAACAAAACAAAACAAATTAATTATCTACAGCGTCCTATCCAAAATATTTGCCCTTCAAAGTTCCACAAGGATTTCACTCTTCAATTGGTTGTAATAAAGACTGCCAGCTATGTATTTTTGTGGTGAAATATGCTAGAGAAATTGCGTTGTTTTTTTTTTTTGTTTTTTTTTTTTTCCATGATAAACCAACTATTAGAAAGGTTGCTCTGAATAAGCAAAAAAAGTTACGTAATCCTTTTTTGAGGCCAATGATACATCAATTACTTGGTCAAAGAAAGAAAATTCACCTAGATGTACTCCTCTTTTAATTTTACTCACTACCAATAGAAAATTCCATAGCTACCACTTTCTTTTGAATCACTTTTGCTCCTACAATTTCCCCAGAGGTCCATTCTGATACTCAACTACTTCTGTTAAGGACTGCAGTCCTCAGGGTTTATCTGAATGAAGATGGTATGGAAATAATTAGTAAAAATTATTAGGATTAGGAAAGATCATCTGTGTCTTGAAGTCATACTACTTTTTTTTTTTTTTTTTTTTTTTTTTTTGCACAAGGAGTCCCATTATCACATTGCACTTCTTCCTTTCTTCTACCAGCTCCAGTATGAAGCAAATTTAATAAATTGTGTGTTGCTAATCTGAAAAAGATTAAAAAAAAAAAGTAAAAACTAAATGGCCAAACCAATGTCTTTGAAAGCACCAGAACCTGGTATTCTGTGGGGGTATATAGTGCTTTACAGAAAATGAAGTCCTTTGCATTTCCACTTTTACTTTATTGAAGAAAATTACTGCTTGGATCATAATTAGACACATTCTCCATCCTTTGTGAGGGGAAGCTCTGGTTTTGTAGCTTTAGTTTTGGTACATTAGATTAGATGAGAGGATTTACCTTGGATTCTCAGACTCAGGGGTTAACAGTACAAAGGAACAATCAGAAGTGCACCTTACACACAAAGGCAAGTATGATTACACATCTTTCCTTGCACCCTCCTTTCTTCTGACCTTGAGATGCTTTTTCTCAACTCCTTGCATGTTGGAAAATATTCCAGGCAAATTCTCCTGAATTTGGCAAAACTAGCTCATGCAAATTATGGTTCAATGGCAACTGGGTTTATTTTTATTCATTGGGAAGCTTGATGAAGATGCTGTGAAAAGGTGTGGACAGAAGGATCATTTGAACATATATGAAAAAACAAATGTGATGGAACTAGATTAAAAGAGAGACTATAATCCTGGGCAGAAGTCAGTATTATTCCCAGCAGCCCTCCATGAAACATTAAATGGCAACAGCAAAAATTCAAGGGAAAATCAAATGGTCCTTTCTCTCCATTAGAGAAGCACTCCACTATATCAAGACCTTGTTGGAACTACCTCTATTTCTCTCTATAGGATCCAAGGTAATAGACTTAAATTGCACCAGGAAAGGTTCACATTGGTTATTAGGAAAAGTTTAATCTCAGAATAAATAGTGGAGTTTTGGAAGAGGCTGCCCAGGGAGGTGGTGGAGTCACTGTCCATGGACGTGTTCAAGAAATGCACTGATATGGCACTAAAGGTCATGGCATAGTGGGCATGGTATTGTTAGGCTGATGGTTGGACTAGATGATCTTAGAGATCTTTTCCAAACTTAATGATTTTATGATGTTATGATTCTCCTTTTTTATTTACCACTATGTTGCAGAATATCAAGAAGGAGTTTCTTATTTCTTTGAGTCATTTCTACCAGCTGAAAGTGTATGGAGCACCTCCACTACGAGATCAGGGTGAGAGGGCTGGGGATCTGCAGCCTGTAGCAAAGAAGGATCCAGGGGGACCTTATAGCAGCCTTCCAGTGCTTGAAGGAGGCCTAGAGGAAAGTTGGGAAGGGGTTTTTCATAAGGGCACGTACCAACAGGATGAGGGGAAATGGCTTTAAACTGGAACAGGGTGGATTTAGACTAGATATTAGGAAGGAATTCTTTACTGTGAGGGTGATGAGATGCTGCGACAACTTGCCCAGCAAGACTGTGAATGCCCACACCCTGGAAGTGTTTAAGGCCAGGCTGGATGGGGCTTTGAGCAACCTGGTCTAGAGGGAGATGTCCCTGCCTATATCAGGGGGGCTGGAACTTCATGATCTTAAAGGTCCCTTTCAACCTAAACCATTCTATGATTCTATGACTATGATTCTATGAAATGGGATTAATCCTATTTGGCATTCTAGGATTCTCTCAGCTTCAGATGTGTAACAGAGAAGATGAAGCTTTTAAAAGCTCCTCACTACTTTGAAAAATATATGTTCTTTAACATATGTATTTTTAATCCCATTCTAACTAGCACTGATTTTATTTAAAGTATTTCATAATTTCTTTAAAGGAGAGTAGCACTGGTTCTGAGGCAGGCTGATGTTTTGTGACTTACCATAAGACCGATATCTTCCATTTTAGAGAACACAGTCTCTATATTTCTCTATATTTCTCCAGTTTATTTTTAACCAACAGATCATTTTACACTGAAGCAAATGATACCTACCTGACAAATCTGAATCTGTGATCTTTCACTTCTTTTCCTTAACTGCCGCTTAGAACACATTTGTGAAAAAACTAAAATGTAACATTTTTTTTAAAGGTATTAAATTTGTAGGTTATTTTTCTAATTTGTTATGGCAATGCTTGTTCTTCCGAGGAAACATTTGCACAATAATACTAAAGAAGTATGTAAAATTTGTAACTAAGAAAGGACTCTTCCAGCAATTTTATGTGCTAGATGAAATATTTCTCCAGTAATCAAAGCCTTATTTGCTATCTGTAGCATGATTTAATCATAAGTTACTAAAAGGACACTGTGATCCAGACAGCCTTATGCTCACTCTCAAGTATCTAGTCTGTTACACCAAGAACTTTTCAGGCTTTGTAATCTTATGAATAAATTCATGTTATTACATATGAATTAGTTATTGTTGAGACTTTTTATAGCATAATCATTATTTTGGCATATACACTCTTTCCATTTCATTGGATAACAAGCAAATAATATTTTTTTTCAAAAACTAATTTCATTTCATGAAAATTTGTCTTGCTGACAATTCCTTGCTTCTGCCTAAATCAAAATGACTTTTACTGACAGAGCATAATGATAATTATTAACAGGAGTAGTAATTGTGAACTATAGAAATAATTATTATTTTCTTGCTTAATTGCCAGGAAGACAGAAATCTCTAGAATGAGCAATTTACCCAAGCATGATTTTGGTTGGTGGCAGAGTATTCAAGACTGAAGTAATTATACAAATATGGTTCACTACTGTTTTTTTATAATGGACTAAAAGTACAGATTTCTAACCATATGAATTTTTTACACATTTTATAAATCAAGTATTGTTCTTATCCTACCTTTCATCACCTTTACTTATGTCAAAAGTATTTATTGTGTTGAAAAATATATTTGAGATTTCTTCTCTGATTTTTGAAAAAAATTCTGATGCACTTTTAAAGTGGTCTTTTCGCATGATGCAGTAATGCACCCCATCCTCAGCCCATCTTCTTCTCCAAGAATTGCAGAAGAGGCACAGTGAGGCTTGCCTGCTCTCCAGTAGCACACTGAGTAATCTGACTAGCTCCTGATATTCACAGTTTGCTTTTCCATCCTCAGCAGGTATCAGCGAGGTGAATGATCTGAAGGTACAGCAAAACTGAAGCAAAGACATGGACATTACAAGGAAGAGCTGATGCATTTTGTGATGTTCCTTCATCAAGAGAATTGTCTCCAGGCAGTCATTTAAACATGAAGCTAATCCCATGTATCTTCTTGTAACTGAGTACTGCTATGCTGTTTTTGATACTGTGCCTGGATTTAAGCCCACAGATCAGTCATACTCCTCCTGCCTGGTGCACTGGAATATGAGCTTGACCAAGAGCTCCCATTCCTATATCCATCCTGACAAGCCAGCTGGCGTCCTCTGTGGCATTAGCAAAGGTGCCAACAAATGTCAACAACAGTGGTATTTGGGTCTCAGCATGAACCTGGGGCCTATGTCAGCATTAAATACAGACAAAATTATTTGAAATCCATGCTCAAAACCCAGACTGAGTTTAGTTTGATGAGGTGTTAGTATAGTGAAAGGGCAGATATCTTGATGTTAAACTGGTAAAGTTCTCACAGTATCAACCACCTGGGCCTCAGTGGCACAGATCATTCTCAGCACTTCGCCATTTGAGAGACATCAGCTTCCATCTCATGTTGTTAGGGGTCATTTGTTTTTATTCTTTCCCTAGGTGGTGGCTCTGGGTGTCATGCAAGTGTCTGTTGTGTGGGACGTCTGCTGTCTCTAGGCCATTTATGTTTCACTTTATTTTTTTCATTGCAACAGACAATTCTCAGTCATGCTGCATGAGAGTAATGCTTGTTTGATTTTCTTTTTCTTTTTTTTTTATTGCTCTTTTCCATTGTCAACAGTTCAACTGCTTGATTTTTTTTCTTCTCTTCTGTGTCATTAATTTGCATAAACGTCTCCTCTATGTTTAGGAATGCTATCTGGTCCATAATATAATTAGCTGGATATCTGACCTAAAAATTGCTATAAAACAAATTCTAGACAGAGATCCCTTTTGTCTTTTTTCAGGGGGTTAAGCATTCTCATGTGGCTGAGCTTTGGGGGTCAGAACAAAACACTGAAGCATGATTTCTTGCAGTGTCTGAGGCACGGACTCAGATGTGGACAATACAAATTGTTTATTAAAGGTTTTAACATCCCTCATATACACTCACAAGTTTTCTCTTGCAACTTTTGCATCTGCCTTTACATGTAAACAAAATACTCCCCAGACAATCCATAACCATGCATAAAGGCGCTTATCCAGCCAGGGTCATGAGTCATTCCAAGCCACACACTCTCCCATCAATTGGGGTCTGCCATCACACTGCTCACTTGAACGTGATTTCCTTTTCTTCTGGAGTGTCCTTGGTTCTCAGCCTTCCTTTCTCATGTTGTTTATCCTGCTTCACAGCTTCTGTTCTGAATATACTTCCTTGTATTCCCAGAGATCTCATGTGTGTTTCAGCATCTATAATTTGAACAGCAGAGAAAGCTTCAGAGGACCCAGACATCTGCATCTGTTCTGTCTTGATACCCAAGAACCCAGGTCAGAACCCAAGATTTCACAGAAATTAATGAATCAGAGTGCTTCCAGGTCTGCACATCTCACTCGTTAACAAAACTAGAGTTTATCTAGGGTCTTTCATGTGCCAGCACCAGATCAAGAAAAAATGTTATAGGAACAAACCATGTGGTGTGCATTTTCATATTTACAGTTTCATGGAGTCAGCGGCACAATTTGTGTGGCTAAAGGACAGTAAATAAAGGGTTAACAAGATCTACATCATAGTCTGCATAAGACTATAATAATAGCTTCAGTCATCCTTTAAGCAACAGCTATTGAAATGGATTTTTTTTATACATCAGCCACGTGATTTCATAATTGAAACATCCACAGAGGAGAAAACCCTTAAGAGGAGCATGTGGATGCACAGCTGTTTTGGAAATGGCTATAAATAAAAATGTCTTAATTCTTTTAGATATAAATTTGAAAGAGGTCAAAACTGAAGTGAAAGTTTATAAAAGAATATGGAAAATACTCAGGATTAATAAAGGTGGGTGTCCTTTTTCTTAAGCTGTAGAGGAAAAAAGGCATAGAAACTTAGCAGTCAATATATTCTTTCACAGTGCTGAGTAAAAAGTAAAAAAGAAAATGTAATCTGCTCACAGGCTATTTCACTGAAGAAAAGATCATGGAAAAGGTATATTTTTATTTAACTTATAAATAGATGTGTATATGTAGGAAAATTTACAGATTGCATTTCAAAAACTGTACAAATGTGTACAAATGCCATGTATGTATCACAATGAATATTCTTTCAAGGGAATAAAAAGTTGGTTTAGATGTTTTCGACAGATACAGTCCCACTTATAATGTAAATAAAGCCCTAACGTGAAAAGACATCAAACAATTGGTTGTTGGTGAAGGTGCATATTTTAGAGAGAATGCCTTTAAGGAGAGGAAGTATCTTTCACTCAGTCCCATATTCACGTCCTGTGCTAATATTTCTGTAAAGTAGATAATATACATTTAGAAGTCCAGTCTTCAGATCTGGCTGGAAAGCCATGTCCTTTCAGCTTCTCTACTTTCCCTGTGGCTGTTGATGATTTACAGTAAGTTTCTGGAAGGTTCTTTAGTATCTTGGGTCATCCATGTTCCTTGTCTCCTGAAAGTGATGTGCAACTTTGGCAAGCTAATGCTGAATATTGATCTGCATTCATGATGTGCTTGCATAGGATTTATTTTGTAGGGTGCAAAAAAAATATGATCTAGCTCATAGACTGAATGAGACATGCATCTCTACTTAAGCAAAATAAAATCTCATCAGTAAAGAAAGCAATTATGACTCATCCAGTAGCAGCAGAAAAAAGGTATCACTGGAATTAATGGTAAATTCCTGACAACTGACAACTACCATCTTCCCCAGCTGCAGAATGCTTCACAAAACTCTTGAGTCTCCACTAATGGTCTTTGTCAGCTCAGCATCCAGGTGAAGAATATTAGGTGCCCTTCTCTAGCTGAGAAGACCCAGACCCCTAAAAGGAGACAGAGAAATTGTTGCTCTTCCCTTTACTTACCCAACAACTAAATGGCAGGACCTCAGCTGGCTTAGGGAAGAGTAGACTTCCTGAAGTGAACATTACCTGTCACTCTAGAGAGCTATCTGCACAGGTCAGCTAAGTTGTGTTTACAATACAAAACAGTGATTTTTGGACAGAAGAGCATGGATCAGAATTTGAAGAAGAAATGGCATCCCTAAGGATGGATAAATGTTATTTTCCTCCTCTTTACCTGCTGCTGAAACATCTTAACTTTTTTACTTGAGGGCATGATCTGAGTATAGTGAATCTAAGCATCTCTTCTTTTATCTGCTTCATCCTTTCCAAAACTGCTGTCCTACTTTCCACCACCCATACATATGAATAACTTGGTTAGAAAAGATGTCAAGGATGAGGAGAGCTGCTTATTATCCTCTTCTCCACCAGTGATTCTTGATACCAGCTGCCACTGTGACATTGACACTGTGGGATCAAATATGATGAACCACAAGGTGCGACTTTAACTGTCACTTCACATTCCTGGAGTCTTCATACATTTAGTCATGTTTATTTATAAGATACATTTCCTGTTTCTATATTGGCACTGATTTTATACTGCCTGCAACTAAGCATCGCCTGTCAAAATGCATCTCTCTTTTCCTAAGTATATCATGGTGAATACCATTTTCATTACCCAGAAAATGATTGTTTCAGTCTGTGGAAGCAAATATCTATTGTATTCTCATTTACCCCCTGGTCCAATCAACAGTCTCATCATTTTTCCCTTTTCAATCTAGCAGATATTCTTCCATGTGGCTCAGAGGTAATTTCCAGATTTCCTTGACTGATTTTCAAATCACCTGACCATCTGTTTCAGATTTAAGTATCCCAAGATACAGTCAATCTAACTACGTAAGGTATGCTGTAAATTATATTCAGAGCTACCCTTTAAATTATCTGTTGATGTTTTTTGTTTGTTTTGTTATTATGGTTGTTAACTATTCCATATGTGAGGATATATTTTACTTTAGAATCTGTAAACACTTTATTATCTGGAAGAAAAAAATCAGTGTTGGAATAATGTAGATGATGGCAACTGACGAATCAGTGCCTGAAGTAGACTCATAGACAGAATAAGTGCAGAGGAATTAGTTAATAGTATCTCACACAGAATTGTTGAGATTGGTACTTGTGAAATTCCAGCAGGGGCTATGTCACACAGGGCTGATAAACAACAAACCATTTCCATGTTCCAGAAGAAGTAAATCAGTTCAAAAGAAAGAATAAACCTTGACTTGGTATTCAAAATGTTGCATGCTTCTGCTGGGGATGTTATACACAAATTAGTAATGGTGTTGAGCCTGAAACAGATGATCTTCTAATGTCCCTTCTGTAATGACCTATCTAACACACTTTAGATCTTGTTATTTTCTTCTTTAAGGTTCCTGAGATCAGGTGACTTAGACTTTCATTATTGCCCTCAGAAAATATAATTTTCTAACAAATATTAAACTTTATCCAAGTTCATAAGCTCAGTTGCTTTTAAATGAAAAGTTTAATCAGATCAAAAATCAGAATAGGTATTTATTCTACCAGAGAATTGCAACACAAGGGTTATTGGGGCCACAACCAGTCAGAGAAATTGATAGAAACTTCATACCAGAATAAGATATGGTAAGAAAATTTGTTCTGCTATCTCAACAGACTTCTATGGAGAGAATGAAGACACCATTCTCCACAGCAGTTAATTTGAGACCTGCACAAAACTTAAAATTTACTTTATATAGCTAAAAGAGAGCATCAAACCTATGTGAGGCTATTGTTTAGTGTCCCTTGGCTCCAGAGCAGACTTATCTAATGAGCATTCAGACTGAAGAAACACAATTTCAAAAGCATTTATTGTTTTCTGTGCAGGCTGAGCTCTGCTGCACACAATCATTTGTGTGGAGGACTTATGAATAAGAACTGCACTTATGGATCCAGGGGGATCCAACAAATGCAGAGTCAGCGGAGAAAGACCTGCTGAGCATGTTTGCTCTGTAACCACCATTAAAAATGTGCAGCAGCATGAGATGCCAATCCAAAACAGAAATGGCTTCTTCTAACAGTTTAGATGATGCTTTTAAGATGATCTGAAGTTTGCCTTTTAATGAAATGTTTTGAATGTGATCTGGTTTTCTGTATTTTTTTGCTGGAATATGTTTCCCTAGATTCCATTCTAGACTAAATATTTGTTTATTCTTTCCCTATTCCAATAACATGGAAAAAAATATATAACGTACTGTACATATTTCCTACCTTTCTCTTTATTCACAGCAGGGTTTGTTATCTTTGCTATACTGACCAGTAGAATCAATGTCTCGTCTGACTTAATTCTTGTTACAGCCCACATACCATATTCTTCCATGACACAGAAATAGAGCTTATCAACATCAAGACAAGAGCAGGTGATCTGTCTGCATGGGAATAGAATGATAAGGATGGGGACCTCTTTCTAGCACTATAATCCTTTCTAGCACTGGAAATCCAGGAAAAACATCAATGTTTTCACAGGAACTTAGTAGTTCTGTGGTAAGAACTTTTTCAAGGGTCTTCTAAAGTACTGGTCAGCCAACCATACCTTAGTATACTTGTCCTAATTCCTTGTGATTTGCCAAAAGAATATGAGTTAATATGTCTTGGGCATGACAAGTCTCCTCACAAAGCCGGAGGATTGATTTAATTGATAAAGATGGTGAGGATCAAGTGGGTGTTGTAGACCTAAAATCCATAGCCCTACACCTACTGATTTAAATATAAAAATGTGAGATGTATTTTATCTTTTCCTAAATCATTAACTTATGTTCTCCAATGCACCACTGTATTGAACTCCAGTACTGTTGAACTCCAGTGGTAGAGTTTAACTCCATTAAGTTAAGTTGTGGGATCTGAACTTCAATTGGGTTTGATATTAAGCTGCAGTTCATTTATCCTGGTCTCTACAGAATTGATCTACTACTTATTGGGTTCCTCTTCTTTAACATAACATTGGTGGCCTCATTCCCTCTTCAAAGTTCTGTCAGGTCCTTTCAGCACTCACCTATTGATTTCTGGGCAAAAATGAACATACGCTGCAGCTGATTCACAATTATGACTGTGCAAATTGTCTGTCTTACACACAGAAGCTTGTTTGTCAAAACAAACTGAATCAGTAAGAAAGCTATTGGCATTTTTGAATCTTCTCCCTCATTGGAGTGCTAACTCACTTCTTTCTAGTAGAGACGCACTGCTCTTCAGTAACAATGACTGATCATGCAAATATCTGGGATAGCATGAATACTTTGGTAAGAAAGGTTGGAAATAGCTAAAAAATTCAGAAATAATTGCTGGTAGAAGATAGAGAATCATTAAATAGATATCTGGACAAATAAATGGAGAAATAGTGTGGTCTGTGGACAAGCAAGCTAAAGTTTTAGATTAATTTTATTTTTTATTTATTTATAGTTTGTAAAATTTTCACTTCCTAATGCTTTTCATGTGTTCATACCAGCAAGCAAGACGTTCCAGGGTTTCATGGACAGGGTTTCAGTCAGGGTTTCACTGACAGTAACTTTGGAATCACTCTTCCAAGTTCATCAGAATGAAGTAGAAGGATACAAATATGCAGGAAATCCTTTTGGGATTTCTCTAGTTCTCTGAAGCAAGAAATAAAGAAGGTGGAACACTGTGGGGACTGGTTATATACCAGAGGAGAATGGTTCAGTTCTGTAGACACCACATTTCTGCTTTGGGGAGCTGTATTTCAGCCACACATGTACATATGTCTGCGATGACAAATTATTTAACAGCAGACAAAACTGCTTTTAATATCCCCTTAAAAGCAAAAATCCACACAAACTTGGCATGTAAGATGCATATAGGAGTTGGACTCAGGGATTCTTATGGATCCTTTCCAACTCAGGATATTATATGATTCTATGATAAGTTGTATTCTTATTTAGGAATCTGAATATGAGAAAACAGGAGCAAGTCCGCGTGAGCAAAGAACAACTACAAGGGCATTGTCTTTCTAGTTTTTCTCTGATCCCATTGCTTGAAAATCTCTTCCAAGCCCATCAGATTTGTGGCCCCTGGAGCAGAGATTTTTGAAGTGTTTCTGTATTAGTCACCTTCCTAACTATGTTTGCTTGATCATATTTAATCTTCCTGAAAAATTCATGTGTAAAATATTAGAACTTGCATATTCTTTATTCTGGCATAATTCTGAATATATTTTTGTTTTGAAGAGTTTTAAGTTGAGTTACAGTTTAGGGAATAAATGTTCTTCAGTAAGGAAAACAGCAACTTCAAAATAAGGTTTTGTTTATATTCATTCCTTTCTTCATGAAATTCACTTGTGATTGTGTAACTTTCATACCTTGAACACGACACATTCTCAAAGAACAATGATAGCTTTGTGTCTAGAGTGAATTCAAAGGGAACATGGAGGGGTAGGGGAAGAGATCTGGGCTAAGAAGGAAAGCGTTCAGCCTTGAATTTTTTGCTTTCCTGATGTTTTAACTCAGTAAATTGAAAAACCTCTATTGTTTTCATCATGTTTTAAATGAAACTGAAGCTGCTGAGTTTTTATTTCAGTGAAAAAGACTGAACAATACTGCAGTCGTGTTTGAAAAAAAAAATCAGTACTTTGAAACACTTGTTTTTAAGTTTCCATAAGGAGAGCAGATAAAATTCTTGGTGCTGGCATTCTGTGTGCACATCCTCCCTTTTTAGAAAGTTTAGCATTCCATTTTGATGATTCATAGCACTTTTAGAACACATAAACATTTATTTCTGGGCTAGACTCCTTTCTAGACTCTGTACTTCACAATTTCATGTTTTGAAATGTATGTAGGAGCTGCTTCCTACAAGAAGTTGTCTTGGGAAATGTTTAGGGGACACAGCCATCAGAGTGACACCTGGTTTTAATCTGTTGGTTTCTAGATATTTTCCCTGAGTTTAAGTATATCTTTTGCACTTTCTCTTCACAAATCTGACAGCCAGGATAGACTGAGGTGAGAATAGAGCTGATGAGATTAATATGCTGTCAAACTGTATTTGGAAATACAGGGAATTGTTTTATGGTTTTATTAATTTTGGTCTTTCTTGTAAAATATCTCTTGAAGTGTGAATGTGTTGCTGGCTATTCATCCTAGTACATATGGTTATGCTAACACTCTCAGACTGAAGTATAACTTCAGCATGGATGAAGGAGTTAAACACAGTGACAGGGTTAGGGGAGTTCCAGAGCCCTGTATCATGAATATGCATGTATTTCTGTGAGCACATCCTCAATCACAGTTAAGACCAAATGAGCTGCAGTCTCCAATATCCATTAAAGGGGTGATTCTTTTGACCACTATTTTTATAAGCAATGTTAAAAACTTTACAACTCTGGCGACTAAAAATGGACTTCCAACCAGAAGTCCATTTTTAATTTCTCAGAAATTAAAATCAGGATTCAGTTTTTTTTAAGACATTCTTTTATGCCATTATTATTTTATGACAAGAATGCACTGCTTTTTATTTCATCTATGAAACTGTTTTTGATAGCATTTCAGTATTCTGTACTTGATGATATACTAAAATACCTTCATTTGCATTTATTCAAAAATGGTTTCTTTAAAATAAAAAAGTATTAAGCCAGAATAAAAATAAAATACTTTCCTCAGGATGACATATTTGTCGTTATAAAATGTGTAAGTGTAAAATAAACCATTAAACACATGCCCTCAGAAGTGCAAATATCAGTTTTTTATTTCTGTATTTATCAGTTCGTAGCTGTAACTATCCGATATTCATGTAAAGGCCGAGATGTCAGCATCAGTTAGATTATATATTTAAACTTCGCAGTACTTGGTGCACAAAACTTAAAACATTCCCTGAAAGTGGAAGAAGGATTTAAAGAACAAGGAAATGGGTGAGTACAGGGTCAAAAATCCTACCCTGAGGCACATAGGTACTGTATGCCACAGCTCTCAGTCAAGCCCAATTCTGCATGCCAATAGTGTCCTTCACTTATAACACTTTGAGTCTGCATTTATACCAGACATTACACATTCAAATAAATGCAGTCTGAGGTCCCATATATATATTCCACTCTCACATTTCATATTCAGAAAAACACACGTTTATTATTAATATTGATAATGAGATATTAAGCTGTCACAGGAGATTGTGATGAGCAGCATCAAGGCAAGTCTATTGCTAGCATCCACAGAGGAATTTCTGCCAAGGAAATGTAATGAGGAAACTTGGGGAAAAAAAAAGATTGAAGCAACAGAACATGGTAGTGTGAAGGGTGTGTGGGCTAGGAATGCTATCATGGGAGTTCACCAGTTCTGCTAGTAAGGATGCAAAGTTTAACCTGTCATTTATTTTTTTTGGTAGATTTTCTTTAGAAATGAATATCATGCTTATTATAGGTGCCAAACTGACAGCTCTTCAGACTGAAGTTCCCTCTTAAAAAATCAGGTGTAGGATGCAGGAGCAATTGGAGCTTTTTCACATATGCCTCACAAGACTCAACCCTGACCAAGTAAGGACTGTCTATGAAGACAGGCTGAGAGAGCTGCAGCTGCTCAGCCTGGAGAAGGGAAGGCACTGGGGAGACCTGAGAGCGGCCTTTCAGTGACCAAAGGGGGCTCTAAAAAAAAGAGGACAGACTCTTAAGCAGTGTCTGCTATGACAGGAAATGGTTCAAAATAAAGGGCAGGAGATTTGGATTGGATATACGATGTTGCTTACAGTAAGTGTGGTGAGGCACAGATTGCCCAGAGAGGTGGTGGATGCCCCATCCCTGAAGACATTCAAGGTCAGGCTGGACAGGGCTCTGAGCAACGTGACCTAGCTGTAGGTGTCTCTGTTCAGTGCAGGAGAGCTGGACTAGGTGACGTTTAAATGTCCCTTCCAACTCAAAAGATTCTACAATTCTATTAAAAATAGTTAAAAGTTAACTCTCCGTAATTTGTTCAGTAGCAAACAAAATTTCAGTGACACTTTTCTACTTTTCTACTCTTGGGAGTGGATTCAGATCAACATGTTTGTCTTGGGTCATCAAGCAAGCCACAGAAAGGAGTAACACTGTCCTTATCTCATCTAATTACCTTTGAGTGACCTATCTTTAACACTGTGGGTCTCACCATACATACCACCCTCTTCTTCCAAAATCTCAAGTGGTAATTAAGTTTCTAGGGGTCTTTGAGTGCCTCAAAAGGAAGAATCTTAAAGAAGAAGGTGAATGAAGCTTTCTGTAGGCACAGGTACATTCCTCTAAATAGAATCACAGAATCATTAGGGCTGGAAAATATTACTAAAATCATTAAGTCCAACCATCAACCCATTCCCACCATGCTCACTACGTGTCCCTCAGTGTCACATCTTCACATTTCCTGAACATCTCCAGGAACAGTGGCACCACTACATCTCTGGGCAGTCTGTTCCACTCTGCAGATATTATTTTTTTCCTAATAAGCCTTAAAGCTCTCAGCTGCATATGATACACGTAGTTCAGTTTTTTTATGTCCTAATATCTTCTTTATCTCTTCTTCTCTATTATTGTCTCCCGGTACCCGAATTCCATGAAAGCTAACCAAGTTGGTTGTTTGGTTTTCTGTGGTGTAGCTGAACTGTCTGGTTTTCATGTGTAGTCTGTTCAGTTCATAATAGAAAGACAGGAGGAAACTTCAACAGCTATTTCATACCTCTGTTCCATTGAGGTATCAGTTTCACCTAGCCCATTCCTCATGTATATTTTAAGACACTGTCAAAAGCTTTCGCAGACCAAAAAATATTTGTTTCAAGAATAATCCTCCATAAAACACTGTACTATCTAATATAGCCAATAGAGTTATCAAGATAGATCTATATCCCAATTTAAATCATTACATTTCTCAGAGAAATTGAAAGACAGAGCAAGATGTGAAGGCTGAGGCTGAGATTGAGACTGGGGAATGGTTAGACTCAGAAAAGGAAAGGGAATAAGAATACTGATGCTCTTTTTAATTTCCTAATGAACACTTTTAGAATGGGAACATACTGATTCATTTGTCATCCCTGCCTCATTCAAGTGTGTGAACTTAGACTCAGCTCAGCATTAAAATGGACTTTTGACCATAGTGAGGCTCAAATATTAGGATGTGATGTCCCTAATTTGTAGAGATCTAGAGGTTAGAGTTCATACTGAAATTCAAACAGTTGCTCCAAATGAAGTCTGTCTGTCCCAGTACTGTGAGTTACTGCTGCTAGTACACTTAACTTCCATAGCCTTGTAGAAATCCCAAATAGAAGGCAGCACACAATCTCTCATTGACCGAAAATCTCTTCCAAGCCACAATCTCTGCCTCTGCTCCAATATAGTAAAGCAACAACAGACACTGCCTTTTCTCCTCTACAAACCAGCACCTGTAGAAGTTGGGTCGTTAAGCAAATTGCACAGAATGCAAATCTGGAGAATGGGAGCGTCCCTGGAAGGGGTCCAGATCACAGAGCAATAAAACACCAAAAATCAGAGCTAGCTGTCTCAGCATCAAAGTAATTTCTTCATCCAGGTTTTCTCACAAAATAGATGAAGTCAGTGACAATCTCTTGATAGCCTCTCGAGAGAACCTGTGTGGAGGTATAGATGATGGAAGGAGAGGATGAGAATGCCAGGGGGCTTTGCGGGCAGCATTCAATATTCTTTCTGTTTACAACATTGTAAATGCAGCCAGATTAGAAACAGTGGTATGGGAACAGGTACTTGACAGTCACTCTGCCTTTCCATTCTTTACGCTTTTCTGGTTAGAAAAGATGCTAAATTTATGTTTTTAAATGTACACGGAGATTTCTCTTAGTGTTTTATGTTATATTTCCAAGTAAAAGAAAAAAAAGAAGCAAAACACAAAATTGTCAAACCCCCAAACTCTTCCTAAACTCTCACTGTGATGTATTGCCCTGGGAAAGCCTGCCAGACCATTTAACAGCTTTATTGTTTGATCCTGGGAGCTCAATCTGTTACTTACTGATCCTTCTCTTGTCACTTCTCATGAGCACAGATCTGCTTATATTATTCCTATCAGGTCCTCAAGCACACATTGGTTCAAAAATCAATCCCATCGTAGATCCATCACTTCTGTCCCCCTTTTTGGGTTACATATCTCAATTGCTAATCTGCCTGTGGTGGATGAATGCTGCCTACAATGGTACCTTCCTTTTCAGCACGAGTAAAGAAAAACTTTGCCTCATGTTTCTCTAGCCAAAGCACTCTAATAAATAGATGGTATGGATGAATAAATGCATATATCTTTCCAACAGTACAGAAGTTCCCTGTGGTATTTTTATTTATGTTCCCTGAATTTTCAGATAGTTTTACCATTCCTTTGGGGAGGTGGTTCTTCAAAATATTCATCAAGATTAGTTTAAATTATCCTCATTTTATACTACCCTGAGCTTAATTTCATCTGATAACTTGTGCTTTTAAGTGATATTTAAAATCATTCTCATCTTCTTGTTTATTTCCTCTATAATGCATATTTAGCCAAGATTCAGGTTTTCGGTTTATTCATTTTTCTTATTGTTCATTTATTTCTCCAAGTTTTAATGTGCTTTTGGGTAACTCTTTCAATTATACTTTTGTCACATTTTCACACATATGCCAGTATGGATGGCAAAGGATGTTTATCTAAGTACAGGCTTATTTATTCTGCCATACCTCATTGCTAGTTCTTCTACAGTTTTTTTGTCACCATTCATAGAACCATATTTTCCAGGTTAGTATTGAATTCCATGTAGTATTGAATAGCTATATAATAGCTTTGTAATTTACATTTCCTGTTTTGTTCTGTCTTCCTATCCACACTTTCCAAATTTCTCAATTCAGGTAATTTTGATCCTTTTTCACATTTTTCTCTGATGTTCCAAAGTCATTTACTGCTTTTAAAGGCTGACATTGTCCTGAATTTTGTAAATATAAATGAAAAAAAAAAGGGCCTTGATGTAAATAACATTTATTCTAAGCTAGTA
>JALIRH010000002.1:5573938-5836438 GCA_023055505.1 Callipepla californica brunnescens | reverse complement strand
CCTGCTTCAAGACTCACATTTTCTTGAAATAGATTTTAAGGAGAACAAACCCTTTGGCTATTAGGTACCTTTTCTGTCCTTTTGCAGATTTTTACTTAAATCCTACTTCTTTTGCATTCCTTCATTAGGTTGCTGTCAAACCTCTGTGCATTTTTGCCTCAGGATAATAGACTACATATGCATAATACATAGTTTGGATGTCAATAGATTTTATTACAGTTTGGGGTGGTAGTTCTGCTTAATTTCATGCTATCCACAAACTAGACAGTAAATTGTTGTCTCTGAAAGGAAGGTTATACTTCAGGCTAAATTTTACCCTGACTTACATTCAAGTAACATTCTACCAGAGTCAGGAGTTGACCTATAAGGCATCTGAAAGTGAAACAGAATTTCTTGTCTCCTTAATAGACCCTCCCATACAATTCTGTATATTACCGGTGTACCTTTCTGATATGAAGAAAATGGAAAATCCCCAATTCATGGTGAATTTTCTATGGTTAATATTATCTGATAAAATGCAACTGAAAGAACAGGACATTGAGGGAAGGTTGTTGAGGCAAACAAGGCATCTGGGAAAGCATTGCTACATGCCTAGCAGAAGGGCAAAAGCAAGAATAAATGTAGGTCAGTGGAAAACCCAGAAGCAACAATGAAATACTGAGAAAATTCCAGAAGAAATAAAGTAAAAGTGACCTGCAAAAGGGATCAGTCCTCAACACATCTCCTAAAACAGTCCATCTCAGAAAACTGCAGAAATCAGCTCAGCTCTATCAGCTTTTTTCCCCTCTTTCCTCAGCCCTGTATGAGAAATAAAGTAGCATATCTACAGGGCCACAGATTTCTGATTAAAAATAAAACGCTTGGGAATATCACCAATAATTCTTCCCTGTATGCCTGAGAATAAAACCCAGCATGACACTTGTCTGACCTCACTGTGCGAGAGGAAATGCCATCCACACCTTTCATGGAAGGATGGCATGATTCTCACCTGGCTTCCCCATCTTGACTCCAGAGTTCACCTACAACAGGTCCTCCCATATGGTGAAAGGAGGACAGCACAGGTTGTTTGAGGTCTGATTCAAGCCCAGGATTCACCATCTGTCTTTTTATTCAGCTTCCTCTTCCTTTTCCCATGTTTGTAATCAGGCGCCTGAATAAAGGACAATTGTACTTTTGTACATACAATGACTGCAATGAAGAGTAATGAATGTGGAAAAGGTGTGTATGAATAAGGAGTGCACTCAAAAGATTCTGGTATATAAATCTGTCTTACTCCTTTTGCATCTCTATTTCCTAGATTGCTTACCATGATTTTATTTCTGTTTTATAGAAGCAAAAATATGTCAAAGAGAAGATCACTGGGACATTTTCAGGGTTGATTCATCCGCAGATTTAGAGATCCTGCCCACAGGGATGCATCTTTTCTGCAGAGAAGATTTTGTGGCAGCAGATAATTGGAAGTAATTAATTACACCAAAGACAAACAAACCCAGACATAAATCATTAAACTAACAAGAACATGATCTGCTTTTTTACCCCTTCCATTTCCTCATCTGCTTCCATGCTTCTTTGAAGGAAGATCCTCATGTTTCAGGGAAAATGCATGGTTCCTACTGTGTTTTATACCTTCAAACAACAGAAAGAAGGCTTTCTTTTTCTTTTCTTTTTTTTTTTTTTTTCCAAACATATTCTTTTTCTTTTTCTTGTGTGACCATGATGTTAATATGGTTCTCGATAGATCTTCCATACTGACAACACCAGACACATTAAGAGAGCACACGCAACTCAACCATCATTAAGTATCATTTGCAATCCAGTAGTTTGTCATCAATGTAACTGTCCATTCAGCAAGTTTTCATGCTTGAAATACCCACGCTGACCCCTGAGATGTGTCAGCTAGTTTGTGTAACAAACTAGTTCTGATAACATGCTTTTTATTTCTACTGTCTTCAGTGTCTCAGCTATCATTCACATTCATTGTACAATACAAAAGCCTTGCATCTCTGACCTTACTCCCTGTGACCTAGTTGCAACGCTTCAGATTTAATGGTCTTATTGTTGAGATGCCCTTGGAAGAATTCTTATGCTTTTCCCTATGGAAGTCTCCTTGAAATATGATGTCTCATCCCAGCTTTTGCACTTCTAAGTACTCTACAAGGGACTAAATCACCAGCCATTTCACCAAATACAGCTTCTATCTGTAACATAAGCTCCGTTGTGTCCTTCAAGAAGGGGCAGTTATTTTAGGAAATGAGAACAAATTAGACAAAGGTATGCAATCGACTGATCTCTGTTTCATCAGTCTATTCCCTTTCAGTAGGTATCGAAGGAAAACCCCCTCACATGGCTGGTACAGAAAGCATACTCTAGTCAACTCATTATCAGTTGATGGGAATCCTTGAAATGGAGAAAGTTACACATCTGATGATATTCTTTTCATACGTAAAGTGAAATGGTGAGAAATTTGACCCAGATAGTATCTCAAGAAATAACTAACTGGAGGACAGTGCTAGCCAAAACAGGAGTTCTGAAAATTTAATTGGTGTAGTGTTGAAAGGAAAGGGCAAATGCATGAGTGCAGACACGTGATCTGGACATTGGTAGTTAACTAAATATATACATCTTCTTACTTTATATCAGATGCAAAATTAGAGAAATGTTAAGCTAACATACTTCGCTTTCCCTGAATATTAATACACCTATGACCCTGTGTGTCTTGATCTAAAAGCTAAGCCTATTTTTCTGTTAATCAATTATCAGCAGCAACCTGAAGTGAAGAGGCTAGCCATTTAAGAGTGTTAGGTTGGTTTTTGTGCGTGTGTGTGTGCATGTGTGAGGGTTTGTTTTTTTTTGTTTTGTTTTGTTTTTCTTTTCACGTTGATTAAAAAAAAATACCAGAGCAGTCAATGTCAGCAATCATTAAGATTCACAACAATCTGGAGTTTTTAAGAAAATTAAATCTTGTCAAAGAGATTTAGTTCAAGGAGAAAGAAATCACCTTTATTAAAATATGTATTATCCCTAAGTTTTATAAAGTTGATAAGAATGTTTGTCTCCTATCCTCATTCCCAACTGCTGTGTTATCCATCTCTGAAGGCACAGCACAAAGGAAATACAGTTAAAAAGATCAATGAACTTTGAACACACAAGTCTCTGAGACAAAGTTGTTTTGTTTTGCTGTCAGTGAATTTAGTATTCTGTTCATGAAGCATAGTTTAGCCAACCTATTAAAATGCAACCATGTATCTCATGAATGAAAAGCTATTAATTTAGCCTTTCTCCAATTATAATGTGAGGTTTGGTGCAGGAAAACAAGCAAACAACTTTTGATTTCTCTTGCTTTTCTACTGTCTGCAGTTGAACAAAGGAAAAAAAAGAAGAGTTTTCTTCAGGAAAGATGAAGACCACTATTTTAATTTTCCATTTTTAAACTCCTTTTCCCTTGTTAACATTCCCTTTATCGGGAATAATAAAATTTATTCCTTAAGGATAAAGCATAAGTAAATCTTACAGAAAATGAGATTTTGTGAACCATTCATTTGAAAAATCATTTAATGTTCATAACACTTTCCTTCTAGTGATTTAAACCTATATGGTTCAAGTCAGTTCTCACTTGCACCATTCTCGATTGCACTGTATTTTGCACTGTCAGAGTAAATCCAGTACATCTGTCATATATGTTGGAAACCTTTAGAATAATTCCAGACTACAATTCTACCAAGCCATAGCACATTCCAGTAACAATCATTTCAACTCATCTGTGTCTCTTCATATAACAGCTTAATTTGTATCTAGTAACAAATGGAGCCTCAAGTTGGAATGATCTTACAATCCATGTAAGCATAAGAAGGTTGCCAAGTCTGCCAACATAAATTCCCCAGACTTCTATTGCCTTGCACTGAGAAAAACAGGTGATGCCTCTGCTTTCTGAAAAAGTAAGCTCAGGATCTATTTAGTATGTACTATCTTGGAAGTTATTTCTGAAGACAGAGGTCTGAGATCAGATTATAAATAAACTAAGACTGCTCAGTGTTGCATGTGTCATACATCTAGGAGCCAGGAGGAAGAGCATGTAATTGCCTGTAAGACTGAAGGTTTAGGAAACAACCAGTTCACTGTAGGCATGCTCACAGGCCTATTATCTTAGTCACTAGTGGCTTGATATTCAACAGAACATCAGTTCCTCAACCACTGTAGCACTTGAAAATTTAATGTGTTAATCCTCACCAGCCTTTCACATCGTAGCTGAATATTATATCCATTACTCAGGGAAGGAGCCTGAGGCAATTAGTCTGAGGGCTCTGACAGAAAACTGAAATGATGTAGCCTAAGACAACATCAGTCAGATTTCTACTCCACCCTTGCTTCAGCAATTTTCTACTCACACTTACTCTAGTAGGTTGGAAAACCAAATAGTCAAGACACTCAACTCTAGGCTCCAATTGCTGTTTAAGCACAATGGAGACTGCTTCAGGGCCAAATTAATAAAATTTTAAAGTACTTCAAATTCCTAGTCAAGGAAAAATATACACAATCAAACCTAAATATTTTTACCTCACACCTCTGAGGGTAATTATCCCTGATGACACAGTAGATACATGAGAGCCGCAATCTTAGAAGATTTTTTCTTGTCAATTTTCATTCTCAGGCATCCTTGTTTGTATTGTTTTGTGTATGAATTGCACTTAACCTAAAAAACAAAATAGAGTAGAGGAAATCTGACATTTTAATACCTCATGGCATTGAAAATGCACCATTGACAAACTACAAAATATATAAAAAGAAAAATTATATTTATGGACATTTTATTGGCTTCAGTGTGAATCTAATTGGATGGTCGGATTCGATGATCTTGTAGATCCTTTCCAACCTAATGAATCTATGAATCTATGAATCCATAATACATGAAGTATGTGCTGCTTACCACCTCCACAGTCTAACTCTCCTTATGCTAAGATGGCAGCACAGAAAAACTAAAACCCACAGTCAACAAGCAAAACAATTATGGGGGGTACTATGATAAACAGCCAATGCATTTGTCAAACAAAGCATCTGTAATTGCTTTAGACAGTTACAGAAGTGGCAGTAGGAACACGACAGGCAAGGGAAAATTATCACAATAGAAACTCCTAGAAGATAAAGCAGCACTTAACAATGGAGCATAAGGGGGTCAGTAATGTTTTCTGGAGAATGTAACATCTTCCTCCAGATAGATGGCGCTGGTTTGAAATAAGTTCAGTTTATTTTCTGAACCCTAAGAGGTTTCTTCCCCTGCCTCTCTGTTGGACTGGGTCACTTTCTGGCTTTGATCAGGCATTGAGTTATCTTTTCAAGTTTCCTAATTGTTACTGACTATTACAGCTCTGGAAATGAATGCTCAATTTGCACAGAGAGCTCAATCAGTGAATCAGACGATGATAAACACAAAGAATATTTACTGAGTTAAATCTTCCTTCATTACATAAAGCAACCTTCCTACTATTATTGCTAATCTTATTAGGAGTGTTTGTTGCATACAAACAATGTTCCACATAAAGTATGCCACAACATTCACAATCATTCAAGCACAAGCCCTGTCAGCACATTTGCACAGCTGCTGTCCTGTGATGGCAGAACCACCACTCTCCAGCCATCAGTCAATCCACGTGGCAACACCAAGGAAATCACTTGGGTGAGGATCCATGCTGATGGCGGTGGGCAGTTGCCACCAATACTGGGCTCACTGACCAGATATGACTGCCTATGTGTGGCAGGGTGTGCTCTTCCTTCCAAGTGGCAGTCAAATATCCTGAGAGGTTTTCTTGGGGTGAAAAATGTTCCCAATGCAGATCTACTACACCTTACTCTTGCATTGGTGATGTCCTGTCTAGGTGCTATGCGGATCAACAACCAGGTACACATTCACCAAGCATATTGTTATCCATCTTTATCTGCCTCTGGATCAGTTGTCCTGGTTCTGTCCCCTCCCATGTCCTTGACTCTGTGCAAGAACTGTTGAACAGCAACTAAAACAGTGACTTGTTTTTATCTCAAGCATACCAGCTTGTGATAGCACCAACATAGCACCCTACCTGCAACTATGATGGTAATTAAATCTACCTAGACAAAACCAATGCAATATCCACCCTTTACAGGTTTCTGGTGTTATGGAAATGCCCTACATAATCCTCCCCACTTACTAAGATACTTCTTATAAAAATAAAAATTAAATGTTATCTTTGTTTAAAAATTCCTAGCGAGTATTTCGGGGAATGACTCTATCACTATCAGTATTTAGAGTTCTTTTAAATTTATTCTTGGAATCAATTCAATCACAGCTAGAGTGGGGAGCAAGTCAAATAATGCCCTTCTTAGGCCTTGTACTGACTCTCCCATCTTACTCAGTCATGATCAGAATTATTCGCAACACTATGGACAAAGCCAAAACACAAACTAGGCAATGTAACATTCCCAGTCCTACTATCCACATCTTCCTCTTCCTACTGAGTGCAGTCAGACTGAATTAACGTGTCTACTTTCAGAGTAAAATAAATGCCAGGTGGGCAGTGAACTAAAATCATCACAAATGGGTCTGAATCTCAAGTTATCATAACATAGCCCAGCTGCGTAATCTGATGGACTTCACTGACAACAGCCAAAACTTTACAAGGCCAAAGCTGACAGCATGCTTAAAATTCTCATCAAGGTCAAAGATGGAATCAATTATCTACTCTGGTAGCTCAGAATGAGTAATAACTTCACCATTTATCTTGCTCATCATAGTTCTCCTCCTCTGCTCTCTCTTCATCCTTACTTCTCAAATCCCAACAAGATTCTCATGTAGTTTCTGTTACATCATTTTGAGCTTGATAACTTTCCCTTGTGTCTTGCTTTGCCAATCTTTGAATATGAAAATTTTATAAACTCATGAAACAATAACCTGCATTCAGTGTGGAAGTATTTTTACTCCTACAGAGAAGAGCTGTCTGGGTATGTCACAGATGAATTTTGGATGTTGCTGTACTGTTAAGTGCAGCCGTTTTCCAGAAAACTCTAATCAAGTCTGTCCTTAAAAATGCCATGATATTTCTTAGGTACTTCCAATGAAGGTGTTGCTGGTTTTATAGGAATTTTATATATTTATTTATTTATTTTTACAGTAGAATTCATGAAAGCATTCGTGAAAGATAGACATGCTCATCAGAATTAGTAGTATGCAACTACATTTACAACCAGTATCAGATTTCAAACTAAAGCAGATATCTACTTTAAATAAACTTCAGAAGTGAACAATTGGCTCTGATGTAGACATCCACACTGCAGATGACTGAGCTTTAGAGGGATGAACCTTAGTCTTACAGCTTTTATAACTTTGTTCCTTCATAAACAATAATGTAATCTTTGAAAATTAAGACTGATGAGTACAAAAAGTGAAGCCCCATGCATCAAACAGAAGGATCTGCAAGATAATGTTACAGAAAAAAATTAAAACTAATAATCAAATCATCCAAATGATCTATCCACAACTTATTTTCCAACATCTTCACATGAGTTAGGCTATGTATTTCTGCTCTAACAGGGTTTGGATACTGCTTCATATCAGATCTACTTTTCGTCAAAGGAATCAAGTGAAATCATGATGCATATGCATGAAGACTGGTTAATGCTTGCGCAAAATGTATAATGTCAACAGGATCTAGTGCAGCAAGTAGTGTGGGATTTTAAGCGTATTTTATTTTCCTTTGTCCTGTGGAGCTGGATTGTGATTTCTGCTGGGTCTAATAGTACCTTTTTTAATAGAAGTATCTTTGGAACCTCTCTTTTTTCAGACCCAAGCTTCCATAACAGTCTTAAACATAAGAGAATTTACTGCACAGTACAAATTATGTATAGCTTGTAGGGCACCTCAGATTGGAGCATTTGGATGGTGGAATGTGGGAGTAGAAAATGATGAAGCTCTGAGATCACTTTCACTCCATAGCTGTTGTTTTGTGTTCTGTTTCCTGAACAGTAAGGACTCACATTAGTTTTTATTTTTCTTATACTTAATTATCTTTATTATTTTAAAGCACTGTTTCCTTAGCTGCTCATGTTTGCATTATGTTCCAAACACTGTGCATGGTTAACTAACAGTCAGTTATCATTTATAAGAAGGAGGCTTTAAAGTGGATACAAGAAGTCAAAAGTTCTTAAATGAGAAGTCTCAGGGTTGAACAACATAATTTGATGAGTAAGGCCTGAGGACTTGACTCAGAGCTGTTGTTACAGCTTAGTAACTCCTTCACCAGAGGTTGTGAAGAACAGTCAGGCCAGCAGTCTGGACCACAAGTGCTGAAGGCAGCATTCAGGATGATTTGGAGATTCAGACTGAGAGATGGAGCATGTTCTGGAGTGCCATGGCTCCCACCTCCACCCATCCCTGTGTTTTGTTTTTAGCAGGCAGTGCTGTCACAGTTTAAGGCCATATACTATTGATAAAAATACTGACAGCATTGACAACAGTTGTCTTTCTTTGAGACAACATCTTCTGGCTTCTGCTGTGTCTCAGCCAGCGTGATCAGCCTCTAGTCTAGAAAGCGAAAAGCACCATTTGACATGCTACCTTTGAAATGTGGATGAGTTATCCAAGCACCTTCTAAAAATAAATGATCTATCTCTACAATACATAAAAAAGCCGAAATCCCTCTCTGTGCTGAACAGGATGAGGGATGTTGATGATGGCAGGAAGGGATTCTACAAATATAACAGCAGCAGTAATAATGCAACTGGAAATCTGTTGAAAACAACACAGAAAAGGATGATGTGTTCACTGCTTTCTTCACTGGTAACTCCCAGGATCCTGGAAAAAAAAGGTCTGGAAAAATGAAGGCTTGTCCTCAGTAGAGGAAGACCAAGTCAGGGAATATTAAGAGACCTACAAAACTTCTGAGGACCTGATGGAATGCATTCATAAATGCTGAGGGACCTGCCTGACATCACTGCTAGTCCACTGTCAATCTTCTTTAATGGTTTGGAGAGGTTCCTGCTTACTGGAAAAAAACAAGTGTCATCACTCCTGTCTCCAAGAAGGACTTGAGGAATTAGAGGTCAGGAAGTCTAAACTCAATAACTGGGAAGGTAATGGAGCAAAACCTCCCAGTAAATGCATCCACACACACGAAGGACAAGGTGATCATGTGAAGTTAGCATGGATTTTTAAATATTTAAAAATTGTTTAACCAGTCTGATAGCACTCCACAATGAGCAGACTGACTTATTAAGGGAGAGAAATTGACATTGTTTATCTTAACATTAGCAAAGATTTTCACATCATCATAGATATATTGATGAAGTAAGGACTAGCTAAATGGTGAGGTGGACTGAAAACTTGCTGAACTTCTGGGTGCAAGCATGTTGATCAGTGGCATGAAGTTGAGTTAGAGGCTAATCAGTGAGATATCTCTGGCTTGTATATTGAGGTAAGTACTGTTCAATAACTTCATGAATCAAAGTACGATAGAATGACAGAATAAAAGAAATACTGGGTTGGAAGGGACCATAAAGTTAACCTATTTCCAACCCCCCTACTGTGGGCTGTTTGCCCCACACCAGATCAGGCTGCCAGAGCTCCATCCAACCTGGCCTTGAATAATTCCAGGAACAGGGCATCTGCAGCTTCTCTAGACATGTTCCAGTGCCTCCCCACTCCCATAGCGAATAATTTTTTCCTTATATTTAAATCTAGCTTCTTTTAGTTTAAGCCATTTCTCCTCAGTCTACTCCCTGATAAGGAGTCCTTCTCCAGCTTTCCTGTAGGCCTCCTTTAGGTACTGGAAAGGATGATGTGTCAGAATGCGCCCTAAGCAAGTCTGTAGATGATAAAAAATTAGGAAGAGCAGTTGATACACCTGAGGGTTAGGCTGCCATCCTGAGGGACAGGCTGGAGAAATGACCTGGCAGAAACATCATGAAGTTCAGATGCAGCCTCGTGCATCAGTACATACTGAGGGCTGACAGGCTAGAAAACAAATGTGCAAGGCAATGCATCCCCCTGAACGCCAAGTTGCACATAATTCAGCAATGTGCCCATGCAGAAAAAGCCACCAGCCTTCTGGGCAGCATTAGGCATATTGTCGCTAGCAGGTCAAGGGAGGTGATCCTTCCCCTGTGCTTGGCTCTGTGCTTCCCAGTACAGGAGGTACATGGAAATACTGGCACTGAATGGCCATGAAGATGGATAAGGGGCTTGAGAATCTGACATAAAAATAGTGGCTGAGAGAGATGTGACTGTTTATCCTGGAAAAGAGAAGGCTTGGGGGATCTTATCTCTTCATAAATACCTAACAGGAAGGAGAAGAGATCAAAACAGACTCTTCTCAGTGATGTCCAGTGACTGGACAGGGGGGAATGGGCACAAAGTGAGGTGAGAAATGTGGAATTCCATTTAAATACAAGAAGAAAACATAGTTATTCACTGTGAGGGTGGTTAATCTAATCTAATATATTGGAGATTGCACAGAGAGGTTGTGGAATCTTCACCTTTGGAGATATTTGAAACACAGGTGGACACAGCCCTCAGTAACCCACTTTGGTTGGCCCTGTTTTGAGAAAGGCAGATCTGCATTAGGTATCCAGAGAGCCCATACAGCCTCAGTGACTGTCTGAAAGTTATCCCTCACACCTCTTACACAGTGTGCTTCTTCTGGTATGTGAAGAAGTTGTGAGTTTTTTTAAAACCTCACAAATCCCTCGCCTCTATAATAAAAGAGAATAAAAGTCTGACTACCTCCAAGCAGCTTTCAGTAGTAACTCATTCTACTGACAGCAGCAAGTATTTAGACACCTGCTGCTTTCTGGACAAAGGGTCTGCTACCTCAGGCAAAAAGAGAAAAAAAATATACTGACTCTTAGTCAGAAGACCTTCTTTTAGACTGTTGTTTTCTGGCCTGCAAGGCAGTTATGCTTTGTTGATTTCTTTATTCTAGGACTTTGTAGATTTGTTGACTTTTTTCTATTTTTGGGGGTAGGATAAGGCTTAGTAAGAGGCTTTCACTGGAATGGATGTGGCTTTCAATAGCTGTATCTTAAACTGACACGTAGATGACTGTTTTAAAAATTCATGTCTTGGGCTATGGAGTTAGCAAAGGGGACTCACATGGGGAATTCTCCAATTCCTGTTGTTTTCTGAGGTTCCTTTCTTATGATTTACTTAGGTCACTCCAAAAGTAATGTCTCCTATTTATTTCCATGGAAATGACAACAGATCAAAGAGCATAGTAACATTACTTGATAGAGAAAATTCTCAGCTAGAAAACTTTTCAACAACTTCACAATAATTATCAATAAATTTTCACCAGTGGCGAACAAGAGCCTGCATGCCATCCTCTTAAAAATCTTCATGGCCATCTGGTACATGACTTGCTCTTCACCTTGCTTGTGCCACTGCTGAAACACATCACTCACCACCTCATTGTTCTCACATCCTCTGTTTGGACTCTATAAACGTTCAGCAAGTGTCAATGAATGTCAACGGATACATTTTTTTCCACATGCAGGAATCAAATTCCAATCATCTATGTCATCCACACTTCCATGTCAGATGCCATTTTGTAAGACTGCCCCTCTGCTACCATCTTTCACACAGCAACAAAATGTAATGGAATACTGTTGGGAAGATTCAGTTTCTACTGTCATGCCACCAACATCCTCCTCTAACATCACAGGCACATATAATAAAATAGAAGGCATTACTTTCGGAGCAGCCTTTGCATGCAGGGACTTCTGATTTGTTGTCATATTGGAGACATCTGCCAGTCCTTTGCACACCACACCTGAACTTGTTGGCTGTTTTCACTGAAATTAGAAAAAATGATGGTGATCCTCTTGGGGAAAAAAAAAAAAAAAAACAACCTGAAAATAGAGCTCACCTCTCAGAATTCAGTTTTGCCACCTTCATTTATCTTGCAAGAAAAGTTTTACATACAGCTTCTGGTTTATTAGACATAAAATAATCTACCTAGGAGTCACAAGGACATAGGAAACCTACTTTTATTAATTGTTCTTTCATTTTTGTTGTCAGTTGCTTCATACATGGAAGGGATTTCTGATGCTGTGAGAGGGGAACACCCTCCAGTGATGGTCTCACAGTGATAGAATAAAACTGATGGATGAAGCACGTATCCGAGCTGTTTTTAGGGGGATTCCAGGAGATGGAGAGAAAGACAGACTTTTCAAAGTCTGACTCCTCTGAATCCAAAATGTTTAGATGTACCACTATTTGTCATTGAGGTGTGGGCTGTTTTACAGTCTATACTCTATAAGTTCGTTTGATTACAGCAAAAAACAATTTGCTTAATAATAAGAAGACTTCTGTGCAGAAATTATTCAGTCTATTTCAATAATAACAGCTGCATGCTTCTACAGTATCTAAAGGATCTCACAGAATCTTGCACGTATCTTTCCCACAAGGTAGACAGCATAAGCCTTGTCCTCATTTTTGCTGTCTAAAATAAGTAGTGGGATTGAAATGCAGCAGAGTATGCAAGGGAACAGAACACATTTGCAATAGAGTAAGCCCTTTGACTTTCCCATTTACAGGGTGAGGATATATGTCCTTCCAAAAGTTGAATAATAACTAGAAAAGGCCTGTGAGATTTACTGTATTTCACCTGACCATTTGCTCATCCAACTCTGTGTATTGTCTTCTAAATGAACTGAGACAGAAACAAGGTCATTTTAAATGAAAAAGGCTCCTGTCCACAGAAAAAGAATGCTGCATCTGTTCTAAAAAACAGAATCACTATCGAGAAGATGGAGCATGAAAGCATGCATAGACAAGAAAGAGACTAAAATTATCTGGAGAAAGTAAAAGCAGTGATAAAGAGGAAAAAAGAAGAGAGATGAACTATGTATTTTTTATGCTTTCAGCTGATTAATATGACAACTTGGAAATATCAGTATGATGTTTGTGCCATTATTAAAACTTATAATTTTAGTATTGTGAGCACAAAGTGCCAAGGAAGATAATTTTGAGTATAACTTTCTACAACACCTGGTGTTAGGAAAACATGTTTTCTGTTCTTCCTTCTATTTAAAAGGGCTTTCCAGAGGTCTTTTACATGAGAGCAATCTTATTGCCTATAAGAAAAAACACATGTTATGTATACTTAAATACTGTCACTAATCACAGACTCCCCCTAAACAAGAAAGACAACCTCAAGGTGACTTTCATTTCATGGGCTATGAAAGCCACTTCACTCATGAAGGCTTGTATGACCTTGAATCCTATTGAGGCATAATTACTCATGCACAATTAGTTTCATTGAGTTTAACTCATTTCATTGGGCAAGGACATGTGATATTCAGATAAAACAGGTCCTTGATTTAACCATTCTCCTGAATTCTTCAGAAATGTGAATGTTCCGATCAATACCTCTTCACTTAGTCACATGACTGCACCATTCTGAACTGAGCCAGAATGAAAAAATAGAGCTGTTAAGATACTAATATTATTAGTATCCTACATTCATTTAGCCTTTTTCAGCAACAGATCTTCAAATACTACCTGCAAGAATTCAGATCTACCAGCACCTCTTCTAATGCAGAAGTGGATGTCTGTGGGCACAAAATGATATGCTCAGGATCGCACTGCTACAGAATGCTGTTCCATAGCCAGAACTTAGTATACCACAAAACTATACCTTAATTATTGTTGGCTATCTGCCAGCTGCCCACCCAGCTATGATTTCACTCTCCTTCATCATCCACTGGTGAGTCTGCTGTTGTTGCCGTCTGTAGGCCCAGCAAGTAATCACAATGAGGTTTTTACATCGAAGATGTAAAATGACAGAGCAGATAGATGTCCAAGTGCACCAGCCAACACAGAGAATAGGCATCCACATTAACACTGCCAGCTGTTACAGATAGAAACTACACTCATAAGAGAGAAGCAGCAATATATTTACTGATAGGATATTGTGATTTAACAAAGCTTAATTGTAATTAAGACAGAAACTTAGCAAGATTTGAGATGGAGAAGTATGCTTGATTATTTACTGCAGAGAGAACAGGATGAAAGATATGCATTCAGGAGACCTCCTTGAGTCATGAGGTTCATAGTGAGCCCTCTTGCTTTCTAAACTCCTTCTCAGAGGAGACTGGTATGGCTGAATCCATTTCTACTCACAGATTTGATCATCAGTTTATACCTAAAGGATTATATGGCCACAATCAACCTAAGATACAGTATTAGATAAAGTAACAAAACAATGAGCCGGATCTCTATCAGCAAGGAGTCTCCTGACATCAAGATGTAGGGGATGTATGGAATCTCTGTGCAAGCATAACATTGAGGGTCTTTCCTACTCAAGGGGAGATCTTGTGCAGCCTGCTGCCATGCAGAAAAGCTGAAGGGGCTCTTGGGCTGCTCAGTATTGGTGAGATAAGATCACTGACTCATAATCACAGTTTTTGGTGCATGCACAACTGGCTTTCAGCTGTTGAACCAGGTGTCTGTTATGTGTTATTTGTGCACCTGATTTGATACAAATTAGTGGTTGATACCTCTTTTAGCAAGACCTTGTCTGTAACAGGTCACAGGAGCAAGCATCACACCAGCACATGCAGAGACATATAAAATGCAAATAGATTAATCCTGTTCCTCCTTTCCAGATGATCAGGATTGAGATTTTCTTAGGGTCATACATACTTTTAAGTAAATAAGCGCAAACTCAGGCCCACTGATCTAACCACAAACTTCAACCTTGTGTCTGTCCAGGTGCTGTCTGGCTAGTCTAGCTTGAAGTTCAGGATCAAATGAAACAGTACAGAGAGTGATCACACAGGAAATGGGAATAGCATTAAATAAAAAGACAGGATAGATGGCAGTTCTCCATTTTTCCATGTTTGTTCCAGCATGGTCTAAACTTCCCTTTTCTAATTTGGCTTTTACCTAACTGTCCCAAAATAATTTTAACACATTCCCCAAATCCCTTCAAAGCATCCCATAAGCAGCTTAATGTAACCCCTCAAGTCCTCTCAAATATCTTATAATCAGTTGTCTCTTTCCTGTGGGACATGTTTCCTATCTTCTTATCAGATACTATGTTCTGGCTGAACCACCTCAAGGCTTTGAATCATTTTGTCAGTGGCTCCTCAGCCAGTGACCAGACTTTGCTGTTGTCTGTTATCTCATGTTGTCCTTAGGGCTTGTATATCTAGATGTTTAATTTATTGTCTTCCCTTTCTCTTATCTTTGTCTGTTATCTTTGTCTCTTATGCTGATAGCTTTTAACCAGATGTCCTTAGATTCCATATATCCTTGCATCAGTCAGGGTTTGGATTAAAGTGTCTGAATTAAAAGAAACAGACAGCAAGTGTAGAGTAGACCTGAAAGCACACTAAAGGCTTTGGCTCCAGGGGCTCTGCTCAACAGCTGAATTCTTAATTTCAGTTTACAAGAGGTGCCAAGCCTCCTCCCTTTCCACGTTTATCAGCTATTCATATACATTAGAGGAAAGATCAAGGCTATGTGGAAACAAATATGTTGTGTATTCAGAGTGCAAACAGATATGTAAAGGCTAGTGAAAGCTCATCTCAATCTCATGACACTTCCTGTGAAATTACTCAAGAAATGAGAGACAGAGTTTATCTGTTTTTTATTTTTAGTTTTTGTCCTACACTCTGAGCCACAAAGACCAAACATCTAATCCTGAATCATGCAGGAATTTTATGACAGATGGAAAACTGGACCTTTCTGTCTCAAATCTCAACTTAGCAATTAATCAGCTAATGATGAATTGCAACATTTCTCAAGTGAAAGAGTACTAAGATTTTGTTTTTTTGAAGTCCAGGAGGGTCTTCAAAGTTTCCAGTCACAGACAAACTCTTCACCTTGCTCCCAGAGTAGTGCAGAGGGCCTAGGGGTACTTATATGTCAGTAAATGCTTCACTGAGGTCTTAATCAGCTCTAATTAAGGAAGACAGAAAGCAGAAAAAATCAGGGAAAAATAAGTACACATTTTCACCTGATTATTCTATCCACGTTAGGTAATTTCAATTAGCACTGATATTATGGCACATTACTCAGTTACTGATGGCTTTGTTGTAATGCTGCACCATTGTTTTATATGCTGTGAGGCTTTCTTTTTTTCTTTGCTTTTTTTAGGGACTGATATTGAAGAACTAAAGCCAAATTGAGAAAACTCAAAACACCTACTTTTGCAGAATATAAAATATACTTTTCCCTTGTTCTCTGTCCCTCTCATATAGTGCAAAAATAGCATGAACTGCACCAGCCCTCATTTAGTAACACTTTTACTTCTTAGCCCTAAGGTAAGTAAATAGCTGCATGCTGACTAGAGCATGGAAAAATGAGGTCTCTCTTGATGTTTAGCATATTAAATCATTACTTTTCAGCTTGAAGATGTTTTCTTTGCCTGCTGACCCTTCCAAATTTTCCAGTTACTTCAGACAAAAGAGGAAAAACAGTAAAAAGTCATTTCACTGTTAGATGAGGAAATTTAAAAATCAGTTTAATTCTGGAGTAGTGGTTCAGACCATACTTGTTTGAAAAAACAGCCTATAAACAAGGGAATTGCCTAATTCTGTTCAGGTTTCTCATCTTCTCTTGTACCCATAATGACTTGCTGCAAAAAATAAACAGGAATTAATTATGTGATATTTTGTGCCACGTGCTGTGGATAGTTATGCTAAGATTTCCTGATGGAATCCAACCCATGTGTTCAGTTCCTTCTTGTTTACTATAGCTCTTTCCCAAGTTTTTTCACACTTCTGCACTTGCAATGTGGTCTCATGCATAAAAATCAGATTAGGGTAAGGTTACATAACAAGTAAGAACTTCACTTTCATCCTCTCTAGGTAATAGATGAGCAAGTCAGACAGGAAATCAGTTTGCTTTCATACAGGGTATATTTAAAAATTTATATTGCAATGCAATCATATCCTCCCCAAGTTTGGAGGAAAAAGCATGGTTTGATAAAGAATTGTCCTATATCCAAAGCAAGATTTTAGTGGAATCTATAGGAACAACAGGAGACAGAACCGTTGGCAATATCAACCCCATTGTTGATCATTCTGTTGAGAATGGCTATTTATGACTCTCTCAATAACTATGGCTTACATGACTTGAACTTAAAGATCAAAGCATCTAGATGAGGTGCAAAGGGATATGATTTAGTAGCTTAATGGTTAGGGATAGTGATAGGAGGCTGGTTGGGCTGGATGATTTTGTAGGTCCTTTCCAAATTAGTGTTTCTATGTTTCTATCCCTGAGTGGTCCTTGAGGGATAAAGAAAATAACAGATTTTCACAGAAGTCACATTTCATGGGTCAGAGAAACAAATATGGAAATACCATGAAAGCCACAATGTCCGATGCCAGTATACCAGTGGAGAATCAGCAGAAGCAAGCAGGAAGGTTTCTGGCAATTTCCCATCCAATTATAGAAACATCATTGAGGAGTGGTCAGCGATTCCTGGGGAAGAGGAGTTGGCTGCAGCCCTTCCAGGTGTGTTAAAATGGGGTCCTGGATAATTTGTCATAGGACAGATAAGAGCACTTGGGTGGTTCCCCTCCTTCCAGGTGGACAAGGAGTGAGATTCATAAGCTTAGAGCCTAACCCACCTTTGTAGGCCCTGCTCTAAGCTTTCTACAAAAGAGAAGAACCAAAGATGGAAGACTGCTGAGGAGGCATTGGCTGAGACAACCTTCCTGATAGAAGTGCTGGCTGGAGGTCTGCACCATACTGCACTCCTCTACTGTTGATGTTACTGAGGAGAGAACTCACTGTAGGGAAAAAGTGTTCAGCACAGAGAAGGGGCACTGGGGAAGTGCTTGTGATGCCAGCAAATTCTGTGAGTCTGGTGTAGAAGAGACTCTTTCTGTTGGCTTTAATGAAGGAAGGAAGACCACTGTGAGGTGTGGGAAGTTTGCCCTGCTGGCTAACTCCATCTGTTCTGCAGGCAGTGAAAACTTTGCTATCAAGAACAGTGACATCAACATTAAATGTACTTTTTTCTCTCTCTCTCTCTCTTTTTTTTTTTCTCAGAGAAAAATAAATAAATAAATAAATGAAAAGAATCTGAAAGAAATTGATAAAAGTGCATAGCTTTCCACAGGCACTTCTCCTGTGAAGAGAGAAAACACTCTAGGTGGATGCTGAGTTAAAAGAATTCAAGAGTGAATATGTCAGTTAACAGTGATTTGGCTTGAATGATTCCTTCCCAGAGGAGATAACTCATATAACTTTCCTTCTGGAAGCCCTCAGATTCCAGTTAATTAATTGCAGTGAGGTATCTTTTAAACTAGAGGTGTGCCAAGACAGATCCAGTCACTCCTGAAACACTTGCTGTCGCCAACTCTTGCTATTATAAGGGCCAGCTCCAGCATATATCAATGAAAAAATCCTTGGTAGTATAATGATAGCACAGAAAAACAGCAGATTTTTAATGAAAATTAATATTTCAATGAAGACAAGAAGAGAAGGGAGCACAAGAAAACTGCCCTTAGAAGGAAGCTTTCAAAAGGAAACTGAGGGTTATTCAGTCTGGAGGAGAGGAGGCTCAGGGGAGACCTTATCACTCTCTACAACTCCCTGAAAGGAGGTTGTGGTAGGGTGGGTGTTGGCCTCTTCTCCTAGGTGACAGTGATAGGATGAGAGGTAATGCCATTTAAGTTGTGCCAGGGGAGGTTCAGGTTGGGTATTAGGAAAAATTTCTTCTCCAAAAGAGTGGTCATATACTGGAACGGGCTGCCCAGGGAAGTGGAGAGTCACTGTCCCAGGAGACATTCAAGTAATGTCTCGATGTGGTACTTAGGGACATGGTTTAGTGGGGAACAATGGTGATAGGTGGATGACTGTACTATATGATCTTAGAGGTCTTTTGTCTAATTCTATGAAATGTGACAAATCTCTGCACACTCCAGGCTCAAGGGCTGGTGAACAGTGCAGCTTTAGACATGTAATTTCATAAGTTTTCGTGATCTTGCTTCAGAAATAACCTTGTAACAGCCATTCTTGCCTGACTTGGACAGTGTTGCTTCTTCTTCCATCTCTTACATGAGATGGCTTGAGACTCCACAGTGTTTCTACTTTCATTGTGCATACCTCAGGGTTTTGTAGTACAAATTGGGCCTGCTGATCTAAGCAGGAGGGAGATTTGTGGACTACAAGAATTACACTGAGGCTGCAGGATGCTACAAGGAGGGCCAACATTATCTGAGCCTCTTTCCAAGTAAAAGTACAAACTGATATGTTTGACTTTTCATCCTCACAGCAGCTTCCCTAAATGTGCTAGCTGATGTGTACTTTTGTTGCCTGTGAAATTAAGTAAATGCAGCAATTGTCTCTTACAATGTTCAGCCTTGTTCCTGGTGAGGTAGGTGTGGTGTGCCACACTGTTATACTAAAGCAAATAAAGACAGACTCCTTATTCCAGTTTATCTGGAGTTATCCAGATAAAAAGCTGCATAGACAAAGGCACTTGCTTTTTAACTAGCAGTAGCAACTCATGACAAAACCCTCGCAAAGCATTCTAAAAAACCAAACAAAAGCTTATAGTGTTTGTTTCTTTTTGGTTTTCATTTCTATTTTAACCTGTGATAAGATCACAGGTTTTCTCATGCTGAGTAGATTGACCCAGACTAACCCTTCCCAACTTTTCAGATGATATAAAAGGGTGATAGCTAGCCCTAGAAGAGCCTTGATATGTAGCTTGTAATTTATGTGTAATACAGCATGAAAGACTGAAATTAGGGGCAAACAGTTTTGTTTTGAATCTATATCCCTCACAAGAAAGGAAAACTAAAAAAAAAAAAAAAAAAAAGTGTACAGTGACCTAAATAAGCTATATTTTATCTTGCTTAGAAATGAAAAGCTAAGTGAAACTTCTGTGTTTATAGCCCTGAGCCCCACAGAGCTGCAGACGGAGGTTGCCACTTTGAATTTTTAAATGAACGTTGTTCCTTAAAAAGTGCAGAGGAATAATAATAGGTGGCAGAAAACTTGCTCAACTATTCTGTTAGAAAGATGTAGGAAAAAGACATAATAGTGATTATCACAAAGTGGGAGAAAAAGGTGGAAAAATAAACTATGATTTCAAAGCCATAAAAGCACTTGGGAGGCAGTTTTTCATCCACCTTTTCCCGTGTCTGACTTTTGCACATCAGAGCAGAGAGATCTCAATAGAAAGACAGTTGGAACAGATTGATGAGAGCTAACAAGACCAGAGTTTTCTTTCACAAGCAACTCTGCATTTTGATTTCATATTCAGGCCTATTAGATGCAAAAGCATAAAACTTTCGTTTCTGATTCGAGACTGAGCCCAGAAAAATGGGAGTGCACAGAATGTGAGGTGGGAATTGTACAGCCTGGGGTGGATCTGCTCAGGCCCACCATGACTCCTCATGCTCACATTTACCCCTGAGGTAGCTGCCTTTATGGGGTACAGCCAAATAGGCTGCCTGGGGTATTGACCTAACAGGATTCACAGGCTACAGCTTGTGCTGATTTACTTTAATGCACTGGGTTATAAATTTGCAGAGCTTCAACGGCTGCTGTAAGAGCAGATGAACCACTTCTGCAGATTTTCATTAAGAAAGGGGTCAGAATGAAAACTATAGCCAGGATATATCACCACTATCCTGAACTGAGCTGTAATCTATGCTGAAACAGAGTCCTAGCATTTTGTGCTCACATAAAGAGTTGACTGCAATGGAGTTTAAACATTCATTTAAAAATAAGCATGTACATATGAGGCTCCTCAGATGGCATACAGTTTTGAATCAGGAACTCAGCTAATTAAGACAGCTCATCCTGAAAGCAGCTTCACTGAAGTCAATAATACATCTTTTCTTTACTGAAATAATACCAAATTTGTAGGATGTAAATGTTGCTATTCCAATAGCTTATCCCTGCTATGGAATCCAAACTGCTGGATATAGTTAGGGTTGGTAGAATGTGAATAGAAATCATCCTCTGGACACAGTCTTGATAATACAATCTTCATGAAATCAAGAAGTCCATTAGAAAGTTCTTCTGAGATTCAACATTATCTCAGTGATATAATCAGTGAATGATATAATGATGATGAACCTATGGTAGAGAAGGCAAAGAGAAAATAAAACATAGCACAAGACAATGAGTATTTCAGTACAGGACCAAAGCCTATGAGGGTGCATGCCAAGTCTGCAGTCATACTCACAGATATTTGCTAAATGAGGTCAAGCCCATCAAACTTCTGTTTAACTCTCTGTAACTTCAGGATAAAGGGATGTCCTCCTAATACCTCAGACACTAGCCCAAGTGACTTATTTTTGCAGTACATTCAATAAATATATAGTGTGTTGCAGAACAAATGCACAAAAGCTTCCAGCGTGAAACCTCATTTTTCTGTGGCAGTAATATGAAATGCATTCTTTTGTCTGTCTAGTAGAATTTTCTAACATAGCTGCTTATCTGTGAAAGTAGCATAGCTGTGTCCTTCTCCTTTTTCCTTCTTGGGAGACTCCCTGGTTTCCCAGCTGAGTGAATCTATGTCCATTTCTGAAAACAACATGGGCTCTCAGCTAATCCCTGTATTTCCTAAACAGTCCTGTTTTCTTCCCATTTCTCCCTTAGTATCTCAATGTTTGTTTGGTTCCCTCTGCTTCTGAAGTGCTTCTATCCAGCTCCCTCCTTTACTCTATCTTTTCCTGAGGCTACTTATACCTGTATTATGGTTCATAACCCTGCAGGAAGCCCTTTCACTCTGACTAACAGAACTGCCACTGCAAATTTTGACAGCTCTCCCTATATAGCCAATAACAATTGCAAAGTCTCTTTATCTTTAGGAGGGTCTTTTGGAGTGGTCATCTGTGGTGTGTCACTTCCAATGTGAAGAGCTTTCTGAGACTCACTCTTTGAGCATACCTGACATTTGTTCAAGCTGAGAACATTTAGTCTCACTGTATCAAATTGTGATTTTGGGTCTTGATCACCTGCACAATCCCAGTGAAGCTCAATTTCTGTCACATATATGTGTGGTTTGAAAGCTGATGTAAGTGGGGGTGGGACTCTTTGGCTGGTTTATGAGTTAGATCTAAGTGTTCAATCTTGCATCTGGTGTGGACTGAAAATACTAAGGAGCATACTCCTGGGAATAGCTTGCTCATGGATACCTATATCACAGGAAGACAAAGAGTTTCATTTTTTATACCAGTGAGAAATTGTCCTTATTTTCTTTTACTAGTTAGAGGGAAACCCATCTTGAAGGTGATGATACCTGGATGATGGCGGCTGCAGTCTCCTTGCCCACTTCAGATCAGTGTACCTGGCTCAGAGCAGAACCACCATACACTTATGGGTAAAAACAGGTTTAGATTTTGCAGCGCTAAAGAGTTTAAGCTCCACAGCTCATCACTTAAAGTAAAAAAAAAAAAAAAAAAAAGTAATCGCTCCCCAGCAGCTTTGAGACAAGGCACTGCAGTACTTTCACAAGCATCTTTCTGCACCACAGTAATTTTCTCATGATTTTCTCTCAAGTTCCCAGTCTATTGTAACAGCTGGGTTACAAGGGGAGTGAGTTGGCCCTGAGGTCTCCTGTGACCACTCCTTCTTACACTGCACTTCTGCTCCCTCCCATTGCGAAGGGAGTTACACTGGCTGCAGCTTTTATTTTCATTCCTATTCAATTCCTAGCAGTTCCCTTTGATGCCTCCTGCCATCTCTCTCCTTCTTGCTGTGCTTTGACAGCTTGCTACTGCAGGCACAAGTAAGATCATGCTGTGACGAGCTTCCTCAAAGCAATGTCTTGCTGGTAACAGGTATCTGCAGTGGAGGCTGGCAGAGAACTGCTGTAGGGAGACAATATGCTCCTCTCTGTCTTTTCAGATTTATCCCCTCTCGGGACTTACAAGGCCACCCCTCTTGACCAGAAATGTCAAACCACAGTTTGAAGCTGGCAGCAGATAAACTGTGACAGGGTTCAACTCTGCAAACCCTGAGAGCAGCAGCTTGCATTGATGTGCTTCCTAAAGGTCTGTGTTTGCATTAGGAGGGCAGCTGATCTTTCCCCTTAAATGTTTAGTAACTGAACAAGGCACAAAGGTAAAAGACAGACAGGGGGACAAAATCCTATTCCTGAGTTTCTGAAGCTCTTAAAACAAAGCCTAAAACTAGATATTTCCTCTCATTAAACTGTTTTAAAAAACAGAATTTAGAAATCAATATGCAGGAAAAAAAGGATGGAAAGAATATATATATATATATATATATATATATATCACCTTTTAAAAATGAAGACTGAAGAACCGATGTGTTTCCAGATACAAGAAGTGACAAAAATCTCATGGTGATCAGAGAGGAGAGGGGAGGGGAGGGGAAAAAGGAAGAAGGGGAAGGGGAAGGGAAAGGGGAAGGGAAAGTGGAAGGGAAATTGGAAAGGAAGGAGGGGAAGAGGTAGGGGGAGAGGCAGGGGAGGGGGAGGGGGAAGAGAAATGAAGGGGAAAAAAGTCAACAATGTAGTTCAATAGCCAAACTGAATACCAACATTATTTTGACACCTTGGCATTTGAGTATTTCTATACGCATACAGCTGAGTGAAATCTGGTTTTGATATTGGGCTTGATATTATGGGAAGTTTTGGAACAGGCTGAATAATAAGAAGAATCTTAGAGTTTGAAGTTATTTTCTTAGACAGGCACCTGCATGGCCTGCCAAATTTTTGAAGAACAAAATACAGATAATTTTCTCTTGGGAAAGATACAGGTAGTGTTGATCCTGCTGTTAGAGAAGCTGCGTTGTCTAGATGATCTCTGAAGGTATTCTCCAGCCCTATTTTTCTATGAATTTTATTCCATTAAGAGAACAAGAAGCAGGATAAAGTGTCTTGGTGTTGATAGCACACAATAATTTCTTTTGAGACAAAAGAGAACATTAGAGGAAGAAATGGCACAGAAGAAACTCAATATTCTGTGACATCTTTTATATGTATAGATAACATCCTGGCATGACTTTTTCTATGAAGATGGGTGCATTTACACTCATGGCACTTGATATAAGAAGCAAAATCCAACTTTCAGAGACTTATAATAAGAAAGTCACTGGAATGCACACTGGTCTCAGTGTACATTTCTACATACATTTAGAAAACTGAAGGGATAACGTGTAATAATATTATTATAATATTTATATATAAAGGGATATATAATGGCAGGCAAAGTCTCAGGAAAAGTGGGAAACAAAAACAAATAAATAAACAAACAAATATTTTTGAAATTGTTTTGGTTTCTTCTTATTAAATTATGCCTACATACAGGTGATCTGGGCTATAATAATGAAATTATCCTGCTCTAATACTTAGCAACACTCTCACTGTTAGTAATCAGATTGGAATACTGGCATCCATATGCTTGCAGGAAGGATGGGGGAAAAGCACTTCACTTCAGGTCAGCCTATCACAGTGAGTTACATTCAAAACACTTTCCTGAAGAGTAAATCAAGTTGATACTTAATTCCACTGTTAAAATGAGACTTGCATTGTAATTAGAAATCCTTGGAGATAAGATTGTTTTTAGCACAGTTTTTAAACGTATAAATTATTTGTTTGATGTCCTTGAACATTTCTGCAAAAGGTTCTTTGCAAGAGCATTTTAAACGTTAAGTGGAGGGATCCATCCAAAGACACACTAACAGCCTATTGTTGCTGTAGATACAGACATTTTTCCTTTGCACTCTGAACTATCACAATTTCACTGTAACTATTCAAGCCCCTTATAAAGGAATTAAAGTTCATGTGAAAGCCGAAAAAATACTGAAGAAGTCAGTACAGCATTTTTTTGCTTCCTTTCAACGTCTTTCTTTTCTTTTAGCTCTCTTTTGTTTCCAGGTTTTAAGTCTAGTTGAAGAATAGCCATTGATGCAGTCAAGGTGTTTACTCTCTTTCAACACAGTATGTTAAGGTTGATGTACTGCTTTATATAAAAGTTACAGATAAAAGTTCCTCTTAATATTTATAAGAATTTTAAACCTGATGCTAATACAGCACTGTTGTCCTTAAGGATGCAACTAAAGCACAATCCTCCAGGAAAAAGTTAAGAAATAAATAATTTTTTTAGATAACACATTTATTCACTTTGCATAAATTTAACACTACACTCTCTGTACAATGTGTGATCTTTTCTCTTAGTCCCCATAGACATAAACGGCTGTGGTGAGATGTCATAAAAGTAACAGTAGCTTTGGAAAACACTAAGCATTAAGGATGCTGAATTTAATATTCTGCTTTTGTTTTGGATGGCCTACTTACTCTTCAAAAGCCTTCCTATGTCATAACGTGCAGAGAGGGGATGAAGGAGCTATAAAAATTTATTTAGTCACATAACAAGCCTCAGCTGTAAACACCAACAAACAATATTCATAGAAGCCTTGAGATGTCTGAAAAAAAAAAAAAAAAAGCCATGGTGCAGTCACCTTCTATTCAGAAGAGACTGAATTGCACATCATGGACCACAGAGGCTCTACCTCCTGTACCAAACTGAGACCACTATGTCACAGGTTGGTAAGTATGGAGGGAACTGATACCTACAGAGCTCTGCCTGGAATAGCTGCTCTACAGAAATCACCTGCTGGAGATCACGTGTCTTCTTACCTGAAACTCTCTTTTATTTTTTAAAGATGTCAATTGTTTCATATGTTAGAACATGCCTTCCTGATTTGGGCATGTGCTAAATGGAATTAGATGGAAATGCAAAATGTGCAAAAGGAATAATGTTGTTATTGACTGAGTGTATTAAAATTCAGTCTCTCCACATGTGTTTCCAGCCACTCTTCTTCCTTCTTTTCTATTTTGCATCTCCAAGCTCTACAACCTACAGATTCACAAAGTCCCCATTCCTGGAAACATTCAAAGTCAGGATGGACGGGGCACTGAGAGACCTGGTCTAGCTGTGTGTGTCCCTGTTCATGGCAGGGGAAATTGGATTAGATGACCTTCAAAGGTCCCTTCCAACTCAAATGATTCTATGATTTACTTCTTGTAGTTTAGCACCTTTCCATATTCCCAGATTCCTTTGGGACTTTGGGTGTTCTCCTCAGCTACTCAGTCGCTGACCTAATCTTACAACTAATGTTTCATACTCCTTGAGACTTGCAGGCAACAACTCAGGTGCACTCTGCTACTTGACTGAACCACTTTAAATGCCCCCAGGCAAAGAAGTTCCTTTATTGCAACCAAATTTCAGCTTTTTTAGTAGAAGGTAGCTTTTATTTTTTTATTTAGAAATTCAAGGAATGAGAACTAATTCTTTGCCTCTCCAAGGTTGAGCTCAATTCAGATCATTCTCAAGGATGAGTATGACCTCCCAACTTGTTTTTGAATCTATGATATCTACATTACTATCTGTCTAAATTTTCAACCCACGGTTCTTCTCATTTCCTGTTGTATTGTTTCTCTTCATGAGAAAAGGAAGCAAACTCTATTGCTCCCATCAGCAGCAGTCTTCCTCATCCCTTTTAATTATAAAAGAATTGCCAGTGGTTAGCAATTCTCTACCTAGTTTAGATAAGGAGCATAAATGCCCTAATTTGTTTGGAAACAAATGGAAGTGAGAAAACAAACTCTACAGCTCAGAGAAAATAAACACTGAGCTATAGGCCACTGAGTTCTTCTCTCCATTCAAACTTGTGTCTATGTTGCTATAGCATGAAGAAATAATTTAAAATTCTAAGCAAATCAGTCAGGAATTTAGAGAATACTTGTGTGAGAAGTTTTTTTCCTCTCCCATGAAGAAAGGTTGAGGGAACTAAGCTTGTTTAGCTTGGAGAACAGAAGGGTCCAGGGAGACCTCATTGTGGCCTTCTAATACTTGAAAAGAGTATACAAACAGGAGGGGGAATGATTGTTAACGTGGGTTGATAATGATAGGACAAGGGAAAATGGTTTTAAACTAAGACAAGGCAGATTTAGGTTAGATGTTAGGAGGAAGTTTTTCACTCAGAGGGTGGTGAGACACTGGAACACGTTGCCCAGAGAAGTTGTGGATGCCCCATCCCTGCAAGAATTCAAGGCAAGGCTGGATGTGGTTCTGGGCAGCCTGGTCTGGTGGTTGGTGAACCTGCCCATGGCAGGGGGATTGAAACTCAATGATCTTTAAGGTTCTCTTCAACCCAGGCCATTCTTTGATTCTATGATTTTATGATTCTATGATGTTTATTCTTACGAAGCTTGTAACTTTAAATAAACCCATTTGAGAGTGTGTAATTATCATAGACTTGATTAAAAGTTATTTGATTTTGCCTTATCATCAAAAATGTTACAAAGAAAAGTGGACTTGATTCAACATCGTCAGTCTGGAAGGAAACAATGACTTTGGGTTGCTGGAACATTCCTTCCTTGTTTGACTCCTCTAAAAATAACATAAGTATTACAGAAATAACATTCTGTCACAAGTACTTAGTGAGCCACTTAGAAAAGATGCCCTACTAGAACTGTTGTTTGATAATTGGGAAGGCACATGTGATGGTTGCTGGCTGCCTTGGCCACAGTAATGATGAAATTTTTGAGTTCAAAGTTTTTTGATATAAGTAGAATAGAGGTTAACCAAGATGAATTTCTGGACTTTGAGAGAGCAAACTTTAAGGTTATCAGGTAGCTACTTAGCAGTGTCCCCTGGGAATCTGAGGTGGATGGTCTCAGGCTCTATAAGAGTAGGCCATTTTCCAAGGAGAGCTCCTAGAAGACCAGGAGCAGGCAATCCCATTGTCCTGCAAGTCAAGCAAGTGGGGCAGAAGAAACAGGGAACCTCCCCTGAAACCATGGCAGAAAAAGACAATTCTGGAGTTCTAGAAGCAATATCTGTCTTTTTTTTTTTTTTCTGTTCCTTTTCCTTTTCTTTTCTCTTCCACTCCACTCTGCTCTACTTTACTTTACTCTGTTCTAAAACAACTCAAGAAAATTATCAAAGGTAATGGATTCATCTAGGATTTCTATGTTTTGAAAACAAGTTAGCTGAATGTATTATTTAAAATTTTACCTTAGTGAATTAAGAAAAAAAACCCACAATATTTTTGGAAAAAGCTCATTGAAACATGGTATGAACCCACACATAATTTCTTCATCCTTGAACTGCAAAGATCTAGAATGGCTCCAGATCAGACCTCAATGAACAAAAAAGTATCAGCCTATAGTGAATAAAATAATTGCTTCCCCCATGTTTTTGTTTTTGTTTTTGTTTTTTGTGGGGGGAAATCATCACGTGTGGAAAATATATATATATATATATATATATATATATTTTTTTTTTTTTTTTTTTTAAGTGAGCTTAACAAAATCTACAGATGAAGTAAACAGTTTGGCTTTTCCCAGTATGTCATTTAAAAAAAAAAAAAAAAGTTTTAAAAATGCTGCTACAAGGTATTTTTAATTTTTCAAATTCTTCCTTTTTTTTTTTTGTTTGGCTAAAACTGTCAACAAAATGCATTGCAAGTTTACAAAAAAGTGTTTTTCTTAAAATCCATTTTTCAATAATCTATGAATTCATAACAGTCTTAAAAGTAGGTATGGAGCTGAATAAAATACATTTACTATGAAATACATTGGTATTAGCTGTAAAAAGTAACGAGTCAAAATGAAGAAGAAATGTTTGGTTACTGGTAAAACAGAAATGATATCTAAAATCTTTTTCTTCTTTTCTTTCAATCTAAAACTTGTAAAATACATTCCAGCTCCTATATGCTCAAAACTACTTTTGTCTTCCAGATGTACTAGTTTTCCAACAAGATTTGATTTTCCAAAAGATTTGTTCTTCATAAAGTTTTACTATCTATCTCCTTAAATCATTGTTTCTGGAAATAGTATGGCTGGAAAAATTTGCAGTTTACAATGTGAAACATTTATAAAAAATGTAAAAAAAAAAACAGCAAGAACTTCTGAAATATTTTGTCTCCCCTCACTGAACATTATTCCCGTAGTTGCCAGCAAATTGTTAGTTCTAAGTGTTAATCAGTATTAAAATCTTAAGTGCCTTCATGCTCCAGGGAGATGCGCTTCTGGTTTTGTTGAAGAATTTCCCTTTTGTGCATCAGCACATCACAGAGATGGGCATGATCAGCAGCTGAGCTTCCCTCCCACTTTCTCCTTGTTAGCTGCTATCCAGATAGGATGCATGAAACCACACTGCAGATTATAATTACAGTCTAAGTAACCTGATTTTACAAGTGATGTCAACATTAATTTCAGTCCATTAATCCAACCCCTAACTGTCTCTCAGCTCTGCAGAGAAGCTTGTGGGTGTCTCTGATATACGCAGCATGATAAGTTAGAAGGTGACTATATTACATTCCTGGAAGAAGCTCCTTCATATTATAGAGATTCAGAGACACTGTTCTCCCATTTATGTGCAAGGAACAGCTATATTTGTCTGCTCAGACTTTCAAGCATTAGTATGATTTTGACCATTAGTAAGATTCTAATAAACTCTGCCAAAGAATCAGAATTGTCCAGCTACTCTAAAAACAAGTGGACACCACAAGGTGGATAAATACTGCATGATCAGAGATTTCCTTCTAATTTGTCTTAACAAATAAATGTGTTTTATATGCATATTTCATATCCAGATGAGAAAACTTGGTGGCAGAAAACACCACAATCATATATCTGAGATTCCTTGTAGACCTCACAGAACATTGCTTGAAGTCCTCACCATGACACATGGTAAAGCAAAGAAACAAACAAACAATCTGTTTGCAAGTTCCCTTCTTATGGTCACATTCCTCACTAAAACAAGGAGAAGTTCTATGTTTGCTGGATTTTGATAGTCCAGCACAGGAACATGTTGCCCAGTGAAGTGGTCAATGCCCATCCCTGGAGACATACAAGGTCAGGCTGGATGGGGCTCTGAGCTGTAGGTATCCCTGTTCAGAGCAGGGGAGTTGGACTAAGTGACCTTTAATGATCCCTTTCAACTCAAATAATTCTATGATTCTATGGCTTTATGATCTTGAACTTGGGTAAGAACACCATCTCTGACACTCAGCTGACAACTGTTGTCTTTTGAGGAGCTACACTTCTATTTGGAGCACGGATTTCCGTTATAGGGCTCCACATCAGGTGTATGTCTGTCCTGCGGTTAGGCTCAGAAGATGAGGTATAGGTAGGCACCTGTTGCCCAGTGGGGGCAGTGGACTTTAATGGTGGCCTTCACACACAAGAGATAAATTCTAAAAGGTTAAATTTCCAACATTTTGACCTTCTTTTTAAAATACTCATCTTTCAGGTAAGCTGCTGCAAAGAGAACATGAAGAGGTATGAAAGAGTCAAGGAAACTGGTCTTTCTTGCACGTGTCTCTGTGTGCATAGGCTTCTTGTAGACAGCTGTATTTTGTTGTGATCCCTGGACTAAGAGAAAGGCTTTATCTATCTCCACAATTAGCTTCTGCTGGCACTGGTTATGTACCAGAAAGCATCAGCAAATCACAGCTCTGCCCCTTCTTGGGGTCAGCACAACTGTGAGGAAGAAGAGAGCTTTGTGTTGCGTCAGTTTGTCAGAGAATAATTGAATCATGGAATATCTCAAGTTGGAAGGGACCCTTAAGAATCATTGAGTTCAACTCCTGTGTCCACCCACCAATCAGACCACGTGTCTGAGAGCATTGTTCAGGTGCAACTGGAAGTCTGACAACTTTAATTCCCTTTGGGCATTTAGAATCATAGAATCATTTGAGTTGGAAGGGACCTTTAAAGGCCATCTAAATCAACTCCCCTGCACTGAACAGGAACATCTGCAGCTGGATCGGGTTGCCCAGCACCTCATCCAGCCTGACCTTGAATGTCTCCAGGGATGTGTCATCCACCCCCTCTCTGCACAACCTGTTCCAGTAAATTTACGTGCATCATTCACCATAGTTCACTGCAGACTGGAGAGGACTGAGGAGGAATGAGTTAAATAAAAATCTTGACATTAAGTAACGAATTGCCATAAGGCTGACTAGCGAAAGCTTGCAGTCATATTTCAACTAGGGAAAGATAGATAAAGTAGATTTTTACTGGATCAACAATTACTGTAAAAGGCATTAAAGGTCAAAATAGATAAATATCAAGTCATATAAAGCCTATCTTCAGCTAACGGCAATTTGGAAGATTATGCTGTTTTAATAACAACCCATTGTACAAGAGCTGCTGGAAATGCATCACTGATTTGCTGTAGAAATCATATGTTGAAGTTCTGTCTTCTTAGCTATTAATAATACTACAACAAGTATCCTCCTGTATCATATCAGTGGTCTTTAACTGCTCTTCATAAATATTTCTGGAGTTGGTTGAATTAGACTTCTAATGATTTCTTCATTTAATGTGGTCTGATCAATTTTTACGGCATTGCCTGAGGAATGAAATCAAACAAATGTCATGCCACACTTACGTTCCTTCTATGGATTTTCAAGGCATTCCTTTAAAAACATATTTTTGTTTGACAGCAGAGACATCAATTTGACAACTTGCTTTACAAAATTAGAGTAGCTTTTGAGCAAGGTAGTTATTCTGTGTGATCCGTGTACTGCTTTGTTATTATTTGATATTTCAGCTCACATTCCAGTCACATGGGGTAATTTGTCATTATCTCTGCTAATGACTAAGTGAATCTGGATCAAACTGAGTAGCTGATAAATAAATATGTTGATTTCTGGCAAACTACTGACAAAGAACATTATTTTAGTATGTGACATTAAATAAGCAACACAGTGTCCTTGAACCAGCATAGTGTTGTAAAAGATGAGACACGTCACTTATCGAAGCTATTGTTTGGCACACTTAATTTGTGAGTGGAGAAGATGTGAATGACCAGTAAGTTAGAGCAAAGGACCTCCAGCCCAGGATTACATTCCTTGGCTTGATGAGCAGTTGCTGCTTTGAGAAAAGCCACAACCACCATTGAAGTTAATTGGAATAGCTGAATATTTTGTGTTACAAAAGAAAGAAGATAAGAAGGGCCTTCTTGCTCAAAAAAAAAAGAAAAAAAAAAAAAAGGATTTGCTAAGCTGTATTGTCAAAAAATGCAGGAAATATAGGGCTGAGATAAAGAGCAAGATGCATGGAGCCTAGATAAAGTACCTCATTAAAACCCTATTTCATTAGTGCAGCTTGTTAAACCAGTAACTTGAGGCTTAACGAAGGTCTACCCAGTGCAGCAGCTGTGGTCCTGCAGGGTTCTAGGTGGAACATCAATTGAATTATCCTGACAAACAGCAGAGATGTGTCTAACAGCTTCCTCATTGAGGTAACTGATACTTTCACTGGTATGTAGTGAAATGACAGCAAATTGTGCAGGCCACCTTTTTCAAGTCCTACAAAACCAATAAAAATGGTTATATTTCTGAATGCTTGAACAAAAGGTCTCACTAATTATGATCTATGCCAAAATAAAAATAATCAGTTAACTACCTTGTAATTGGAGTCTACAGTGAATAAGCAGAGGACTTATCTCTTCCCTTTTGAAATAGCTTTCCTTGTGTTTAAGAAAAATAATCAATGGTCCTTTTGATTTTACATTTACAGTTATGAGTAAGACTTTAACTTATATCAATTTTCCATAAATTCAGGGAATAAGAATTTAGAAGAGATCATTATAAGCTTTTTATCCTGTCCCACCTGAGCTCTTGCACTGATTTCCAGCTTTCTGCTGGTTGAAAGCATACTGTTTGAGAAACTCTTTATGTTTTATTTCAAAAGTATCAGGTAAGCTGGAAGATAAATCAGGGGTGTCAGAAAAATTTGTACATCATGTCAACGTGATACTCAAGTGCTTTTTAACAGTAAAGGGACAGGACCATTGTCAAAAAAATAACTGTTCTCCATTGAATTGCATCTATTTGCAAGGCTGAAAAGTGTAATGCTTTGTGACCACTACCTTTAAAAGAAAAACTGCCTACTGTATGAATTTGGTGAGTAGGAACTATTTGACACAGATGTAGAACCAGTCCAAAACTTGTACAATGTTAGGCTTGAAAACATATGTCCACAATTAGACAGGAGGCAGATTTAACACAGGCCCTGGTGATGAAATTCTCTTCACTGTGAGAGATGGGGAGCTGCTTGTCTTGAATGAGAATTTTAAGAAGAACAAGAAGGAGACAGGCAATGATTATTCACAATGGGCAAATGGTGTCTGATCTTAGGAAATGTTCCTACCAAAATGGGACTTTCAGGTCATTCAGGATTTGGAACAGACTTGCTGTTGAGCATAAATTCTGTAATAGCAGCTAAGCAACAGTTACAAATAACAGCTGCTTTCATTGATAGAACTCTAAAAATTTAAAAAATGAATTACATATGTATACATTTTTATGTATATATAAGATCAGCGGGCCTTGACCTCAGAATTATACAAACAGACACAGAGAGCGTTCTCCCTTATTACTGTACTGAATTTAACTGGGTTGAAATTAAGAAAAGTCCTTGATGCTTCATAAGCACTGTTCAGCAGCAACTAGAACATCAGTGCTGTTCTGGTCACAAATCTAAAATATGGCACCATATGTGCTACCTTAAAAAAAAAAAAAACTATTCCTGCCAAAACCAGTACAATTGCTAAAAGAAATTATTAAACTTCAACAATAGCCTGTATTTATTCCAAGCTCTGTCTGCTCCCATATTGATCAAGTTGTAGAAGTCCCTGTTAATTGCAGGGGAGTTGGACTGGATGATATTTAAATATCCTTTCCAATTCAAACAATTCTTTGAACCTATGATACAAACCCTCACTTCCATACTATCTTGTTATAGACCTGAGCTGGATATAAGTACAGTGATTGGCATTGTCATAGATATATATACATATCGATCCCAACTGTGCTATGAAGTGCTGAAATATTTAACACAAGATTCACTCAGCCAAAAACGTCTGCATTTCCACATCTCTACCATCCACTGACATACTTCATAGACAGAGTGAGTCTCCATATGTTCAGAATAATTCAGCTCATGGTGAGACTGAAAGACAACTCATTAAATTACCCCCAGTGGTTTTATTTGCTTGACTTGGGGAAAAAATCATGGAGGAATGACATGTCCTGAGTTCTATAGAGCTATGATATTACTCAGTGAATTGAATGCTGTACATAGTTCAAATTATAGCACTGAAATGAGCAACTTAATTTCAGTTGTATTGAAGTCAAATAGCAAAATGCATGTATCTACTCTGGCAGGAAAGTTTTACTGATGCTTATTGGCAGAGCATTCATTCAGAAGAGAAATCCTTTGGCCAGGCTTCTATATCCACAAGCTATCTGATTGTTAGAATATTCAGTAACCAAATAGATCATCCCTCAAATGAGTGATTGCAATAGCAATACCACACAGATGTATTTGGAGGTTATAGAGGATATGATATTGAACACAAGCTGATATGGTATCGCTGTCACAAGAAGTTAAAACTTGTGCTGCGTTGAATTTATGCAAGTGCAAAATATATTGAAAACATTCAGTAGATTTTTCAGTGTGATTGGCTTGGGTAAAGTCTCAGTGGCAGGGATTTATTGCTTTTGGCTCTGGTGTTACTGATCAACTCTATTGCTCGTGTCATGACACTGACTGTTCCTATTGCTTCAGAAATAGGTGCTACTCTTGTACAGCATGGCACATTCTAGGTGTTCTCACACCACAGGATGGAAGTGTCACCTGTGCCGAAAATTCTTCCAGAGGAATCAAGAGATGCAGACAGACAGAAAAGCAGAAGGAGCTAATGCACCAGCTGACCACCATAGTTGGTCATAGTCTCAGCACAACCACAGCCCAGCACTGCAAAGCTTGCCCCAGAAAACAGAGGAATTTGAAGCAAAGAATCAAAACACTTCTAACTGTACATGGGGGCCTGGGAAACTTATGCCTGACAAAGGGAAAAGGGAGCCGCCAACTTCACGGAGCACAGGCAAGTTCTTAGGTGAGAACACCTTGGAAATGGACTGAGGCAATGGAGAGGGTGAGACTCGAGAAAGAGGGAGGAAAATTACATGATCAAAAGTCACACAATATGAACTTAAGTTTTACAGCAGTATTTTGAATTAATACAGAAGAATGGAAAAAGAGACATAAAAGAGACATGAGTAAAATTGATTAGGAAATGCAGTGTAAGGGAACCAAAGCATGTGCAAACTTGTTCTAGCTACAGAGAAATGAAGAATTGTGTAATTCCTGGGTCATGATATCTCTTTGGTTCAGTTGCTGGTTGTCACACTGAAATGTTGTGCAGTTTTGCATAGACCACTTAGTCTGCCTATGCCTCAGCAATGTCCCTGTAAGGGACAGATAACTGTTGTAGATAGGAGATTTTTCTTTTTGGTAAAGAGAGGTTTGACCTTGTATCAAACTGGGACTTGAACTGCAGCACTAAATAATAATGTCTGCAAAGAGATACTGACAAATGTAAAGCAGTATGTGAAAGAACAGGAGATAACAAACAGAGAAAACAGGAAAGATCTACTCTGAGAACTGAACAACATCCTCAGGTTTGCACAGCATCTACGAGGAAGCCCCAGATGCAGCAGTGGGAGTGGACTGAATGTCACAGTAGTGAAGCACAGAAACCCAAGCAGATGCTGTCTGCTATGAGTGCTGCTGATCTCTGAGAGGCTTCCCAACTGTTTCACTGCTTTATCAGTTCAATTTAATTTTGTTTTTCGATTGCTATGGGGCATTTTGGAGTAAGAGTTTGTTGACTTTCACCCTGGCTGGATATTAGAGAAACGTGTGCTAACTGGGAAAACTCAGAGAACTGGACATGTTTATTATATATAGGGAACAAATTATTCAGTTTCTTGACTTCTTTCTCTCTGCCTTATTAAGTTACACTGTTTAATTAAGAAAAAAAAAAAAAAAAAGTTTCTGCTTATCTTAACTTGAACGCAAAGATCCCCTCTCCCTCCAGCAAATCACAGAGCATTTGGCACTTGATTCCTATTAGAGATTGTATTTAGGTTCATTGAAAAGTTGTGTATAGGTTTGTTAAAATATTCCCTCTGCAAAATGTATAGTATCCAAACAAACTGGCAGACTGTGCCCTTTAGCAGCACACATCCACGGCTTTTCTGTGGAAAGGGAATACTGTGCTCAATACATAAAGAAATATGATACGTATAAAACCAAAGCAAAAACACCACCACAAAAAAAAAAAAAAAAAAAAAAAAACAACAAAAAAAAAAAACACCTTTAGTAGGGTCTCTACAATTCAGATTTTAAACTACTAATACTAATACTAATACTAATAGTAACGTGTTAGAAAAAGGCATTTCGTCCCACTTTCCCTCTTCCCTGAAAACACCATTTTAACAAGAGAAGACAGGACAGGGTTACAGGACAGGGTTATACCATGAAAACAGGCACTTTATGTAACAAATCAATATCTCAGAAAAAAATGCATCTAAAAATCACATGCAAGGAGACAATGTAGTAACAGAGGAAACAAAAAAAAAAATGAAATCAACCTGCAATCAAAAGTTGTACTTATTATTGTGATGGGAATATGATTTGTGTTGAGAAATTAAATTCCAGAGATGAGACCAAGTTACATTTTCTCATTCATCTGGGAGCATTGAAAAAGTGGATGTATCTTCAAGTCACAAGAGAGCAAATGTGCCCAGGAAGAAATTAATACAATAGCTGTTAGAAAAGAATGATGAATATTTGTATATGTTTCAGCTGTAAATGAATCCAATTGCTGTCTCAGAGGAAATCTTCAAAAATCAAATTACCTCAGCACAGTCTATGGTTAAGAATTTTATAATATAAACCCCAATTTTTTGAAAGCGAGTGATTAATTGGTTTCATATCATAAATCTGATCAGCTGGTAGGATGATTAATCGGACATGCTGGTTCCCTCTCTCAGATCATTCCTTCTTATCGATTATAGCATGGCTTTTTCTTCCCTACAGTTAAAGCTCACTAGTTTTTCCTTAAAATGATCAGATTAGACCTGAAATGTTTACTGTGTGTAAGCTAATTCTAGTCACTTGAAACTTCATGTAGAATATATTCTGGCGAAATCTGATTAAAATGGACAATTGACTTCTGATTTACACTCACTTCAAGGGACAATGTAGCAGCCCCTGATGTGTAATTAGACGAAGTGCACAGAGTTCCCTGTGCGGGAGGAGGCAGGAGCTCCTGGCCAGTCTGCCACTTACCATTACCCACACCATCAGAGGCTGTCACTGAAGCAAGAGCTGAAGTCCAAAGGCAGAGACTGAAAGTGCCCTGTTTCTGACTGCTACAAATGACCTTGAGACATCTGCAAATGTCAGGTCATCCAGTGGTACTCTCAGACAAGAACCCACTGTGATGCTTTTCTCAGTTATGAAATACTGTTTCTGAAATACAGTTCTTGAGCTGTACGACACAAAAAGGATAAATAAAACTTGCGCTAAGCAGTTCTATTTGTATTTACAGAAGGTTTTGAGCGCTTTCTGGATTCTGGGCTGCTTCTGGTTGTCAGTGGCTCCTTAATTCCTCTTTGTGGTTCAAGGTCTTCAGGGAGCTCTTGATCATAAAATATCTGAAGTGTCCATTTTCATCTCATCCATTTTGACCTCTCAGATACTTCACACAGTCAGCCGTGTCCTTCCTTAAAATCATATTTTTTCTGGCTCTCTGTTATAATTCCAGGTTCATCCTTCCTCCTTTCTGTTCATGCTTTTACTCCTTCCATTTTGTTTTATTTTATATTTCACTGTTTTGTTTTCCCACCTTCTTACTTCCGTCAGTCCCCAGAAGGTCAGTCTCTGTACTGCTCCTCTGATTTCACTTACCCAATTTTCCTGCCAGCCAAAATCACACCTTCCAATCTTCATCAAATCTTTCTCACGAACCACTTGACTATGGTACTTCTCCCCTTGCTAGCAACTAAACGCAGCAAACTAGGTTCCTTTGACCTCTTATCCCCATGGTCTTTTCTATACTCACTGCAGAATGGATGTCTGGTTTTCTTGATCTGATTGCCACTTTTAAATCTGATCCCTGATATTCTCTTAGCTTTTATAGGCACCACAGTCATTTTCTTGAGTCCATTCACTATCCCTCTGTGAGTCACTGACTTCAGATGGAGGTTAACTCTATGTCTTTCCTTGGAAAAAATAGTTCCACTTGTCCTTGTACTTTTTTATGATCTCCTTCTTCTTAGGTCTCTTCTGTTCATATTAGTCTCCTGCAGACTCCCTTAAAAGTTTTTCATCAAAAGCCCATATATTTACTACAACTCATAAATAATCCCTTAAGTCCAACTCTCTTGTAAATTCCTCTTTCACATCTGTTCAGGAATGCCCTTTTCCCCCAGTGTTTTCTGCAACAAATTGACAGAACTGGTCAGAAGACAAGAATCTTCTACTATTTGTATTACATACCAAGTATCTAATATTAAATCCAAGTAATTAAGTATAAAGTTATCGATATAATTATATTGTTCTGCTCCACTGCAAACTCTTACCCTAATCTTTGTATTTATAGTGTCATTTACTCATTGAATATTTCACAAATAAGATATAATTAATGAAGATAATGCAGTATACCTCACATGGAGGAACAATCCTGACTGGATGGTATCTTACATATAAACAGTAGAAAAAAGCGAACAAAAAAAAAAGCTCATTATAAATCTATAAAGGTTTTATAAATAAAAAAATTGAAATACAATTAAATGCCTTTAAACTATTTTTCACTTTTCTGCACATCTCTATATGCTGCACATTTACGATGTATTGATTTGCACATTCAGTAGACAACTTAGAATCTTTTAGAACCTTCTCGCAAAGCCACAGGATTAGGGCAAAAAATATTTCTGAACTGAATGCCTTTTCTCCTTTCAATGCTACTGAGTTGTGATAGAAATACTTGTAAGAGCACTATTTCCTTCCACAGGAGTCCCAGAGTCTATTTTCTAGCCTCAGAATAACAACCAAAGAAACCAACATACAAGTGCTGTAGAAGTGGATCAACACAGAGAGGCAAAAATAGATGCAAATTTTTATCCTGGGCTGGCATTTTATTTCATGCAGTATTATTATTCCATTTTAGAGTAATTTGGTATTTTTATGGTATTTAAAGTGGTACAATTGTAACTTCTAAAGAGAAAAAGAAATCAATAAAAAGCAAAGCAATTCCCTGCCCTGTCCACAACTGTGATGCTAAAACTTGGTATCAGATGCCAAAGGAAATAGGATAGATCATGGGGATTAATTGAGACAAAATAGCTGGAAAAAAAAATGTGGAAAAAAACAAAACAAAACAAAACAAAAGTACAGGAAAAAAATGAAGAAAAATGAACAGAGATGATTACATTTCCTAACTATAGTATGAAACTTTCTATGAATGTGTCTCTCTTCTGACTTGTAATATTCAGAGCATGCACAAATAGCCTGGTCATTTCTTCATGACTGCTTCTCTTTATATACTAAACGAGATGGCTCCCACTGTAGAATTGGGATGCTGTTGTGTAAACAAAGGAACCATTGATATTTCTTTGAGATGTATCAGAACATCCCAGACATCTCACTCCAGTAACAGGTATGGCATGGGGTTCTTGGGAGACCCTTATCCTTAAGGAAATTCAAGTGGAGATCAGATGGGATATCATAGGACATGCAATCCTTATCAACTGGAGCTCCTTCTCATTTGTAGATCATATTTTGTAACGTGGTACTGGTAACTAAATAGAAATCACTACATGAAGAGGAGCAACAACTCTGGTAACTGGGAAAAGCAAAATCATAGAGCACAGGACTTTGACAGCAGTCAGTATTACATGTGCCAGAGAGCATAAAGACCTCTAAGGTGGCAGTTGCTCCGAGTAAAAAGGCAATAAACTAGAAATGACTTATACACAGGGACTAGCACACAGCTGTAACTCAAGAGAGAGGTAACAAAGCAGAAGCAACACTTTTAGAGGAATGAGCCAGTATTTTGTAACATTTATTCCACTTCTTACGTTTCTACAATTTCCTGCATGCTGTTGGACTCTGGGCTTTTCTCTGCTCTGACACTTTGCTCTGTTGCTTCATGTGTTCATATTACATTTGGCTATGGATTAAATAGATTTATTTTCTTGTTTCTATGCCAAACCCCTGTTTGAAAGGGAATATTTTACATACAGAATGCATTTTCTCCATGACATTTTCCTGCAAGTCAATGGCTTGTGTATAGAAGGGAAAATAACAGCTCCAGAGTGCTTTAACCAAGATTGTGCATTATGATGCTGTAGGACAGAGCTGAAAGAGAGAGCATAAAGCTTGCAGTAAGGATGGTATATGTTTTGTCTTTTATAACGAATAGCTTGAACTTCTTTCTTTCTTCGTTGCCATGGTATCCTTTTGTGACTTTATTTATAAGTGCTTTACATAGAATTCATAGTCAGTAGATGTTTCTCAGGATGGTTTTGCTTTTTTTAATTTTAAATTCTGTGTATTGCCAAAGTCTCCTCCTGCACCGACTTCAACAAATTCCAACATTATCAAGAATACCCAGACTGGATGTTGTCAGAACAATAAGAGAGTTGGTAACACCTCATATTTTATCAAAAAATCATATTGTCTTCAGCACAGATTTTCATGCTATTGCTATCAATACTCAGTCTTTTAAAAGCATGTGAATCACAAAGCATTGGACTCCTCAAACTCCACCAAAAGGTCAACAGAAGAGCTTACGTGCCTATGGGAATCCTCAAGAAGATACTAGAGTTCTCCAGATAATTTTAATGCATTTTTTCCTGCTTCTTTCTTTTTTAATTACCGAAAAAAGTAAAATCTAAAGGACCAGAAAATAAGAAAGCCCAGATCTATGCACAAACAATCAGACCACACTATAAAAATGCTCATTCTTTAAAGTGTGGTATGGCTCCAGAAGAAAAGATGAGAAATGATCACCAAAGTATACAGCAGTCCTGTGGTCAGCTCCCTGCACGAAGAGTGGATTCAAAGATGTCTAAATCACTGCCATGACCACAGTAGAAAGCAGATGTTGGCTAGGCTCCAGGTGATTCTTCTGTAAGATCTCAGCTGTGCTTAGAAGAAAAAGCCTTTGAAAATCCTACTTCAGGGCTTCCTCTGCAGCTAAGGACCTGAGCAGCATGTGAATGTCAACAGGCGGGAGTGAGATGCCTTGGGGATTATACAGTGGATGAGTTTTATACCTGAATGCTTAAAAAGACGAGCTGGTGTTTTGAGTCCATCTGGGCTTCAGAGTTTTTGAGGGTTAAAATGATAACATGGTTAACATGGGTAAACTGGATTTGAAAGTCAGCAAGTAAAGTACCCGAAGGAGTGATTAAGTTAATCTTTTTAGTTGTAAGTGTCCCTGTTCATTTCAGGGGAGCAGGACTGGGTGACCTTTAAGGGTCCTTTCCAACTCAAATGATTCTATGATTCTGTGATCTGTTCAGTCAAATTTGTTGCCTTGGAGAAGGTACTCACCCACAGGCAGTGGCAATTGTAATCTGAACTGAGGCATCTTTGCTTCTGCAATCATGCTGAGGCATCAGAGATGCCTGGCACCACTCTAGCTACCCAGGGAGCTTTGAGGATCTTCCCAGGGTGTACAAAGTCGCAGGGTGTAGAGGATCTATGTGCCTGAGTGGTCACCTCAGGGCTTTGCATCAGATTGGATGAGAAATGAAAGTTTAAAGCTGGAAACTGTTCTCATCAGTTGTTACAAAACCCCACAGTGTAAGTGCAGAGACAGACATCATTTCTCCTCTCTATCAATCTCCCCTGTTCTAAGTCAGATTTCAACAAGTGGTCATTGAGGTCTGCAGACAGTCTGTGGACAAGATTCAAAGAAAAACCTCCAGGAAAATATCTACAGGTTGCAGTCAAAATCGTTTTTCATGAGTGTGAACATAGTGGTATTGTATGGTGGCCATGAACTATTACTTCCATAGCCATAGGCACTGCTGCTGTCCTACAGCAGACTAATTCTAGAGTGGCATGTTGCAGTTCCTGTGGTTGGTTACTTAGCCATTGCAAATGCTTAACTGTGAGTCTAGTTTCCTTCCTGTGCAGCCCATTTTGCTAAATTAGTGATGTCCTTTTCTGGGATGCTGCAAGAACACACTGCCTGTCTCTTACCACTCCTGTTATATTTTGATTCTTTCCTCATGTCCCAGAAATTCTTCATGAACAAATCATATACAGCGTAGACAGACTCCGATTTTATTGCTCTCTGCGTGGCTAAGAAAGGAAGTACATCAGGTTCTGAGTGCTACTTTCAGCCATTCACGAGGGACGTGGTAAAATCTTTGCCGGCTGGTTTAACTGCTCCTGTGATCTTGTCTGATTGTTGTCATACCACTTGCTTTTCTCCAGAGTATTTCTCATTGATGTTATGATCCATCCTGACTTCTTGTATGTTGAGAACTACATTTGTACTAGGACTTTTTCCAGTTTGGTGTCACTGTTGAGACAACCATTAATTTGTCTGTTTTTCTTTATGATTGTTATTCAACTTTTTGTTAAACAGATGTGATAATCATACTGACAGTGCAGTGACAGGATTACACGAGTTTGATTAGTATATAATGAAAATTGCCTGCAATATAAGTATTCTGCAATTATGTAGAAAGCACAATGCCATCTGGGTTCTGCTCTAATCTCTCTCTATTTTTTTTCCTAATAAATGACAACTCACTATCAGTCTGTAGTAAAATGTGAAGTACAGCAACAAGAATTTATAAAAAACATTTTGTGTCTTTGTGTTTCCTCTTAGCATTTTAGGACTTAGAAATCAGTCCAGCAAATGCTTAGCCTGCTGAGTAGTTCTTATTCACTGAAGGAGCCATTGACTTTAATAGTGTGACCTATCTGATTAAAGATTATTTGCAAGAGCCAAATGTTTCCAGGCCTAGTATAGAAAGGAGAGGGATTGATTTAGATTCCTGCTGAGTAATCATTCCTTTTCTTTCCTTCATTCATTTGTTCCCTGAAAATATGGATAATTTCAATGCCCCAGACAAACATGCATCACATAATTTCTATCACTAGTGCTATTTTGTGCTTGCATACAAACACAAAGGATTTGTCAGTGGTTAAGTCCCACGATGGGCATAAGCTGGAGGCCAGGAGATGGACAGGTGCTCAACTCCTTCTCTTTCACCTCATAGCAACATGACTATTTACCACTGAAATCAAGTTCTTAGCTCATCAAATTAGACAGCCAGAAATAAGCAAAGACAACTAACGTTTAATCATTGGGACAATGCTGATGTATGTGACCTGATGAGAGCAAGTGACTGAAATGGGATTATACATCAGTTTTAACTGGATATCAAACTTTTTCCAAGTGAAAGAAGTCTATCCAGCTCCTTGTTAAAAAGGGGGTGAGGAGAAGAGAGGAGGAAGGTAATTATCCTTCCATAAATGTTGAAAATTAGACAAGAATTTCTGATACAAGGGTCTGTTGGATTTGGGCTTTTATCTCTGTAGAACAGTATTCCTTAGGCACCAAAATACATAGTTAGAAAAGTTCTTGCAAGATTCATGTATCCATGCATGTATAATGAATTAAAACAAGAATTACATAAACCTCAGCTAACTACTTTCATCTAAGTCTAGGAATTCCTCTGTGCTTTTGCAGTCAAAGTGTTTCTGATACCTTTGACTGGATGTAAAGAATGGTCTGTTTACATAAACACAAATAGCACAGTACTCCTCAATAGCTGTGGAGAAAACAACAAAAAGGAACTCTTACTTCTAGTGAACTGTAGAGAATTTTTCCAAGCTGGTTTTGGCCCCTTGAGAATACCATATCTTCATTCTCCATTGAGAAGATAGCAGTGAGCAAAGGGCAGAGGGTAAATGAGACATGGTAAATGAGAAAAACCCCATTTCCAAAGTGGAAACTAGCAGTGAAATAGGGCCATTCCCCTCCACAGGCTTCAGGAGGGTTTCAGAACGAACTAGGAAAGATTATGCTGTGTATCTGGAGAGCAGTTCAACCTCCAGCGAGGGGAAAAGGAAACATTTGGAATAAGTTATGCTCCAAACTTCACTGGCATGCTAAGTTAAAAAAAAAAAAAAAGAAAAATAAAATTAAGAACAGAAGTGACATGAGGTAAACAGAGAATGATATAAAATGCAAAGTAGTTTACCAAGGGTAACATTATGCCAAAATAATTAGATATCTCCCTGTGATAGCAAACTGATTACCTAGACAAAAGCAGTACAGTAGATGAAATTTGTCTGAATTTAACTAGAGCATTAGACATGGTGTCATGTGGGAAAACACTAGTGAGGTAGAAAAATGGAGAATTGATGTAACATCTGTAAAGTGAGAAGAGATGAAGCTAAGGGGGGGCTGATAACCAGCTATGCTCCAGCAGAGAAGTGTCAGGCTAAAAAGAAGCTATTAGGGAGTACTCCAGAGTTCCTTCAGATTTACAGTTTTCAGTATATCAATATCTATGATTCTACAATTCTATGAATATTTTAATTACCAAACACAGCATAAATATCAAAATTCTCCATTACCTAAGTTTGGAATATGTACACAGATCAGGAATGTGGATCCAGAGTAGATGTGGTTGGTCTGTCTTGTCCCAGTACAATTCATATAATCTTAGAATAACAGAATATCCAGAGAGAGAAGGATCATCAAGTCCAACTCCTGATAGTGTGATATTCCCTCGTACTGAAAGCAAGATCATATACTACTGGTGAATACCAAACATTTGCACTATAAAATGGAGGTAAAATTGGAATCAGTTGGAAACTGCAGGAAAAGGGGGTTTCCAGCTTTTACACCTGTTTTAGCCATCAGTTCTTTTTAGAGAAGTGCTCTCAGAAGGCCAGTGCAATGGTGGGTATGCACCTTGTTATTTCTGACTCATACTTGGGTGTCCTGGTAGACCACAGGTTGGCCATGAGCCATTCCTGATTTGCCAAGAAGGCCAATTGGATCCTGGGGTGCATTAAGAAGATCGTGGCCAACAGGTGGAGGGAAGTGATCCTCCCCCTCTACTCTGCCCTGGTCAGGCCTCACCTGGAGTATTCTGTCTGGGCTTCCTGGTACAAAAAAGACAGGGTTCTCCTTGAAAGAGTACAGTGGAGGGCCACAAAGATAATAAAGGGCCTGGAGCACCTCCCTTATGAGGAAAGGCTGAGAGACCTGGGTCTGTTTAGCCTCAAGAAAAGAATACACAGACAGGATCTGATCCACATCTATAAATATCTAAGCTGTAGGAGGCAAAGGGACAAGTCTGGACTCTTCTCGGCAGTGTGTGGTGATACAACAAGGGGAAATGGCCACAAACTGAAATATAGGAAGCTTTGCACATATATGTGTAAGAACTTCTTCACAGTGCAGTGATGGAGCACTGGCACAGGCTGCACAGAGAGGTGGTGGAGTTTCCTTCTCTGGAGATGTTCAAGACCCGCTTGGATGCCTACCTGTGCAATCTGGGCTAGGGAGCTGCTTTGGCGGGGCATAGAACTCGATGATCTCTAGAGGTCCCTTCCAACCCCTACAGTTCTGTGATTCTGTGACTCTGATCTGACATTGCAGTCGGACCCACTCTGTCACCCAAACAGCCACAATAAGCAAAGGCAAAGCAATCGTTTGGCTTTAACTCTGCTTCAGAATGGCTGTCACACTGTTTGAAAGCCTTTCTGCTGAAATATTTCCCTGAACAATATAAATAAATCTTTCATTTAAATACTTGAGAGAAAGAAGTCGTGTTTACAAAAATATTGCAGTCACACAAAGCAATGTTAAAAAGCAGAGCTAGCAATTTCCAAAATACAAAAATTATGAAAGCTCTATGTTTGCCTCTTTTTAATTTCAGAGGAATTTTTAATAATAATAATTAAGATTTGTAACCTGCTTTTTTGGAATTAATTAGAATCGACTAAAGAATTTATGTAGTTTTGGGACTATTTCCTGTTTGAAAATTGTTTAAGCCAGTACTAATTTATGATAATTCTTATGTATGAAATGTATTAATCCTGTGGAAAACAAAATACTTACTAGCATTTGTTTAATGAAATGATTATCACTGAACACTTATCATCTGTTTAATGAAATTCCACTATTCACAGATGGCTGTTCTCTTACACAGCAAATGCGTGCCCAGTAGAACAAATATTTAGAAATGCAGTTGTAAGTACCATAAACATCACTTTGTTTTTCAGTAATACTCAGAACAGATATTTTCAGACACAGATATGGACTAGAAGTATGGAGTAAGATTTTTATCTCTGCTGAAGAATCCTCTTTGAAATTTAAGATGGATGTAGTCTGCTTTTCAAAATAACAGGTCAATGGAACAACAGCAGAAGAGGTACACAACCCTGATCCAGAGACAAGCAAATACCCAAACTTCACAAATCTACAGCCACCACATGTCTATCAAATTTTGTTGAGGCTGATAATTATACTAATGAATTATCTGAGATTACAATGGCAATCATTGTTACTGCCAATCCAAAACTAGGTTAAGTTTAGCCAGCCTTCACCATCACTCCATTCCTTTTGTTACTCAGAATACATATCTTTGTAATTTTATTTCTTCCATAGATTTGGACTGCCTGTAGGCATTTACCCCTCACTGCCTGATTTTGTTCTGCTCTGCTTTAGATGTTCTCAGTTATTAAACTGTTCCCATATGAAAATCTGGGTCTGCCTGAAGTCATGTCATGTTGAACTGACGCTGAGATGTTAAAGCATGTGATTTAGCCATACAGCACAGCCTCACTCCTCTCCCACTTCTTTACAACTTCTGGGGATACAGCCTGACAAAGTGCGTAGAAAATCAAATCAATTCTCTACATTTTGTCCTTGGGTTCGTTCTTCCTATATTCAAGGACAGCAAGCAGGAAAATAACCAATACAGGAAAGGAAGGGAGCATTTACTTACAGGTATTAAAATGATACAGCACAATGACTTTGCAATCTGCATTTTAAAACACCAGATGCCCTGTTACAATAATCCCCTTAAGTTAAAGAAATACACGTATGGGATTTTTTTGTCCTATCTTGGTCTTGTTAATAAATTCTGTGTCACCGTAGGCCAAATTTTTCTGCCAATTTTAAGACTGTTAACCATCAACATGAAAACATAACAATTTTAAGTATAATTTTATTCAGGAAATAAAAGCCAGGTGAAGGCAACTGTTTTATTGCTAAACTTGCAATAGCAGGCTTCACTAGAGGTGGAGTTGCTTCCACTAAGTGAAATTTTACTTCATTAAATACGAGTTTCATATTTTACCAATGCATCAGAGGGAGAAAAGCTACATGTCACAATATTCTTCCAAACAAATGACATCAGTGAAAAAAAAAATAATTATCTGTTTGGATTTCCCTTCCTGAGAAGCTTTTGCTAAGGGATTTACTGAGGGAACAGTCTCTCGTTAGGGAGAACACAATTAGGAAATCAGAGACAAGAGTGGTTGCCACACCGGAATCACTGATGTTTAAGGATAGATTTCATTTTTAATCACAATGAAACTGGAGAACTTGGCCCTGCAAAAATTCTCTGTGGAATCTCAAAGCCTGGGTAATTACTGCACATTTCCCTTCCAAGTGCTTCTCTGTCACTTTGTGTTTCTCAGAATTGTATTATTGAAAGCAACCCCCCCCCCCCCCCACCACCAACAACAACAAAAAACCTGAAGGGTGTTTTCTCTCCTTTACTGCATGGTTAAGTCTTTGAGAGCTTTCTATTTTCATCATTACTTCTCAGGCACACCTTTTCCCAGACTCCAAGCAACAGACAACCCAGATTATGTGTGAAAAATATGAAGATTTCAGGGCGTATGCACATAATATTTAAAATTATTTTCTTTTCCTTAGTGTTTCCATTTAAATATTTTCTCCTCTGGAATCCAGATTATATTTTTCCCTTCGTTAGATTTTCTGAAAGCCCTCATCTTAATTCTCTCAGTGCTATGCATTTCATTTTGTCAAGAATATTTAGTTTATATCAGTCAGTTTGCTGTTCCTGCAAACCCATGATTGGTTCAACAGCTGCTTGAACAGTAGCGGGGATTTCACCTGAGTGTACAGAAAACAGAGAAACCCATGGCACTGGCTGGCCCTTGTGTATTTGCTGGACTTAGAGCTATCAATCATTCTCACATGCTTTTGCCAAAAAAGTAAAAGTGAATGGTCAGATGTCTGATTTTACTAAGTGCATAATACTTTCTGATCAGAGGAATTATTCTTCTCCAGAAGATATGAACCTCTTCCAGAAGCATCATCTCTAATTATGAAGCCCTGTGCAAGATACTTTGTTAGCTTTCAAAATACCCATTGAGTTCAAACATTCCATTCCAAGTAGATCAAAAGAGGGAGATTTAGGCTACTAGCATATTTGTGTCCTGAAGTTTGCTTCATCATAGAATCATTAAGGTTGGAAAAAATCACTAAGGTCATCTAGACCAACCAACAACCCATCACCAACATGCTCAGTAATCCATGTCCCTCAGTGTCATATCTTCACGGGCCTAAACTTGAAAAGGTGGGCCCATGTAAACCTGACAAGGTTCAACAAAGCCAAGTGCAAAGTGTTGCAGTTGGGTCAGGGCAACCCTAGACACGAGTATAAACTGGGAAAACTCTTTGAAAGAAGCCCTGTTGAGAAGGACTTAGGGGTCCTTGTAGATGAAAAACTTAACATGAGCCAGCAGTGTGTATTTGCAGCTTGGAAGTTGGCCTTGGAATCCTGGGCTGCATCAGAAGAGGGATGGCCAGTAGGGCAAGGGAGGTGACTGTCCCCTTCTACCCTAATGAGGCCACATCTGGAGTACTGCATCCTGGTCTGGGGCTCCCTGCACAAGAAATTGTGGAGAGTAGAATGGTGCAGGGAGACCTCAATATGACCTTCCAGTATTTAAAGGGAGATTATAAACAGGACAGAAAAAAACTTTTTAATGTAAATAGTGATAAGTGGCTTTAAACTTAAAGGAGGGAAGACTTAGATCAGAGAGTGTCGGAGAGTTTTTCACTGAGAGGTTAGTGAGGTGCTGGAAAGGGTTCCCAGAGAGGCTGTGGATGCCCTGTCCCTGGAGGTGCTCAAGGTGAAGTGGGATGAGGCCAATGGGCAACCTGCCCTGGTTCTTGATCTAGCAGTTGACAACTGCCCATGGCAGGGATACTGAAACTTGATGACCTTTAAGGTCCTTTCCAACCCAAACCATTCTATGGTTCTATAAATCTATGATCTACTCCTCTAGCAGACATTATTTTCTTCCAGAGTGTCACCTCTAATTTTTAAGCTCCATATTGGGGCTTTATTTACTTTCAAAATACTCATCTTCAAACATCCCACCTCCAAAACAGAGAGATTTTGACTGAGCACATTTGTGGCCGGAGGTTTCAGCTTCAATTCAAGTGAAAAATCCAAATGTCTTGTTTTGTGGCAATATTTTCCTTGTGGATGAGAAATCAGACATATTTCAACAAATTATCAGTTGGTTTCATTTTACCGTTTTTTTGCTTGATACACTACAGTGAGTCCAAAGACATTTTTTTTAATCATTTCTAGTAAAATAACATTAAAACAATAAAAACAAGCTCCCACCCCCCCCCCCCCCCCACCCACAGAATAGGTTACAATAAATTGATTCCCCAAAAACTTTTTAGTGTAGTGGTTTTCCCCAAATCCAGTTCCTCAATGTTCCAAAACACTTTCCCATGAGTTTTATTCTTTACAATTGAAACAATAGCTTCAACCTACTTTCTAATAACAATAAGGAAAAAAAAAATTAGAATAATAGAATCTTAGATTAGTTCGGATTGGAAGGGACCTTTAAGATCACCTAGTTCCAACCCCTGCTATAGGCAAGGACACCTCCCTCTAGACCAGGTTGCTCAAAGCCCCATCCAGCCTGGCCCCAGATGCTTCCAGGGAGGGGGCATCCACAGCCTCACTGGGCAACTTGTCCCAGTGTCTCACTACTCTCACAGTAAAGAATTTCCTCCTGATACCGAGTCTAAATCTGCCCTCTTCCAGTTTAGACCATTTCCACTCATGCTGTTGCTACTGCCCTTATAAAAATAGCTGAACTCCTTCCAATATCCTACAACTACGAGCTTCATTGCTGGTCTTATTACAGCCCTGTAAGTGAATGGAACCATTTGGTTCAGACACATGTTCTAGTAGATAAAAAGACATCTTCCCTGACCCATAAATCTTGTAATCTTAATACCAATTTTATTCCTACACGCATTCACAAGCAGATACCATTGTCAGCAAGCACAGCAATTTGTTCAGCAGGGAGCTGAGTCTCGCCTTTAGCCCAACGTGAACGTGCTCTCACACACCTCTGAATTGAAAAGCGAATCAAGCACATCTGCTGCCAATCGGGAGCAGAATGGATGTAGCAAACAGAGTAAATATTTTTCTTCACTTTCTGGCTGAAGTGCTGACATTACATAAATGTAAAGACAAAAAAATGGTAGTCAGAAGGGGAAAGATTAATATTAATGACAGATCCTCTGAAAGAATATTCTTGCAAGTGTGGTCTGGATGAAAGGTATAAATTAGTATTATTTTTGCTACATATTTTCTCTTTATAACACAGTACTGGCATTATCTACTGAGCAGTTTGATCATTGATGAGTGAGGATATTTAGATTTGAGGTGGTTGTTTGAGTTGTGTGTATTTACTGAAAATTGCTCAGCAATAGCAACAACCAGCATAGCAGATGTAGATGGGGTTAATTATTTCCCATCCCTAAGGTGGTGTTTAGCTGGAGAGAAATTACACGATTTAAAGGTTATTGGCAGTATCTAGTGCAGAACAAAGAATCAAGTCCAGTCTCAATTCCCATCTGTGTCACAGATACTGGTTTACACCATATTTTATAATATAAACCCATCTAAAGTTGGAAAAAAAAACTTCGTAGATTTCTGTAAAGTATATGTTTTAAGGAGTAACTTGAGTGAGAAGTGAATCATAGGCAATCAGTTTACAACTTTTTCCGCTTTTCACTGAATTACGCAGCTGGAAAGAGAAAATCTAACATATAATATTACAAAACTATAATAAAAATGATAAGATATTTGAGGTATAAAGATTTGGTTAAACATGTTTTTCGGACAGATGCCACCCTCTCCACTGAATTAAACCTAAAAGCCCAACTGAGGTGACAGAGCAAGTTTGACTGGGCACAATGAAGCTGCCAGGACACACAACTCCATCATAACCAATTGATTCATTAGCTTATATGCAAGGTAATCTGTTGGTTATTTTCAGATGGAAATAAAATGCTGCAAAATAACATCATGCACTCTGGCTTTTGTTCACCTGGCTGTATATCTGTACTTGTATGCCTCCTCTTATAAAGTTATATTTACCATATACATTACTTCTATGATTCTATCATGATTTAGTGAGAACTATTGGTGATGGGTGAATGGTTGGACTGGGTGATCCTGTGGGTCTTTTTCAACCTTGATGATTCTATGATTGTAGAGTGAGTTGTGTTCATCTCTGAGGCGTGCAACATGAGAAGGACATGGACTTGTCCACAGGATGCCACATAGATGATCAGGTGGCTGAAGCACCTTTCCTCTGAACACAGGCTGAGAGAGGTGGGGTTGTTCAGAGAAAGCTCTCGACTTACTACCTTACAGTAGTCTTCCAGTACCTAAAATGGGGCTACAGGAAAGCTGTGGAGGGACATATTGGAAGGACATGTAGTGATAGGGTAAGAGGTAATGGATTTAAACTAAAAGAGGGTGGATTCAGATTAGGTATAAGGAAGAAATTCTTCACTATGATTGAGGCCCTGGCACAGGCTGCCTGGAGAAGCTGTGGATTCCCCATCCCTGGAGGTTATCAAGGCCGGGTTGCATGGGGCTTTGAGTAAGCTGATCTAGCAGAAAGAGTTTGCTTACATCAGGGCAGTTGAAACTAAGTGATGACCATTAAGGTCCTTTCCAACCCAGACTGTTCTATGATCCAATGGTATGCTTAGTCTATGTTTATACTTTTCAGTTTCTTGATCTGGTACAGTATGTTTCCCCAGGTGGCTCCATATTTATTTAATGATTGTTTTGCTGGCTCACGCTTCTTCTTTTGGTGCTCTTCAACTAGAACATTGCACTGTGTCACAACTCTGCAAGGACAACATTATATTGCAACATTTTAAAATGCATATTTTTTTAACAGTTCTATGCTTCTTTATTTCCTCAAGCATATTAATCCAAAAGCAATCTAAGACATGATAGGATTTGTTCTTACATTCAATTGATCTAATTTGATGAGTATTTTTGCAAGGATTCTAGTGACAGAGATTAGATAACCTTTGTGTAGAGTAAAAGTCACAAGAAGGGGGGATTGTGAAAATAACAAAGATCTTATAACAGCAAGCTGAAAATAGAAACCACAGCACTTGACAATCTTTTGAGTAGCAGGGCTTTTTTAAAAAGAGCAATTTGTAAAAGGAGAAACAGAGGAGGTCAAGTGACAAAGAACAGGTCTATGTTACAGGGAAAGCAACTGAAAAGTGAAGGTACTGCAATGCAAAGTAAATACCAAAGGAATTTGCTGACTCTTCAAATCCTTCATCAGGGAACCTGCAGAGAAGATAGTTTGGGAAAAAAAGAAAAAAAAAAAGAGGCATACACATGCTATTAAGCTGGTAGGCAGATTTCAGTATTTAAAATTATTTAAAATTTTATCCTTTTTTACATCCTTTACTTATTTTCCTTATCATGATTCAGTAGGGTTCTTCAATACAAAATCTTTACAAGTGAAGTGAATGACATTTAAGTTTTGGCAACTATTAAATTGCCTCTGTGAAAGGAGGTCTTAAATGGGATTTTGTATGTGGCTAAGATAAAGTTCACATAGGTATGCAAAGATTGTATGTAATAGCCACATCACTTTCTTACATTCTAATATTCCTCCACAGATATCGAAGAATCAGATTTATTTATGTTACTAAATACTTGTATAAGTCTATATATCACAAGTACAAACTGTATTTTTGGTCTTTTAAATAAACAGCACTTCTCAGAGGAATGATACGCTACATGACATAATATAACAGCACATCTCTCCGAAGTATAATCTGCAATGAGGACTAGAGCAAAGGGTTTTGAGTAAGCAAAGCCAATTTTGAGGTTGCTATCAGTAGGAAAATATATGCACTTTTCTTCAGTTCTGGAGAGATACATGCCATTCTTGTCATATGCTTTTACATCAAGAATGTCCCATGGTTGAGGCAAAGGGAGCGTCAAGAAATAAAGGCAGCAGTCAAAGCAATGTATATCACATGGCTATTGTGCTGTGTTCTGTTTAGAATAGACTCATTTTTAATTATTCCTATTACAAACATTTATGACTGATAACAACTTAGAATCAGAGTATCCTGGAATAATTCAGGTTGAAAGGAACCCATAGTCTCCTATCCAGTACCCTGTATCCTCTGGAGTCAGTCCAGGCATGTCAGGGCTTTATCCAATTGGGTCTTGAATACCTTCAAGGATGGAGATGGCACAACCTTGCTCACAAGTCATTTAGTGCCTCTGGGGGGATGAAGATGGACAAGGCCAGGCCAAGACATCAGCCCATGGTTCAGGGTTGGGACCACTTTCAGCTGTGCCTCCAGTCAGACATGAGCAGGTCTGCAGGCAAGCATGGAGTGAGGAGCAGAGTCACAGCAAAAAGCAGTTCCAGGGATGAGAGGCTCTAGCCATGCCCTCCCTATGGTGCTCCCTGCCAGTCCAAAAAGCCAGAAGGGCAATCATGAGGCAATCTGTTTTCTTCTAGAAGCTGTATGGCTTATGCCTTTTAAAGTCTGGAGTACATGCTATGGTTATTTTGGCTTCTTTTAAAGCATAATGTCAATAGGCCTTTTGCCCAGTATTCCATTAACACCAATCTACTGTGTATCTGTAGTATTCTGAATTCAAAGATGTCAAATAATAGTTGATGAGACTGCACAATGCTATTAGTTGGCATTTTTATACCCAGATAGGGAAGTTGTGACACAACTTCATATGATACAATTGGAGAATAACCAGTGTAGGAGCAATAACTGTCCTGAAAATCAGTTGTCTTGGAAGACAGATATACACCAGTAAGTTTAGCTTTGAAATTGAAGTGTGAGTGCTCTCCTACGACTCTCAACTCTGGTCATAAATGAGTCTTACATTGGAGTCTTTCGGTTAGGTTGCCAGTCTCAAATAACTTGAGGTCCTTATTAGTTAATATCCTCTTCACTGTTTCAGTTTCCCAGAGAAAAATAAATATTATAAAGACTCACATTGATGTCTTCCCTGCAAATCAGCCCTTTTTAGAAGAAAAGTAAAAAAGCAGCTAGCTCAAATCTGGCATAATTTTCTTTTGTTCTTATAGTGAACTGCAATAACAGCTTCATTATTTAATAAACATGTTGCAAAATGCAACTTATATAATAGGCAAACAGTTTCCAGCTCAGTAAGTTTCTGTTGTTGCATGGAAGTTGATTTTATTTGGCTCATTTGTTGAACTGGATTTCTCATAAACCTTTCTCTTCATTCACCAATGATGCCTTCATTACCTGCAGGTTTAAATTCCACATGTTTCACCTTCACATCTTTAGACCAATACTGAGGAGAATACAATGTGAATAAAGAAAGTCTGCATGTATAATCATTACAAACAAATACGAAATAGTCATACTTTAGTCAGAAGAATTAAAAGATCAAATGAAAATGTAACAAAAATCAATAACTCATTTAGATGAGAAATTATATTAAGTACAATATGAAATAGGAGAATCATAACAACTGAGATATCTTGAGATGTCTTTCATGCTGATAAGTAATAACATGCTCATCATAGACACAGATCCATACCCTTCAACCACCCTGACAATTCAAGCACAGATTTCTCTCTTCTTCAGTGTCTCATTATACCTATTTTTGCTGTAGATAATTTTAGCCCTGTAAATTCTTTCTGATAGCTATTTACAATGTACTTCTGCTCTTCAAATGACAGTGGGGCTCTGTAAGCATTGCACACCAGTGATTTTCATATCAAATATGCTCAGTTTAAAACTTGAGGGGGTTTTCCTTCATTCTGCAAAGTCAAGCCTGTGCCTATGCAGTGCTAAGCAGAGCTGAGGTTTTCCACAGAAAGCACCACAAAGATGTACCCTCAAAGGGTCTGGAGAGGTGCTCCAGGACTTCTACACGTATTTACATGCCCAGTTTCTGACACACAAGGCTCAGATACTTCTTTCCTTTAATATCACTACTGGCAATAAAGGTGGCATCACAGGTTTATCCGTGTCTCTTCAGGTTATGTTCCACTGTCCTCCATATGATGTTAATTTCCATCTCTGAAAGACCATTTTCTGCAGAATACTTTTTTCTTGTTGTAACTTTGGGACAAAGAAAGGGTGAGAGGGTTATGAATGTGTTACAGAATTGTTACTGCTGCCAATAAACTGCCAGCCAAGAAAAACATGGTTTGACTGCCATTCTGCAAACCGAGTTACCAGCTTTGAGAGCTAAGGAAAGAAATGAGTACACATCTTTTGGCTGGTAAAGTGATCACATTTGACTCAAAGCTCCTGAAATGCTGTGCATTAGAATGATAAGTTACACCTTGCCTAGTCACTAATCAAAAAGAAACATTATTTGCTATAACTTTTGTTTTTTATTGCCAACATCTGGCAATCAGCTAACTACACTAAGAAAATCACAGAATCATAGAATCATTAAGGCTGGAAAACCTCTAGGATCATCTAGTCCAAATGCTCACCTGCCAGCAATACTGACCAATGAATTTCTGAACCAAAGTTTTGTAGTGACCATACATACCTACAATAATGGCCTGAGTTCCATAATCTTTATTGCATGTATAGTGCACCACTGTGTTAAATACTGTACATTACAGACATCTGCTTTTCAGCACTGAAAGTTTGAATAATGTTAACCTCTCTTTAGGCTTGATGTAAATTTAACTTGCTTATATAGCAAACTCCAATTTTCCATGGATAAATTCTTCATTCTTCTTCTATCCTGACCTTTTAAAATCTTCCCCATGACTACCAATCAAAAAACTCTGCACATCAGAAATTCCTTCAGATCTTGCTGGAAGATTAATTATTCTGCGTTCAGAAATATTCATTGGAGGGTCTTTTAGTTAGTTAATTTCCCCAAATCACACTCAAATAGCGTCTGAGTAATAAAAATTGGCAGAAATGATCAGTGGCAGTATCCTACACTTGCCATTGAAAAAGGCATGAATACTTCCTCACCAAAGATGTTTATTCCCCTAAGTGTAGTTTCTGCTTTCTATGCTAGATTCAGTGAATCCTGTGCCTGGAAGCTAATGCATGACATTTAGAGTACTGATTCCCCCTGGGCAGGATCCAGAACTCTCTGCTGAGTGCCTGGATATGAGACACAGAGGATAACACACCACAAAACAAGACTCAGGGCAGCTACAGTGCTGAGCAGAAAGCTGCCAAGAGTATTTATGCTTAGAGTGCAGCCACCTAGGTGTTGTCAATAAAAAAAACCAACACTGATGGGATAATTCAAGACATGGTTTTAAAACACCTCTGCTCTGGCTCTTAATCTAGTTACTTTCCAGAAATACTTTGAATCTAAAGATATAAGCGCATACAGGTCTTAAGAACAGGTTGTCAGAATACATTCACCGACTCTCTGAGAGAACACTGGCAAATAGCAGTCAAACGCCAAATATTTTGTAAAATTAAAGTCTTGCCAAACCCAAGATTGCAAGATGAGGGTGAATTTGTGTGTTTGCAGAGTGCCTACACTGACCTTACATCCTCCCTCCTCCATCTGTTGTCAGATGAAAGGTAGAAATGTAACTGGGCAGTGCAACCTTCTCTAGGTGGTCCTGCTCAAGCAGCAGTTGGACCAGATGATTTCCAGAGGCCCATTCCAAACTCAACCATTCAACCATGAAAAAGAGCTCTGTGATTTGCAGCTTGGATAAGAGGCATTCACTTACAGGTGGCACATTGTTTCATTTGTTACCACTCACACAAGGTTAGTTTATCCTTTTTATTTTATTGGAAATGCATGTGTCTGAGTCAAGGCTGTGAACTTAGGGGGAAGGAGGCAGGTCTTTAATAGCAGAATCATAGAATCACAGAATCAAAGAATGGCTTGGGTTGGAAGAGACTTCGAAGATTATCTAGATCTAACCCCCCTGCCACAGGTGGAGTTGCCAACAGCAAGATTAAGGCTGCCCAGAGCTTTATCTAGCCTGGCTTTGACCACCTCCAGGGACCAGCCATGTAGGTGATCATCCTGTAAACTCTGTGCTCCTTTAATTTTGAATTCCTCTGTATATCAAAGATTCATCACATAATTATATATGCAGTAATCCTGCTTGGAAAGTACCAGCAGGATTGTTCAAGATGAAAGACACTTCAGAAACGTATCAGTTATCACAGTGATAATGGGATTTATCCTCTGCAAACTATACAAATAACATAGTCTTTGTAGATTTCCTAACATTAGATTTGTGCTTCCACTAATTGGTTATCTCCCTTGGGAACTTTTACCACCATATGGGTGACCGTATGGATCGGGACATATGTTTATAAACCCTGTTACTTATACAAATACAAGGCTACCTAGGGAAAATAAACTTCCCCTAGATTTTGTTAGGGACACAAACATTAAAGTACTGACATTCCGGAGTGATAGAAATTATGTTTTCTCATACTTTTTCAATAGATGCTAGCCTTTTATTTATTTATTTATTAAGCAACTTAAAGAAAGCAAGGACTTAAATCAATACTGTGGTAAAAAGCTATTAACTGTGCACCCACATCACTTTTTCTTCTCCACAGAAAGAACACAGAAAGGTAAAAGTAGAAAAAAGAAAAACTGTCTGGCAAAAAAGTCTGATAAAGAATATTGGGTTTTACTTTTGTCGAAGGCACAAGACATATCAGCTGGAAAAGTAGCAAAGGAAACAGTTGTATCAGAAAGGACAAATTATTCAGATTCTTATTTTTACATTAGTAAGGGTATGGAAAATGTTTAGTAGCTCTAAGTCAACGGTTATTTGCATTCACACCAGCATAATGACAATCAGACCTTAGCCTGTAAGCTGTCATAAAACTAATAATATTAGAATAACATTTTAGGCTAATTATGTTTTACATTACTTAATTTGCCTTTTACCTAAAGTCACTTAATCCAGAAGAAAAATTAATTTGTTGTTAAAAGATTTCACACATACCATTGACTTAAGTGAGCGTTGGATAAATCTTTGAGTTCCCTGCAATTCTTAAAAGGAAATTAAGATAAACAGAAGCTAGCTTTAATATTATTCAAATAATACAGTACAAGTAAGGAACAGTATGAAACAATTTATATCAAATCATTTCTACATGCTTTCCGTAAGACAGTAAAAGAACTTTTCCAGCATGAAAAAGTGCATGACGCTAACACAAATATAGGACCATTCATCAAAAAGTAAGTCCAAAATGTTTCGCACACAATAAACAGAAACTCAATACTGATATACCAGGAGAGTAAATCCTGTAAATACATCGACCCCTGCAAAAACACATCTATTGATATTCATATTCATATTCAATAAGTGAAACACGGCTAAGTACTCTGAGTAATGAGAGTTCTGTCTTCCTATCCCTTGGGAGGGTGTTATGCAGTCCTTGAATTTCCAGGCTGGGAAAATTAGAATCATGAAAATTGGAAAAGATCACTAAGATTTTCTATTCCAATCATCAACTCATCACTGCCAAAGATGTCACTTTTCTTGAAAACCTCCAGGGATACCCAGCTCCCTGGGCAGCCTGTTCCAGTGCCTCACCACTCTTTCTCAGAAGAAACTTTTCCTAATATCCAACATGAATCTCCCCAGGAGCAACTTGAGACCATTCCCTCTTGTCCTATCACCATTGTCTGGGAAGAAGAGGCCACAACCTCCTTTCAGAGAGTTGTAGAAAGCGACAAGGTCTCCCCTGAGCCTCCTTTTCTCCAGTCTGAACTATCCCAGCTCTCTCAGCTGCTCCCCATAAGAATTCTGCTCCAGACCCCTGAAGATCTTCTTTGCTGGGTCCTAGAAACCATCAGCTCATGGATGAAGGGAAGAAGAAGAAGGTGTCTAGGTCTCATGAGGACATGAAGGCAAATGTGAACAAGATCTGAAACTGAATACAGGAGCTAGGAAAAACAACAACTGAGATTGCTATTTTTTTTTTTTTTTTAGATATAGCTCAAGGAACTGCTTGATTTGCATTTACGTTTAGAGCCACTCAAAAGTTGGGGTATTACTAAGCGCAGCTTAGATTTTCAAACTGTTCTCTTCAGCAACAAAGCACTGCAGGGAGTTTTCACAAAGCAGCTCACTTTCAAAGCCCAGTGTGCAGAGATGGCTTCCTTCCCTTTTGAAGCCCTGGAAGGGAAATAATAAGACTGTGTGAAATGGGGGAAATATTTCTCTGTGCTGAGATTCTCAATGTACCTGAAATTCTGACTTACTTTGATATGAATCAAGTTAAGTCAGCTCCGAGATCAAATTTAGGTAGAGGGTTTGCATTGGCACTTTTCCCCTTTCACCATAACCCCTCAGTGTCACTTGCAGTGATACAGCCGCAAGTTGGCTGATATCTCACCATGTACATAATTCTCACTACTATGCATAAGATCCAGACTTCCAACAACAAAGAAGCACCAAGTACTTTTTTTACAAGGTCAAAGACTTCTTCCTATTTACCTAAAAGCCACATTAATGTACATAAAAACAGTACCAGGAAACATTCTTGCACACAGAATGGAATTTCCATCTGCACTGCTAAATCATTACGATGGTCTTTGTTACTGTTTTTGCCCATGCCAAACAGCAGTCCCTAAAACAATATCCAAGCATGATCTGAGAGTTAACACAGACCTGGGATCACTCCTAAGAATTGGAGGCAGCAACCCTGTTTAGTAAGTTGCTTACACCAGCCATTAACTTGGCGGATGCTTGTTAATGCTTGGCTGAACATGAGTCAGCAAGTGTACCCAGGTGGCCAAGAAGGCCAATGGCATCCTAGCTTGTACAATAAATAGCTATGCCAGCAAGAGCAGTTGGTGATCATCCCCCTGTACTCTGCCCTGATGAGGATGCACCTTGTTCAGTTTTGCTCCCCTCATTACAAGAAAGACATACAGGCCCTGGAAAATACCCAGAGAAGGGCTACAAAGCTGTGAAAGATCTGGAGCACAAGTCCTCTGGAGAGCAGCTGAAGGAACCCAGATTGTTTAGTCTGAAGAAGAGGAGGACTCGGGGAGAACCGAGAGGTCTCTACAGCTCCTTGAAAGGAGGTTGTGACGAGGTGGGAGTTGGCTTCTTTTACCAGGTTACAGCAATAGGAGAGGAAATGGCCTTTAAGTTGCACCAGGAGAGGTCCAGGTTGGGTATCAGGAGTCGTGAGGTATTGGAACAGGCCACCTAGGGAGGTGGTGGAGTCACCGTCCATGGAGGTGTTCAAGAAACATAATGATGTGGTACTGAGGGACGTGATTTAGTGGTCATGATGGTGATGGGTTGATGGTTGGACTAGGTGGTCTTAGTGGTCTTTTCCAATCTTCACAATTCTGTGATACTAAGAAACATGATGCACAAAAACAAAAGGATGAAATTTATAATAGTCATAAATTACAGAAATTGCAGTAGTCACCAAGTAATTCTGTTAAGTCAACTTATGAAAATAAAGGACACAGGACAAGAAGACAAGTCCAGGAAAGACAGCCAACAGGTTCAGGGTACTGTGAGAATGATGCAGCACTGGCACAGGTTTTCCAGAGGGCTTGTGAAGTCTCCATTCTCATACATAGCCCAATGTAAGGGTGGTGAGATGCTGGAACAGGCTGCCCAGAGAAGCTGTGGATGTCCCATCCCTGGAAGTGTTCAAGGCACTGGATACGGCCCTAGGACATCTGATACAATGGATGGCAGCTCTGTTCATCAAAAGTGGTTGGAGCTCAATGACCTTTAAGATCTCTTCCAGTTTAAGCCATTCTGTAATTCTATGAACCTATGATCATCTGATTCTATGAAAAACTGTCTGGACAACATCCTGAGAAATCTACTCAAGGTGACCCTATTTGAACAGATAATTTGGACCAGACGACTTCCTTAGGTCCCTTGTAATCTCAACCATCCTGAGATTCTGTGATTTTAATGAAGAAAATTAATTTAAACTCTTCTGTTTCAGTTGTGTCAAAAGCCACAAAGAAGATGAAAAGAGTTTTTCTAGACTGTTTTGTAGCAATTAAGTGTCTTAGCTGCATAAGGCAGCTTCCTGCAAGAGGAAGCTTGATTCATGAAGATATTCTGCTTCAGGATGAGTTCCTATGCACCTGTATACAGAAAAGGGAGAATGGGACCGGTGGACTGGTGAGATAAGAGAGCTGTAAAAAAAAGAAGAAAAGTTATTGCTGCCGTTCCCTTGAAGTGATAAAATGTCAGACCCCAGTAGTGACTAACTCAAGCAGCAATGAAACTTTCTCTTTTAAATGTAGAATATATTTCTTAAAAAAGGCAATGAATTGTCCAGCGCCTGAACAGACAAGGAAAAGCACAGGAAAGAAGAAAAATTATTTTGTCATAGATAGACAAGAATGTTATTAAGCCTATTTATTCTGGACATACGTCTCCATAACAAGCAAGCTGTCATCTTGCCACCTGAAAGAACAGAAGAGGCCAACAATTAGGGTCACTAAGTGGATGCCTGGCCACTAGAAACAGGGTTGATATCACTGCACTCATTTTTGACCACAGGGTACAGGATAAAAAGTCCCAGATCCCATAATACATCAGGCTTATCAATGCAGAAATATGGCCACTTCTGTAGTTTTATTTACTGTTAAACCACAGATAATTCAAATTTAGGTAAAATATGCAAAGGGAATATTTGAGATGTCCCTTTAATATTTCACAGCTTAAAGAATGCTATTGCGCCCTTAAGTCTCTCTTCTCACAAGGTTGGGAGGTTGAAAAGCTTGACTATACCATCTCCTTCTCATTAGATGTGTCATGTTATTCCCTCTAAATAACTTATGGATTAGAGTCATCAAACTTTTCTCAAAAATTAATTAGAAAGATTTCTACCCGATTAGTAAAATATTTATTTCATCAAGTTTTATAAAATATATTCATGGATATTTTTGAAGTGCCTTTGGACACTAGAGCAATTGCTAGTTCTAGGGAGAGCAATAGTTCTAACCATTGAAACTGGGCCAGGACTTCAGGGAGGTCACTGCTCATTAAATGATTGATATAAGAGGAATTAAAATAATATCAAGGGTGAGAAAAGTGTTGGCAAGCAAAACAGAAATGGAAGAAGTAAACTCAACATGGGGCTTGGGTCTGGTGATACACTGAAACAGTACACACGTAACAGGTTTGCCTTCTTGGTCCTGAATTCATGTTTGGATTTGCCCCGTTTTTTGGTCAATTTTTTTTTTTTTTTAATTTACCCCAGGAGATAGACTTCTGCCTCCTACTTACTAACTGGGTCATGATGGGATAAAAAAAATAATGTAGGTTCACAATGCCTTTGACAAATTAACCAGCACAATCAGCTCCAACCAACAGCTCTCTGGAAACTGCAGGCTATGAGTATATTATGTGTTTATTTCAGTGCTATCTGATGGTACAACCAGCTTCTCCTATTCGTGTATCACTTAGCACACTCCTCCATGACAGCAGACCAAGTTGGCTTGGGAAGAGGATTCCCTTCCCTCTTGGAGACGAGAATGTTGTTCAAGCATATAAGGATGGCTTCTTTGAAACTGTTGTGGTTGAGAAAGGCATTGGACAAAGGTCTCGCTTCATAGATAAGAACTTCTAATCACTTCTCTTGAAAGTTGAGGACTGACATGACTACTGTTCCATCTTCCACTTTTAGAAGAGCAAATAATCATTACACAAACTCCTTGGGAGAACCACTGTAGGGCCTTACCCTAAAGCAAGGACTTTAACTCTTGCTTCTAAATAGGTAAGTCTAGAACAACTCTGTTGAGACTTCTTATCTCTGGAAGAGGGTTAGAGCTGGGCACACAACTCCATGCTTAACAAATTCAATAGGATATATGGAAACATCAACCTGAGCTCTGAAGTGGTTGAGCTGATCTAATAGCTCTTGCTAATCAGAGGGGTGTCCTACTTATGGTTACATTATCTCATTGCATCTTACATTCATCAGGCACCCTTCAACTCACAAGTACAGCAGAAAACTTCATTTTTTTCTATGCAGGTTAGCTTTCATTTAATATAAAAGAGGGAACAGAGAGGGGAAGGGACAAAACCACCTCTGGCTCAGTTTAGCCTTTCCCACAAAAATACCCTCAGGCTACACACTATTAAATTGCTTTCTCTGCCTAAATCTTCCTGTACACCAGGCAGAAAGTCAAAACTTAGAGACCTGGATGTGACCCTGAGTATCAAGGGAACTCCACCCGTAAGTATAAATTCAACATTCAATATGCTACTGTTCAAAAAATCTCAAGGCCCAGTAACTACAGGTCAAATCCCAGACAGTAGATCTGAGTTCTGCTGCACCTTTTTTAATGATCCTTTGGGTGAGTTAAATTTTCTTTTCCTCCATTAACCAGAGACAGTCAGTAATACAGAGACAATTATATTTCTTGGCATGGTCAAAACAATTCAGGAATCCCTTCAGAAATGGGCATTTTGCTTCATCAGTGAAAACTATTAGCATCATAGACTTTTTTTTTTAAGAAGCTCTTGTGTAAATCTGGAATAAAAAAACAGTGCCTGACCTCATGAAAAAAGATATTATAATGAATAATTTAACGTCATAGGAAATCATATATTTATTTAACATTTTTATTTTTATTATTCTTTCTGTAGGCAACAATTTTAATCTAGGATTTTATTTGCTTTATGTGACCAAGATTAAGCCAGATTGGAATTGCAGGGATTTTATGCTTAAATATAAATTGAATGGTAATTGTTGTTTGCTCTCTTTATGGTAATGCCTAAAGGAGAAGCCAGAAGAGGTGAGAATCTGTGCCCTCGTGAGTGGAAAAACTGAAAGGAAACACTGGAGATCTGAATGAAAAAAAAAAAAAAAAAAAAGTGGTAAACAAAAGTGGAAGAGTGGATTCTCAAAACAGAATACTGTTTCAGTATCAGTCACCAATGTGCATCATTTAGAATTAATCAATAACAGCAACTACAATACCTCACTGACCTAACCATTATCAAATTTTGACATTATATTAATATTCATGTTATCACAATGAATTCTTCTTATTATTCATACCTGTATTACAGAATCAGAGCATCACAAAGTTGTAGGGGTTGGAAGGGACCTCTAGAGATCATCAAGTACAACCTCCCTACCAAAGCAGCTCCCTAGCCCAGGTTGCACAGGTAGGTGTCCAGGTGGGTCTTGAATGTCTCCAGAGAAGGAGACTCCAACACCTCTCTGTGCAGCCTGTGCCAGTGCTCTGTCACCTGCACTGTGAAGAAGTTCCCACAAACATTTGTGCAGAACTTCCTAGACTTCGGTTTGTGGATATTTCCCCTTGTCCTATCACTACACACTGGTGAGAAAGGTCCAGCCTTGTCCCTTTGCCTCCCACTCCTTAGATATTTATAGACACAGATCAGATCCCCTCTGAGTCTTCTCTCAAGGCTGAACAGACCCATAAGGAAGGTGTTCCATGTGCTTCATCATCTTTGTAGCCCTCTACTGAACTCTTTGGAGGAGATCCCTGTCTTTTTTGTACCCAGGAGCCCAGAACTGGACACAATACTCTGACCAGGGCAGAGTAGAGGAGGAGGATCACCTCTCTCGACCTGCTGACCACGCTCTTTTAATGCACCCCAAGATCCCATTGGCTTTCTTGGCCACCAGGGCACATTGCTGGCTCATGTTCAGCCTGTTATCCACCAGGACACTCAGGTACCTCTTTTCAGAGCTCCTCTCCAGAAGGTCATCCTCTAACCTGTACCGGTGCATGTGGTTATTTCTCCCTAGGTGCAAGGCTCTACACTAGTTCTTGCTAAACCTCATCTGGTTTCTTTCTGCGCAACTATTATTTTTCATTCTGACATAGTTGTCAAAATTCTTTTCATCCATTCTGAATATCTTGAAATTTTGGATTGTGGATTAAGAGATCTGCTCTATCCATCTTAGCACAGTTTACCTGATGGATTACTTTCTATGACAAATTATTCCTGCTTAAATTGCCATCTTATCTCCTCTAGTCATAACCTATATTTCAGAATAGTAGGACAAACATTGGGAGGGGTCAAGCACTCAAAATTTGGCTTCAGTGGAAGATATAGATGTTTGCTCCTTTTGAGGTCACAAGTCAGCTCCTGCTGCTCTAGCCACTGAATCACTGATGCTCTCTGCTCTAATTTCAATTCAGTTTCAGATCATGGATTTGATTGTCAGTGTTAAGAGTAAATGGCAGTCTTTCCATGTGGTCAAGAGAGAGTCATATGTAAAGATTTCTATATGCAGATTTATATGTATATATTTATGATTGCACTGAAGAAATAAAAGTAAAATTGTACTTATAGAAGAGATTTTATATGCAATAAAAAGTACTTCACAAATTGCATAGTCCTGTACTTTGCATCCAACTAACTTTTCCAGTAATTCAGATAGACCCCTGTGGGAGGAATTGATTAACCTTTGCTAAATTCAAGGCTCCAGATAATTCTCAGGGTATTTATTTATCAATAGCATTGAAGAAAAATATCTGGAAATAATTATTCCCCGAAATAATTATTTATTTTATTTATCCAATAAACATAAAAACATTTAATTTTTATCATTTATGTTTATGTGATCCAATTTCAGCAATTACTGGCATACAGTAACATGAAGATCTGCAAAAAGACAAATAAACAGTGACATTGTTCACAAGTTGCCACATACCCTTGCATTTCTGTGCTTGGAGACTGGTGTTTTTGTAGAGTCCCATGCAATTCAAATATTCATCTCTCAGGGCTCTACTATTTTGATAAACATTTTCCAGGTAGAAATGTAGAGTTGTATTGAAATTTCAGCAAGGGTAAGCCAGTCTGCAGAGATGTTATTGTTCAGCTGATCTCAATTAGCACAGCATTCTGAAATTTCTCAAGCACATTTGTCATCCAAGCAATGGAGGTTGTGAGCACATCGCAGTTGTATAGAACCATTCAAAATCCTCTGTCTCTACTCAAATTTCCAGACAAAAAAAAAAGATGTGACAGGGAAAATCTAGGCCTGTGGCAGCCATAAACCATTTGGCTCTGCAAAACTGAAGTGTGAAGCAGAAGAAAGTAAATTAAATGGCTTAAAAGATATTGTAAATGAAAAGTAATTCCTTTAAAAATTGAGCATTGAAGAAATCTCAGCAGTGGGGCGACAATGACAATGTACTACTATCACGATCTCTGCAAGTTCACAGCTCTTCATTTATTGTATTTTTTGAAGGGTTTTGATCTTGAGAGATCTTCATCACTTATAAATGAACCAGTCATTAACAGTCTTTTATGTATCTCTGGAGAGCTATCAAAACTCTCACTAATCACTATATCTAAACAGATGAAGCAAGTCTGCTGTTCCAAAGGCATGTATTTGCATGCCCAAATCTTTACCTGTTACCATGACTTGTCTTACAGAAGCAGAGTAAAGCCTAAATAAATCAGTGTAAACCAGAAATCTTTTGCACTGTTTCAGTTACTGTTTAGGACATATACAAGACATACTGAACAGAATATTTCATTCTCAAAGAGGTCTTCAAGGAAATGATCACTATCACAAAATATTTCTTTTTAACTGACAGAACTGTTTTGTTTCAATATATTGTTATTATTATTATTATTATTATTAGTGATCTAATCTGCACCATTCAGTGGATGTGATAATTTAGGTCAGGAAAAAATTGTAATCGCTTTTGTGCCAAAAATCCATCAATAAGATTCCATCTAATTTCCAGCTTCCCCTCTGTACTTTGTATAGTTCTTTGTTTAAGTGTGTAAAAACACATGAAGTACTTAATTAATTAAATAATTTTGCTTCTCTCATTCTTGCTGCCATATTTTATTTTAGCTAAAAATGGAAAAAAGTCCGTCTTGCTATGTCCTGTCTCCAACAGAGAAGTGTAGTAGCTGTTTATAGAAAGGTATAAAATCAGACTAAGGATCCAATGATATTTTCCCTTATCCCTACCAGCTCACAGCAAAAATATCATAGGTTGCTTTGTGCCGGTCTTTTAGCCCAATTTCTTCCCTTCCTTTTAACTTGAAAGTTTTTATGAAGCACTATAACTGCACAATCACAGTCCTCTTTTATGGGCACAGACAACATTTCCCCCCCAACCCTCCTCTTTTATTACATTTATAGTCTTTGCCTGCCAAGATACTTTTATGGCAGTGAGAATGATTGCCTCACTCTTGATAAAGTCTGGAGTTTCCCTTGGTGCTCCATATAACTTGTCACAATGTTCTTAACAACAGTTCTCCACGTATTCCTGTGTGACCAACACTTGCTACCAGCTCCCCCGATGTGGTTTCTGACACTGTTAGAAAAACACCTTCTTTACAGCATCTCCCACATGGCGCTGTACGCCAAGCCTACCCAACTTCAGCTCTTGGTTTCTTCATTTGTGTTAACTCCTGGCTTTTCCCTTTAGAGACAATGAAAATTTATCGTTCCACATTGCACACCAACTACACAAACAATTCAGTGTAACACACTGCCTTCATCACAGAACACTTTGTGTGTGTTACACTGAGAATGTTGTAAGTTATACATCCTCCATGTGATTTTTCTATTGTTTTCCATGTATCTGGAAGCCAGGCATGTTACTTTCACAGTACCTGGAAAAGAGCAGGTTGCATTGACACAAAATCTCAGCCTGCCATTCAGCTCACCCTTGCTGTCTGGTTCATCTGCATTTCCTGCTCACAAAGTATTGCGTACGTACTTTCTGTACAAAAATGTGAGACCTAAAGGGAATAAGAGACCGAGCAATAGCATATATTTGGTTCTTCTAGAGAGACCTAAAGGGAAAAGAGTTATTGAAGATACTGTTAGGGCCCCTTGCTGAATCATCAAACTATTTTGCAGTAGTAATTGAGACAGAGTAAAAATGCTGCACAGATATCTTTTCAGGCCCTCTTCATAGAATGCTTATATTCCATTAAAGTATTTGTCTTGTACAGGTTAATCTCTCAGAACAGAAGTGGAACATACAGCAACAAAATAAGATGATTTTTTTCACTACTCAATAAACCTCTCTTCGCTTTTCTGCAAATAAATAATTCCCAGAGGCATCCCCTTCAGGGCTTCTGAAGACTCAGAAGGGCAAGGCAAGGAATTCAAAAATACAGCAGCCTGCTCCCACACAATCATAATATTTATGAAAAACAAACAAACAGAACAGCAGGTCACAGGTTATCCTGTTTATACCGAATAAAGCCCTACTGATTTACATGGGATTCAAGTAGCTCCATTTGATTGTAGGAATACACTCGTGTTAATTCCCATTGTTTAAGATAAAGGTGAAAAGAGCCTCTCAGCTGACATGAAGGAGACAAAGCGTTGTTTTTGAAAATGAGAATGGCAAAACAACTGCCCAGAGAGGTTGTGGAGTCTTCTTCTATGGAGACACACAAAACCCACCTCGGTGCCCTCCTGTGCAATCTTGTGTAGGGAAGCCGCTTTACAGGTGAATTGGACTACGATCTCCAGAGATCCCTTCCAACTCCTAAAATTCTGTGATTCTGTGAAAACAGATTTGATGATCAAGACAAATACAAGGTGTGAGAGAAGAGCAAGCTGCAGTTTCATGCTCGTAATTTCTTATACATCCATCACTTTCCGCCCTGTCTTTTTTTTTTTTTTTTTTCAGTACAAGCTCTATATCTGCAGCAAGTGTACAGAGCCTGATTTATATTTGGATGCTATGGCAGTGTAACCACCAGTGATAAAAATACATTCTCATTGCAGTTGTACACACAGGACAGTATTTCAGCACCAAGTTTTGTATTGATTTCATATTATAGACTAAAAAAGTACAAATGTATCCCCTATAGGAAATGAAGTCCCTGCAGCATCACATCTAGATTCCAGCTTCAGTGTACTTAGATAAACTGAATTTATTCATAATGTCTGGTTAAATTCTGTCTGCTATTCCGTCATTAAGTTCACTTCCTGGCTTAAAGTCCTGTAGTATTATGGTATTGCAAATTTTGTCTGACTATTTTTCTTGCCCAAACAGTGGTCACCTTTTCTTCGTGAGCCCATATTTCCTCTCAAAAACTGTTCTTTATAGAATTTGTAAAACGCTTTGGGATCTTTTGAGTATGAAAGGAGCTACATAAATCTTAGCCGTTACTAGTGGATGAACACTGAGTGAGTTGTACAGAGTATGTGGTTTGGCTGTTTATTGATAAATCACAGAAAACCCTCATTACTCATTTGCTTTACTGTATATGAAAGCAGTGTTGGATGATACCTTGTGTATCACCAGCTGCTTTCCTGCAATTTCTCAAAGAAAGTAACACAATATATGGCACACCTGTTCTGAGGATATCTGAAATCCCACAAATAGTAAAAAGCCTTCGAGTAAAGTTCTTCCACAGTGTCTTCTGATATGCTCTATCCTTTACTCAATTTTCATATGATATCTCAGTCTTCCATGGCAAAGAATTGTGCTTACATCACCATTCCACTTCTATGAGCATGAGAATATATATATGTATATATATAAATATAGATATATCTTCTTTTTCCTTTTGTTTCAGACTTCTTTCTTTAATACTTTCATTAACGTTTGCACAAAGGATCAATTAGCCCATTAGTGCCTCATTGCAAATTTAGCTCCTGCAAGAGTCCTAACAAAGGACTATCTTGTGTCCTTCACTAAGGTAAGTAAATTGTCAGATGTTAGTGGAACTAATTACAAGAGCAATGCTTTCTGCTTCCATCAGGATTTCAAGGCCTGACAGGGGCATGGTCAATATACACTGCTGTGTACCAATGCCATTTTGATTCCAGATGTTGATTAGAAAGTAGTTTCCTCTTTGGAGAACGAGAAAGATCTTTCTAAACATTCATCCCTGCAGTGGGGTAGAAGGGGGCCATGGCTGATCTGCAGAAACAAGTCAGAACAGAGTTAGGTGGTTCATCTAATAGATCACCTTCGGTGACTGAACCAAATTATCTATAACTCTCACAAATCTCAACTTACTTTCCACTTGATTCCCAACAAATTCTCTATTCCTTTGATTTATACTCAATTATTCCAGACCCACAAAGCAGCCACTAATTGTACTTACGTACACAGTGGAATGGGACCTTAAGGGATAGGCTTTTAGTAACTCTGATGACACCTTTCTAGTTAGTGCAGTGCAGCAGTATCCTATTTAAGATTGCTTTGTTCAATTATTTAAGAGCCATTATGGTAACTGGGTATACTCTAACTGTAATTTATTAACTCATACATTTGAATTATCCAAGTCTCTACATTCACTTCACAGAATTACAGAGGGACTAGACTAAGGTAATGATATCAAAATGCTTTGGAATATTCACTCTGTTGAGAAATGCAGGAGCTCTCTGTTGTGGACTAATCCGTGGGCAGCTGAGGCCCACGCAGCTGCTCACTCACCTCACCAGTGGAATGTGTGAGATAATAGGAAGGTTGAAAGTGTGAGAACTCATGGGTTGAGATATGGAAAGTTAAATAAGAAAAATAGAAAAAGAAGTAAACAAAGGAAAGATTAAAAACCCAAGAGATGCTTAATGGAATCACTCAGTATCAGCTGACCAATAGTCAGACAGACCCTGAGCACTGGCAGTCCCCCAACAACTCCTCCACTTTCTTTGTTAGTTGTGATGCTAGGTGTATGAGACACCTCTTGGCCAGTCTGGGTGAGCTGTCCTGGTTCTATATTTTATTTATGAGGACTTCTCTGAAAGTAATGCCTCCTATTTCATTGTGTTGGCCCGCAACATCTGAGGCTGGTATTAAGGCAGCACAGGTTGAACTTTCCCACCAATATTCCGTTACATTTTGTTGCCATGGGACAGATGGCAGCAGAGGGGCAGTCTGACAAAATGGTCTCTGCCATGAAAGTGCATATGAAGTAAAATGTAGTCAGTGAATTCCTCCATGTGGAAAAAATATTGCACACATTGACATTCATTAGTGCTTGCTGAAGATTTATAGAGACCCAACAGTGGATGTGAGTACAGTGAGGCAGTGGGTGGTCTGTTTCAGCAGAGGCAACAGTGATATGAAAGACAAGTCACACCCCAGACAGCTGTGCATAGCTAATGGTGGTGACAATGTTGAAAAATAACGCTTAGTAGCTGAGAATTTGCTCTATCACACAGTGTTATTGTGCTCTTTGTAGCTGTTGAAGTTTCCATGGAAATAAATAGGAAGCATTACTTTTGGTGCAACCTACATATGTGTGCATATATGTAAATATTTACAGCTCTAGTTGCATTCATAGAAATGTTTTCAATATAATACTGCCTGAATCCATCTGTTATCCCTTCTTTCTTTCTCTGTTCCTCTGATATTGCTTCTCCACACCCCAGTTCCTCATCTCCTTTTTTATTCCTGTGCTTACTTTCAGATTTTGTGCTTACTTCTTTTCCTTTAGGCCATAAAGTTAGATGGTCCCTTTCCATGGGACATCCTACATTATTTCCCTGAATCCCTCTTCACTATCACCCTCAGTATTCACTGCCTGGCTGCCTCCAGACCTCCTGCTTGAGACTTTATTTTTCCCTTTTTTGCAGAAAACAACAGCACTGGAAGCAGCACCTTGAGAGTGGCTCTTACTTGTTTTAACATTCTTGCCAGTGGCAGTGAGATTCTCTGCTTGCCATTCAGGGGCTTTAACGTGTCTCAGAGCTGTCATTTCTGAAAAAGAATGGAGACACACGGAGAGGCTGATGAAGAAAAAAAAATCTAGACTAAATCATCAGAGCAACCAGCTCCCTGAAAGCCATAGCAAGCACTCACAGACCAGCTCAGCATCGTAAATTAATTTAGAACTGCTTAGAAGGGAAAACCTTTGGCACCTGAGTTTCTTACTTACAGCAATCTCTTCAACAGAATATTGCTTTTGTTGCTGCATGTATATTTGTTAACCCAAGATGCTTACAAGAATTCTGCTGTGCTCCAGACAATATGTCATAAACATCACAAACACGCAGAGCCATTACAGGTGCAGGCTTCTGGGCTGCAGCATTCCCTGCTGTTCAAATGTACCAACACAGGACAGAAAACTGATAACAGCAATTCTACGAAGCTTTAGAGCCAGGAGGAGAAGAGCATTGCATCCAAATACCGCCCTAGAGGCTCAGATGTTCAAAAGGAAAAGAAGGAAAAAGCCATAATTTACCTGGACTCCTAAAAAATAATATAACAAAATTAAAACAAAAAAGAAAAAACACACATACTGTTCTAAATTAAAACTTGCCAAAAACTAAAAGCTATTTAGCCATCTTGAGAAAGATTAGCAGCGTGCTTTCCTAAACAAAAAGAACTGTGCAATCACTGTACAGCATCCTTATTGCACCTGAACTGCCTGTGCTACCCAAGTACAGCACCAACAACTGCCCTACAAGTACCTGCTTGTAACTGAAAGCATTTAATATCCTCCCTTTCCCTGTCTTGGAGCTAGGTTACTCAGAACATGGAAAAACTTAACCACTTATTAATCAGAACTACCTTGTCAGACAATAAGTTCTTATCTGTAGGGCACTAGCGAATTGAATGGGCAAGGGACACAAAGTCTGTAATAAATAAAACCTGCTGCTGCATGGCAGGGATTACTTCTGCTCTCTCAAGGAACTTGGCTAGCACGGAAAATGTAGGCAAGAAGTTATGTTTTAGAAAACCACACAAAGTAAGGATGTAGAAAGATGCTGCTGAACACGACAATTTGTAATTTCTTTGGTAAATGCTTTTTCAGTAATAACATGAAAACTTGGAACCAAACTGCTTTGGTAACCTGGCCCCTGGTGAACCCATCTCTCCCTCTTTTTCTGCAAAGTGGAGCTGGAAAAACTAATTCTGGCTGTCAGGGTTGAGAACAGCACTGCTCAAACATCATATGCAGAAAGCTGAGAGTACAAATTGGCTGAGAAGCTGCCTTATGGCAGCACTTGTAAGCTTAGTTACATGACACAAGTATCATTATCCAGCTATGTGAATTTTGCACTATGGGAAAGCTGTCCTTGGGGATTGATCCAAAATGCAAGAAGTCATTTTCACGTGGCAATATCAGGACATGTTTATTGCACAGTATAGACACATCTCTACACCTGCAGCATCTTTAGAACAGTGCAAGCAGACTGGGATGCCTGAACTTCTATACCAGCAACTCCCGTCTACCACTGAGACAACTGCTAATGCAGATTCACAATAGATCATAGAATCATAGAATTACCAAGTTTGGAAAAGACCTACAAGATCATCCAGTCCAACCGTCCACCTATCACCAATAGTTCTCTCTAAACCATGTTCCTCAACAAAATGTCTAAACATTCCTTAAATACCTTCAGTGTCAGTGACTCCATCACCTCCCTGGACAGGCCATTCCAGTGCCTGACCACTCTTTTGGAGAAGAAGTATTTCCTAACATCCGTCTGAATTTCCCCTGGTGCAACTTGAAGTCATTCCCTCTAGTCCTGTCACTAGTTACAAGAGAAAAGAGGCCAACCTCCTGCTCACTACAGCCTCTCTTCAGGTACTTATAGAGAGCAATAATGTCTCCCCTGAGCCTCCTCTTCTCCAGACTAAGCAATCCCAGCTCCCTCAGCCATTCCCCATAAGGCCTGTGCTCCAGACGCCTCAACAGCTTTTGTTGCTTTTCTCTGGACACTCTCCAGGACAGAACTATTTTCTGTCTTTAATGCTTTGTCTAAATCCAACTTTTCCACTTGACATATATCATGAGTCTCATACTAAGTTACTAGCTCTTCTGGGCTCTTCAGATTCTGATACCCAACATCAGAAGCACTGACCAGCTTACAATACCTCTACTTTTCTGTGTAAATCTCTGCTGATTTGAAGACGCAAGGAGGTAGGGGAGCAGGCACAGCCAATGCCATCTCCATGTAGGATTGGCTCACACGTCTGCGTTTTACACATCAAAGCAGGGTTTAGCTACATGTAGCATGAGCAGAAGGTGTAGTCAAGAATGAATAGATGAATGGCAGCCTTGAGAGTCTAAAGTTTAGGTTTTCCTACCTAAAGTCACACCTAGGAAATGCTTGCCTAAAATTAGTAGTTGTTTTCAAAAAAGGGAGACTGCAACTCTGATGGGGTCTGGGCACTCAGTGCTGATGCTCTGACATCACTGGATGAAATCCGTAGGGTGATCAAAAGGAGTGTGAGAAAAAATACAAACCAAACCAATCCAAACAACCAAATAACAAACAAACACAAGACAGCAATCCCTCAAGATTACATCCCAAACTAAAAGACTGTGACTTCAACAAGAAAACTAAAGTATTGAAACAAACATTCAGTATTAACTTTACAGCCATAATGTTGCATTTAGACAGTTTAGTTTTCCTGTTTATTTTATCTTTAAGAAAAAAGGAACTGTTTCACATTCAGAATAGTAGAAATTTAACTAGGTTTTCTAATCCATGTATAATTGAATAAAATACATGTAAAAGAGCACATACATCTCAACTCATCCTATGCTATCATTTGACTTAATGCAGCATGCACTCCATAAGCAATGGCTATGGCTTGACCAAGTGGAAGTGTATTGTTTTAAACTGAAACTTTAATAGAAGGACATTCATAAATAGTTGTCTATCGACTCATTTAAACTCCTTTCTTTCTGCATTTTGGGTGAAGAGATATGGCTAGCAGACTTCTTTAGCCCTCACGGTAAAGAATTAAGTTTCTCATCCATCTTGTCCATACTCAGAGCTACATGCCTTATCTCATATATAAATTACATGTCACATAATAAGTCTATAATGTGATCATGTCTCAGATATTCAGCTTCTTAGCGTATGAAGGATTAAAAAGAAGCCCACTATAAATGTGACAGTGGAAGCTGCCCAAGACTTTTAAGAGGCTGACCATTCTTCACATTGATTTTCAGCTTCAGAAAGCCTTGCCACATATCTGCCCCCTGAATCTTTGTGAAGATGGGTCAGGTGGACCTTGGGTGCTCTTGGAAGCCTCAGGCAACACAAAGAAATTAATGCATATAATTGGGTTGAAGCACACAAACTCGTTAAATCATGAAAAATGCTTACTTTCTCCAAAAATGATAAGAAGTTGCTAGCAGCTAGATAGCTCACTATGCTGAGGAAGAAATTGCTCTGGGCTCAAATATGACTTAAGGAATACAGTGCTTTGTGCATCTCCCTAAAAATGAAAGGAGAACAAGGTGTTGGGGTTTTCTTTCTGAGTCACAACTGGTGCAAATACAGTAATCAATCATACCAAAAAAAAAAAAAAAAAAGCCAGAAGAAACACTTTGCCAGTGCACAGATGGGTGTACCAATGTATTATTATATAGATATATATATATATGTGAAGTCTGTTCACTCGTGCATTCAATATCAAAAAAGAAAAGAAACAACGTAATGAATTTCAGCCAAAATGTGGCTTTAAATGTACAGGCATCAAAATAGAATGACAGAGGAAGCCACCGGGAGGCAGCATTGTCACTTTGCAAACTTAGTGTCAAAGACTTCTCCCTTTTGCTGTGACCCTAGCACTGCGAAGCGCAGAGGAACAGCTTCCAAGCAGGAACACCAACCTGCAGAAAACACATCGCTGACGGATATTTAAATGCATTTGTACCTGCCTTGAATAGGACTAAAAATATTTGCAATAGATTTGTAAATGTTACCTGAGTCTAAAGCTTGTTTTCTTTACTTTTTTAATTCTATTTTTGATCATTTGGTGTAACATCATCTGTCCTATGCCTTTATCATGAAACGACTGGGTATAAAAATAGTGGGGGTTATAATGAACGTTATATGTGAAATAAAACATAATATACTCAGAAAGAGCTTCTTTCTATCCAAGAACTTAGGGATTATGTACACTGTGAGTATTTCTCTTTCACAAGCTACTATGCCTCAGAAGAAACCTAAAATGATTAGTTAATATGACTCACTTCTCAACTGCCAAAAACACTTATATCTGTGTTTCATTAATTTTCCATGGTATCAGCCTCTTTGATTATACCTTCACAAGAACAAACAAAACTGGGTGTGGCACAGTTGATAATCTGCAGAAGCCTGAAATTCGATGCTGATGTAAAATCTCCAGTCAGTGTAAAAGTTCTGAAAATTCAACATTTTTCTTCCATTATATATAAGTAAAACCTTTTCTCCTTCCCTCCTTCCTTCCTTTCCTCCTTCCTCCCTCCCTCCCTCCCTTCCTTCCTCCCTTCCTCTCTTCCTTCCTTCCGTCCTTCAATGAAGAACTCTTTTGCAAATTAAGGAATACTGTATGTCTTTTCATCACATATTCAGTCATTCTGAAGGAACTTCATGAAAAATGACCCTCACTTACACAGGACCACAGTCAGAGCAGGCATAACCTAATACTTTGGCCTGAAGCAATTATTATATTTTTATAAGCTGACATAAACTTGGGAAAATATATTACTTAGCATTTATTTTTACATTATAACAAGAATGGCAGGAAAACTGCTATTTTCAATTATATTTGATGATCTCTATTTATCCATATGTGTGAGAGTTTAATTCTGGAAGCTCATCACATATATGCCATTTTCCTTTTCCACTGTTTTCCACAATATTTCTTAAGCAAATATCTGTTCTTTTCCACCTGAAGGTAGCTACACACACTTCTAATTACTGATAAATGTGCTATCATCCCCCTTGGCTGCCCAACAACAATTAAGTCAAAGATTTGCTGACAGCGTTAAGTATAGAAACATTTATAGCGTAAAGAACTGAAACTGGACAATTTCAAGGCACGTTATACATTGAATTATTTAGCTCACTACACAGAATAAATTGAGAGAAACACAATACACATCTCAACTGAAACTTCTCTTCAGTATAAAGGTTTTAATGTCAAGGAGACTCTACTAGGTTAATTCATAGGAATATGAGATGTCTGGTGTATCTGTCTGTGCCATGAGTGTGTGCTCAGGCATGCGGAAACATCTGGCTTTAATTCTGCTTCTACTCAAAGCCAGCAAATAGCAAATCAGCTCCAGGTCTGGTTTCTGGGCTCATGTGACAGTGCGTCACCTGAGTTGATGAGTATGAGCAGAAACCTGAGCCAATGACATTAAACAGTTTTGCTTTTACACTTGGCTTGCACTCTGCCATCCTCCAATGCGAGCAGTATGTGTCCACGGTGACACATCAGAGCAATAGAGGACAGTTTGCTTTATGGGGTATCTAGCTGAAACCTAATCCACTCTGTGCGCTGTTACAGCTTATCTTAGAAAATTTTCTGTGCTTTGGATCCTCATCTGCAGAAGATTCTCTAATTATCACAGAATGTAAAAGATAAATCATCTAATGACTGCCATGAGCTTTTTGATTTTGTTGCAATCAGGCTCAGCCCAAACAAGACATTTGTAGAGCTATCTTCTATGAAAATACAGTAAAGCTAGACAGGCACTACTTATATGCCACTGTCATGAGATAGTCAGCTTTTTCAGGAAGAGGAGAAATATTTGTTTATATGATTCGTTTATTTCTTATTGCTGTACAGAAGGAACAAAGACCAGTCATTAGTTCTATTCCAGAGAGAATTTTTATTAAACACAATGTGAGAAATGATGAAGTCAAGTTAAATTCACTCTCTAGTGAATTCCTCTGTCAGTGTTTAAAGAGCAGCTTCACCTGCACGCTGCTTGCTGTCCAGGAGCAGTGCCATGAGACCCAAGGAGTCCACCTGGGGACCTGTGATGACATGGGTGTGTGTATTCATTCCTTTACTGATGAGACTTAAAAGAATTACAGAGAAAAATCATTTTTTAAAACTGCCAATTCTGAACTTGATATCAGGCAAACCTGTAGGTTGTTTCATTTATATAACTGCATGACTTGGTTTTTCACAAAGCTTCAGATTTCTGAGTATACAGGCAAAGATCAGACCAGGTTTCCTGTCCATCAAAAAGCACACAGTGCATCAAATTCTCAATGATAACCATCTGGGGGAAACAAACTTGTACAATTACAGAGAAATCCTTATTATGACCACATGAAACTCACCTCCCATATTTATTGGGAGTGTGAATTTGTATAGGACTCTGTGTGTGGGTTTTTTTTTTTTCCGAAGAGAAATATTGTTTCTACTAAAGGTGGTGGAAGTTTACAAAGAACAGCTGTTTGGTTGCAAATTAGGACTCTTTTGCAGTTGAATAGAGTAAAAATCATATTTATTAACCTAGTAAAGTTCTTTACAGTGTCATGACCTGGTGGAAGCTAAATCTATAATTAATTATCCTCCTCCGTTTTTGATAGATTTTTTTTTATGACAGTATTTTTTCAGATCTATATAACTGCTGGTATTAGTATAACTTTGTTGACAAGGAAATCTTGTTTCTGGCTTGATGAGAAAAAAAAAACAAACAGATAATTCCTTAAAATGTAATTCCTTAAAATTACATTAAAACAGAAGATTAGCTTGCTTTTACCAAGGTACAGAAATAAATATTCTGTACAAAAATAAGGTGAGAAAATATGCTCTGTGTCTGGAATTTGCTGTCCTTTTCTTCTCCTTTGATTACACAGTATCCTTAAAATACAACTCTATACAGAAAAAGGCAACAATTGTGAAAAGACAATGCAAGAAAAGAAAGAAAAGTAGCTGTATGTAAACCGTAATGTGATGATGATGCGTTGTTCTAGACGCCAGAAATACACACACAGAAACGGACTTACAGAGCTTGGCTCTGTACCTTAATAAATGGAAAAAGGAATCTCAAAGGATGCACTTTGTTTAATAAAAACAGAAGTGCTATTCAATATATTTGTTTTTCCTCACATTTTCTCTTAAATAAAAGTGAATTATACAGATGGACTGTTTATTGTCTGTTTACATGCTGTGGAATTTCTGTTGTAATAACCGGGGCTCTGAGGACTTCTCTGTAAATGCTTTTTGTGTTGATTTTGTGTGTTGTGGTGTTTTGTTGTTTTTTTATTAAAAATGTTTATCTAAAACCCAACACTTTATCCATCTTAAAAAAAAAATTAAAATTAAAAAACTAGATTAAAAAAACTTGTAACATTACAATTATTATTAATTTGGAGATACTGAGATGCTGCGTGTTGCTGTCTCTGCCTCTCCTTCACTTGTGGAGGAAATGGAACAAGAGTGTTTACTTTCCTGCAGGATTGTGAGATTTGCTGCACTTATAAAACAGACTCACTAAGTATTTAAGTTACTTTTACAGCTAAATTCATTGCAGAATTTAGGAATAATCGTGTCCAATCAAAAAGCTAAGTACTTAAAAAACAACTTGAGAATATTTGTATGGGAACTCATTTCCGTACACAAATATGGCAATTTTTTCCAAGCAGATGCAGTTTTGCTTTGTTTCCACAATAGCCCAAAGCACAAGCTCTGTCAGGACCCAGAAAACAGGTAGTGCAATGCCTAACTGCCAAGATACTCAGTCTGGAAGATGTCTGCTGAGCCTAGTGGGGACGCATGCCCAAAAACACAAATGCTCCCAAAATGCACTTGCAGATTGTATAGAAATCAAACCACAACAACACTCTCCCCTCCACAAAACAAAAACAGAAGCACACACACACCAAAACCCAACCACCTGTAGCGGTATCTATCATTATAATGCCCTGGTAGTCACAGTATTTACACAGGAACTACTGAGAATTAACTTGCATGCTTTGAGAAGATTCTCTTCTCTCAGAAATCTACTCTAGCCTGTTAGAAATTTACACTTCCACGGTATTTCACCCTGCCTTCATGAATCTTTCATTTTCAGCACAGGAGAACACACTGAATGTGCCTACAGGCTACTATCTTTTTCATTCAACAGTCCATGCCTCAAAAAAAAGAAAAAAAAGAAGAATCTTGAGGGAAAGGGGAGACTTCAGGACTCGACGCTCGAGTCGATGCATTAGGAACTACTGTGAAATCATTTCTGATTAAGTGTTAAAATTAGTAGGTCATTTTGAAAAAGGAGGACATTGCAATGCTTTTAGCGCATTTTTTCTGTTCTTTCAGATTAAGCATCGTCCCTCAAGAGCAGGTTCCGACTCTGGATTTTGAGGAAGTTGTGTAACTACTCCATTACAGAACTGACAGTGGTATGTACATAAACGGGACATAAAAATTATGTTTCCACTGGTAACTGCTGAAAGTACTAGCAGTCCCCTGTTGAATCTGAGTATCTTCTAATTGCATTTCTGAGGAAACTAGCTGTCCCCACTGCATTGCTCTGAAAGCACACTGTGAGGTTTGGCTTCCATTTTTAGGATCGGACACCTAAAAAAAAATCACCGTTTCAAAAAATCACTGCAATTCTTTACCCATCTGTCTTTAGTGGTTGTGTGAGAGAATTTCACTCTAAGTTGCCAGAATGGAAGGAGGCCTACTTCACTGAAAAACTGCTATAGAAAAAAGCTGAGCAGCAAAGCTGTTCTCAGAAGATCTTTCATCACAGAAGCAGGATCGTGGAAAAGTTGTAAGATGCAGAAGGCTCATTTTGTCTAAGATTTCTGTGGCTCTCTGTCCCCATTATAAACATGCTCATTAGAGGCCATTGTAGCAGGTCTGTGTGTATGTTTGAAGTTAAACACTTGCATAACCTTTGGCGCAATGTGACCATAGCAATTAGCAGTTATATTGGTAGACATTTTCATCTTTTCTCATGCTAGCCTGTTCTGTATTCTTTAAAGAGGTTACCAAAACATCATAGGATCATTAAATATTGTCAGAATATGAAAAGCTTGGTGAAGAATTTTAATTTCCCTAGTAACCCTAGTATAAGAACAGAGGAACAAGCATTTACATTCTTATTTAAACATGTCTTTTTAATTGTCACTAACCTTACAGAGCAGACCTGGATGGTGAAAACAAATCAGCTAATGACAGATTTAATCGGGGTTAACATCAAAGAAATAGGATGTTGTCACTGGACACATTTCAGCCATTCAGGAAAGTAAACACAGTCTGAAGTCAATACAACTGTTTTCTTAACTGGGATGAGAAATCCCAGTCATTTCTACCATGATTATCTGTCAAAGAAGACAGTGTCTTTTCATTGTTTTTTTCATAAGCTAGAAATAAATTTTCCAAGAATGGGAAGCTTTCAGTTCAACTGCCAACGCATGAACATCTGCTGTTTCCTTACACTTCTTGAGTTGGAGAACAGAGTTTCATTTATACAGGGAGAAGCAATATGACACAAGATCTATAGGTGATCCACATACATCTGCAACAGTAGCTGGAGGTCAAATCTGCTAAACTAGACATGTCAAGTTGCATTAGAGAGCTGTTTGGTACCAGCCTTCCACCCAAATGAATTCTGTGTCACCTTCATGCTGAAAAGGAGCATAACTGTCGGTGAGCTCTCTGTGTTGAATCACTGATGGCAGCATCACTGCCATGTTTGTAATGAAAATAAAGAAGTCAGAAACTACAGTTATGGTTGTCAGCACTTCTAACTCACCCTCTATTCTCTCTCCTTCCACTCTAAAATTCTTGCAAAAATCTCAATGAGAGTCAATTGTTTTTCACATACAAAACAAGCTATACATTTTTATTGCTTAGATTTCATGCAAGATTAAATTTAGTAGTAAGTATTTTGTTTTAAATATCCATTGGCTGGTTCAGATTGAAAACAAAAAGCATTCACTAAGAATTTCTGAAATATATTATTCATTCAGGTAACCCTCTTTTAAAAATGTAAGAGATTGCGTATTATAAACTGGATGATCTCATTTTCCAAGAAATTCTGTGTCTTTCAGAATGTGAGGGACTAAAAATGTTCTCAGGCAGTATAGCTGCACCTGTGTGCAGGAAAACTACAGCATCAGGGTTGTGGGAAACCGAATTCTTGGGTGTGTAAAACTACTGATTACATCACACGGGTAGCAGATGGCTGTAAGCAAAAGGTATCACCTCTTTGTCTGAATACTGAAAAAATATTGCAACAGGTGATTTATTGCATGTTGCTCACACAGTCTTTTGATAAACAAATAATGTAAACCAGGTTTCCTACACTGAGCTCATAGAAAGAATCTTACCACTTTAAAGAAAGCCATCACAACCCAGGATCTAGAATCTCAGATAATCTACACAAAACACAGCACAAATAAGTTGATAGTCTCGTATTACCCCCTGGCACTGTGCTGCATACTGCCAAGTTGTCTTTACCTGTAACACACAGTTTAATCAAGCACTCCAGCTCTTCATCTCTGTTTAGCAGTGTGCTTAGGGGATAATTGCCGAAGTAATCACTTTCAGTAGAACTACATTTCCCAGCCTGTTCTGCAAAGCAGTTATTTCTAATAGCTCTCAAGACCCACATAAAAGGAAACCTCATTCTTGAACCTCTGTTAGGGACTGGATTTTAAAAGCCAGTCAAATCAGCCACTACAGCTTTTCTCACCTTGGGGTCTGCAGTTATTTTTTAATAAAAAGGAAAGATTAATTTATTACAGAGAGCTAATTTTGTCTCAGTTTGCTATACTGTAGCATCTGTATACTGTTGCAAATTACAACTAATTTATTTATAACAAAGTCTGGAGTGGGAACAAAATTTTTCTGAGGATTTCATCAATACTGTCATGTAGTATAGGAAAAACCTAAGGCTATATTAAGAACTTCCATTCTGGGGTTCTAAATAGCCTTAAAAGCAACATCTCTCACTGTTAATGAGAGATAATATGATCTTTTATATTATTAGTCCATGCTGTTTTCTATTTCTTTCATACTTAACATCAGAGCGAAGCCCTCAGTTTGGTGGGTTACTTGTAAGAACCTGGACTAACAGAAATGGATTTCAGTATTCCAGAGTTTTTCCTTTCTCAATTTGAATAGAGAAACACTTTACAAATATCAGCAGCGGTATAAAGATTTATGAGCTTTGTGGGTTTTAAGGGTAGAGTTTGATGGCTTTTATAAAACCAGGCCAGAAATTACTCTGGTAAAGACTCCTGCTGTATCAGTATATCTGGACAAAAGTAAAGTGTGTAAAATGATGTATGGATTTCCTATGCTGTAACGAAAACAAGACAAGTAAAAATTGAGAGTTCAGTGTAAGAAAGAAAACCTACCAGTGATCAAGACTACACGAACACTTACTAGCTTATAATTATTTTTCCTTCCAGTGTCTTGTGTGCTAACTTGATATTACACTTGATATTCAATATAATTTAATGTCTCTAAGATGTAAATGAGGACTAGCCTTTATTATTTAACAATATCTTTAATATTTTGTTTTTTTCTTTTCTACTGAAGGATACAAATATTCATATTGTTAATCACAAAACAGTCACATTAAGGAAAGAAAATCAGTCTAGATCCAGCAAAGCTGCTGGTTAAGAATGAACTACCCTGTAAGTTCAATGGGCAGACTGATTCCCCTCACTAAGAAGGAAGCAGCTTCTTGTTCCTCAAATTAAATTATTCAGGTTTTTCTTTTCATCTGACATCACGTTTCCTTCACAATAGAAAAGAAAAACTAGAGAAACATACTTATTTTGACTTCACGTCTTTCACTGAATTAATATATTTTCTTACCAGATATGTAGCAATAATAGTCTTAATACTTCTTATTAAATAATTTCCTGAGTCCTTGATTTGGGGCAGTTTTATGACTAAATAATGTTTCTGAACTTCAACCATCCCCTATTCCAGAGCATAGCAACTTAAGTAACATGGCTGAAGCATTAAAATTTTAATTACAAAAATTTTATTCAGAATTTATTCTTCAAAAGCCCATAACTTTTTTGTTAACCTTTCAAAAGTCTGGCCTTTACATTTAATGGGACAGTGAACACTATTAGTCTGCAGATATTTTATTGCATTAGGTTCTAAGGTTAAACTATTCTAAGAAATAGAGAAACATTTTTGGCTAAAAAGGGGTTAACTGGGAAACAGTACTGAGAACATTATTTTCACAACCAGGCTTGCTGAAGGCTGAATCAGAAACACATGGAGTAAAGACAGGCTTTTATACTGTACATTTCATATAAGGAAGGGTAGTTAGGCAGTTGAATAGAGTCCTATGTTCTAAAAGAAAACATAATTGTTCACATTCTTTAGCGTAGGTGAATATTAATGAACATGTGTAGGGTGCTTAAGAACAACCTCCACACATAAAGCAAGTGGGATAAATGTTGTATACACTGCTTCATAAATTTAGGGCAAAGGCTCAAGCACTACACTGAGCTCTGTGCAGGCATCCCTTACTTCAAATGAAATTGTAGGTATAAGGAAAGGCCCATCGTTGGAGTCTTGCATCTAAACTTTTGTCAAGGTAGTCTGGCTCATACTAGTGTCTCCCGGATTCTTTCTGTGGCCAAACAGCTGGATTACATGTCCTTGTAGGGTCTGATCCACGCTGTTTTTCTACCATTCTGCATCAGACAATTCACTGCAAGACTGTTGTCAAAAAGAAAAATACACACGGATATTTTTTCTGCATGTGGAATACTACTGCATCTGTCAATACATTCATATGAAGCTTTAAATGACTACTGGCCCATCTCGCTAACAAAATCTGACTCTCACATAGTCCTCTTTATGAAAAAAAAAGCAAAAAACAAAAATCCAAGAACCAGCAGGACATTAGCACTGTTGTGGTTAAATACCACAAATCTTGGAATGGAAGCATATGTTTCTTTCACACATTCCCACTTTTATGCTTTAAATTTTCCCAGCCTACCTGAAGTGTTTTCACTCAAATTAGATCTGTTACCCGAATAAAATTTCAGCTGTTCTATTTATGTGCTATAAAAAATGAGATAAAAATGTATCTGGATACATTTAGGATTGGATATGTTTAGGATTGTTTCCTAATTTGCTGTGGAAATCTAATGCAAGATAGACCTGAAGAAACCATGTTATTATGCTTATAGCTATAATATAGGACATTGTAACGTAAAAAAACAAATTAAGGATATTAGAAGTCAAATCATCTTTGTCATTTAGAACACCACATTACAGCTAAGAACACTGTATATTTGTGTAACTTATTCTAGTTACTGAAAAACAGATAGAGAATGAGGCAATTTTAACTGCATCTTATGTCATGTGAACAAAAGATCTGTGGCAAAACACCAGAAAAATATCACTGTAATAAATGAAAATATCAGTAGCCAAGAAACTTACAGCAAGGGACTCATTTGTTCATTAGAATTGTTATGCTAATTTTTGTGACTTGCTTCAGCAGCAAAGTTGAGATTTAGGATGAATGCATCAATTACTAAACACTAATGCTATAAAGATATCCTTAGCTTCTCAAGGTAAAAGACCTATTTATACCCCATTTTTCACACACTGCACTTTTAGTTGAACTGTTTAAGAGGTGAACTCTCCAAAAGTCAATAGAACAACACAGTTTCATTAAGAAAACAGTGGTTATTTCCTTGGAAAGTATTATGTTCTAATTCTCTACTAATTAAAAAAAAAAAATAAAAAAAAATCCATCCAGAAACCTGTGAATAAAACCAGAATTCAGTATGTAGATATGGAATTTTAAAGAAATTTTTGCCTGGATAAATTTTAAGCCTTACTAAGCACTTTCATTTTTTATTTTTATTTTTTACGAAAGCTAACATTCCTTGTTTTTCATTGTTAAAATAATAAGAAAAAAACTATTGATTTCTAGTAACTTGTTTTTCTTCTGACAAAAATATATTTCTCAATTTAAGTCACAGAATTTCATTAAGTCAATATTCTAAATTACGAAGGAAAATGACTGAGTGAGGGGGATACGCTACACCTAATTAAAGCCTTTAAGCAGGGAAGCAAAGGCATATTTTTTTCTTAAGATTTCACTTTACACATTGAACTGCAATGAAACAGTCCTACATCTCACGCTCCCTTACTTTACTAAAATGTAGCATGTTGACAGAAGTGCCGTTGTACTTGCGAGCTTATGGTCAGGACTATTGTTTTCCAATTGAGTTCTAAATTAAAAAGCTAAAATAATTCTTATCCACTGAATTCTCAGAATTAGTTGTAGAAGCAGGTACTTTTGTTTTGTTCAGCGACTCCTCTTTGTCTTCTCAGAGACACATTTCCTTTTACCAGCCCTCAAAGACACAAAGCACTCTCAGCTCATATTACTGCATTCTGTGTGTTTTGTCTGGCTTTCACAACACAGTGAGGACTCACAACTCTGGGACAAACGCTAGGTGTTTTTTTTTTTTTGACACCCTAAAGCCAATCTTTTAATATATTACTGCTAGACCACATTCCCAAACCTATTTTTCCCTTTAATTTTTCTCCAAAGATGTTGGTCCATTACCTAACTTATCTAAATACATAGCATTGCACATAGTAGGAGACTGTAAGATAGCTAACAAGATAACACTTCACACTTGTAAAGCTAATGGTTGCAACAAGTCAGATAAACTCCTTCTCCCTTTCACCCTATCTCCATGTAATGGTACCCGACTTTCTGACCATTCAGAATTCAAACAGTGCATGATAAAAACGTTATTCTTCTCCAGCAGGGAGACAACTAATGAAGGATGAATCCTGATAAACAATATATATTGACTCTTCTGCCCAGATTAATTTACCTTAAATAGGGGAACATATATAACGCTCTATATTTTGTATAATTATTACAAAATGTAACTCAAGATTTCTGTTCTAATTTACTGCTACACTGCAGAGCATTAAATTTCAGCTCTTGTGTGATAGGAAAAAAAATCTACCAATGAAATCAGACTGGCACTGAAATGGAACTTTGCTAATCTATTTACTGTGTAAACTTTTTTAGACTATAAAGCAATAAAATCTTATACAGGGATAACATTCAATTTGCTTAATTCAAAAATCTAGGAAAAAAGAGTACAGATACTTTGTTATTTCAAAGTAGAAGACCAAAACACAATGTAATGTATTAGATTTAAACAATGATTTTACTGTGAGAATAATTTCATACATAGTATTTGCAAAACTGTCTTTCTACCATAGACCTTTTTTGCCAGTATGCAATGATGCTCTGAAAGTAACGCCTCCTATTTTATTACGTTGGTCCATGACTTCAGAGGCGAATGTTGGTGGTATGACAGCAATATTCCATTACATTTTGTTGGCATGTGACAGCAACAGAGTAGAAGTCTGACAAAATGTCTTCCATCATAGAAGTATGCATGAAGCAAAGATGTGGAATTGAATTACTCCTTCTGGGAAAAAATGGCACACAGTGATCTTCATCAACACTTGCTAAACATTACTGGGGACCGTGAATACAGAGACATGGTGGGCGTTGTGTTTCAGCAGAGGTGAATGCACCAATGGTGTGGATGTTTACAAGTGCTGCATGCAGGCTGTTATTCATTGCTGATAAAAATACACAGCTAATGGCGGTGGCTATGTTGAAAAAACAGCATTTTGTAGCTGAGAATTCGTCAAATAGTGCTGCTGTGCTCTTTGTATCTGCTGGTGCTTTCATGGAAATATATAGGAGGTATTACTTTCTAAACTGACCTACATAGACATTATCAATATCTACAGAACTCAAAACTTACTCAAAAAAGCTTTTTCTTGTCTATATTGTCTGCCTATTCTATGATATTCCAAAATGAATCACAGAGATGCTTACATCCATATTTCATGGAAGAGCTGCTATCAGTAGTTGGCTTGAAAATGTTGGGTCTTAGAAAACACAACTACTTTGTCTTGACAGTGCAAATGCCACTATTTGGAACTGGATATGAAATCATGCTAGCCTGTTCAGCAATTGCTAGTAAACTGAGCAAATCTCTGACTACGAGTGCATGATGGTTGTTTCCCTTCCTTTCCCCTCTGAATCGCAAAAGCTACCAGGAACATACGATTGTGAGAACATTTTCCACTGCTTCTTACTTTCATTGTAGCACACATGCCTGACAGAGTGAGAGCACTTATAAAATCAATGTTTCACATACTGATTTGCCTGAATACTTGGAGCAGAAGCTAAAACCTTGCTGTCTTTCATGGTGAGTTCATCTCCTTTCATCTTTTTGCCTGTACAAACTTTAGAAAGAACATGCTTCCCATCCACAAAAAGAAGATAAACTGCTTACAGTGCATTGTGTATAAATTTGATTTCCTTTTCAGTGACTCCTTTGGGGCTCTCCTACGACCGCAGTTTTCTTCAAATTTTCAGTTTACATATGCAGACTCTTGAAAGTCAGTCATAAGCCTCATAAGTGCATTCTGGTCTCACCACTGCCTGCAAATTCATCACAGAGCTTTCTCTGATTCACCCTAGTAGTATCTAATGTAGCTGAGTATCTGGACAAAATGGAAAAAAAAAACCCACTACTTGGTACAATTTTGTTTTTCTTTTTTTGAAAAGAAAAAATGACAATTTACTGTTATCCATTCTCCCCTTAACAGGAGCTTGAGAATAGCTTTTTATAAATTGTTCACGAATACTGTGTCTAAGTTAACTCTGTTTAAAGGCAAATTCAATAAACTAATATCACCAAATGGTCTCTATTATATAACTTCAGTTTACCATGACTCTCTGAGGATCTGAGCAGTCTCAGCAGTAATATTTTTCTGATACATTATGAGAAGAAAAAAGTGAACTACAATTTTTATGCAGAATAATGAAAGAAACAGTCCAAGAGTAGATCAGCAAGAATTACTGAGGAAAACAGTGGTAGGCAGAAGACATACTAATGCAGCAGATTTATTTCAAGGTTTAGGGTTCATGATATTTATCTTCTCTAATAGGATACTTTTTAGGCAAGAAGTATTTTAAAATCTCAGCTATACAGTAAACTTATAAGAAGAGACAGGAAAAAAAAAACAACAAAACAAACAGATTAACACGTCCTGAATTGAGGACTATTTCTTTTTTAAAGAAAACATCACCACACAACAACAAATGTTTCGAGATATATCAAGGTCTTAGTGAGACAACTGTTACGGCTTATGAGGCCATAATACATAGGAAAGGCTGTCTGTGAAAGACATTAATGAGATTACATAAGAGAAAAAAATAATAACAATTTCACAGTGGAAAAAGCAAAAGAAAATATTAGCACACAACGTTATGTGCAAAAAGAGGTGTGACCAGGAAAACAGCAGACATAAGATAAAGGTGCAGTGGATTTGGCATCACCCATGTTCAGTGCAATAAAAGAGGTTTGTGGAAAGAACAGATTTGTAGGACATGTTGATTGTTCAGCAGCAGATAAGACAGTCACAAAGTATACAAAGTAAACCATGTTTACAGACACTCTGCACAGGAAAATAGGAAAGCAAAACACAATTTAGCAAAAGCTTTTAGCAGAGAAATTGCAACAATGAGAAATAATGCAATGTTTCTTAAAGCTATGGTACAGGATCAAGAAAAGAGTATCAAGGAAGTATTTTTCTTCATATTTAAAATGGTTTTAAAAGTGTATATGGAATTAAAATATGAAACAAGAGAGAAAAAGTATACAAAAAGTCTTATCACCATGATGTAGATAGCTTTTGCATCATTAAAACTACATGAAATATTAGCAAGTATATAAAGAAAAACGTCAGAATCTAGATATTTAATATAAACATGTACAAAACCAATATTGGGACAGAAGAGGTAAAATAACTGCACCTTAATTAAAAAACAGGAGTCTCCCATAGCTGGAGGAAGAAGGCTTCATCAACAGCCTCCACTAGATCACGTGGCCTGCAGTAGACCCCAACTACAAGGCTCTCTTTGTTGCCTCAGTCTCTGACTCACAAGCTTTTGATTCACTTGCTGTCATTCTTCAGGGACAGCTCTTCACACTCTATTCTTTCCTTGATGAAGAGGTCAATAACTTTTTCACTTTTCTCTTACCTGTTCTTTCTGAAATGTCATCAACAGTCATATTCCAATCAGGGGAATCATCCCACCAGGTTTCAGAGATGAGAACTACATCATTTTTTCCCAGTAGCACAATGGCTTCCAACTCTTCATGTTGCATGCATTGGGGTAGAGGCACTTTAGCTGGTTAGCTGGCCTTGTCCCCTTCTTGGAAGATAACTCCTAAATCCCATTCAATTATTTACTTTCAGTCTCCCTCTTGCCTTCATCATCATAAGATGCAGTAGGTTGAGGGCCTCTGCTAGCACCTTGTCCCTCTAACTTAGCAATACCATCCCACACCTTGTCTTAGGCAGGCTAGCTATCACTTCCCCTTCAAGCCTAGTTTAAAGCCCTGTCAATGAACTCAGACACGTCACTCTTTTGACCCGTGTGGATCCCATTTGCAGCCAAGGTGACAAGTAAAATGCCTCATGGTAGAAAAAGACAAAATTCTTGCGGTGGCACCAGCCTCTTAGCCATGTATTTATCATTTCAATACGCCTAATAGAAATTGACAATTGATACATTGGAATACTAAGGAAGCCAGCACCTACTTAGCAACATGCTAATCAGAACTGTGGTGAGTCATATCAAGGACATATTCACTAGTTATTTGTGACAAACTACTCCTAAAATAAACCCTGCTTCTATAGGTCTTCAGCTGTATGCATTTCAACGAGCTGAAGGCTCAAATAATAATTTCTTAGCAGTCTGCTTAGGTTTGAGCTTTAAATTGGTAAATCAGAAGTAAGAGCTATATTAAAGCCTTGTAAAGTCTATTGTGGTCGGCAGCAGATTGATAAGATCATTGAATTAATGAAACAACACCAGCCATGAAATAAAAATGAGTGGACAGTAACTTTGGGAGGATCATGAATATTTAGGTGTGCTTAGAATATTAGGAGCGAAGACCTAATCCTGAAAATACTGCTTGTTTTGCTGACCCAGCAAATATGAAAAATGTACCTGCAAGAAGTTATGATGAAACTCTTAGGTACCAGAGAGAGGATGCAACACACTTAGAGCCTTTTCACACACATCACTGTTCTCACATGTCCTTTTGTCTGAGTCAAAAGGTACAAGGAATAGGAAAGTGAAATGCACTGCAGATAGCAAGGGTACTAAAAAGTCTTAATGTTACATGTGGATATTAATTATGGCTTCTGCCATTTTTGGATGTGAAGACACACTGCAAGGTCAGACAACTGGTGCTTTAAGAAATGTTACTCTGCTGCTGGTCCTTGACCAATAAACACCTATACAACTAACTTTCTGAAACTGCCATGTGCACACATAGCAAAGTGATAAAGCATAAAAATCTTATTTATTTTACTGTTGGAGAGAAGTTGTAAAAACACTTGAATTGTGAATTCTGAAAATTCAGGCTCATGTCTAAAACACATTTGTGCAACTGGAACTTGGTTGGAACTAAATGGTCTTTGAGGTCCCTCCCAACCCAAGCCATTCTATGATTCTGTGAAAAGCAAAGCTAATATTTACTGGGCAAAGCCTTAATAAAGGTGGTTTTCGTGTTGTTTTTTTTTTTTTTTTATAGGTTTCTGAAGCAGGAATCAATCAATCCTTAAGGATTTGGTGCCTCCTGTTTTTTGCTTTTTGCTTTTTTTTTAATTTTTATTTTTTGGACAGTAAGACCTACAGTGAGGAGGCTTTCCAGGTAACCATATCCTAAACTGCTTTCTCTAGTTTGAATTTCCCCATCTTTTCAGTGTATTTTTATTTGTAATATATCCTAGTTAATTTCACTTGAGAAAACAATGTACCATACTCCTTATGTGCAATTTTTGAGTTTCAACTGCAGGATAAAATGTGGTAATTTTACACTTCATACATTACTGCAGACCTGATGAAAAACAAGTCTGCAAACTTGAATTTTAAGCCAGGGAGAATGGTTATACTTTGGGGTGAAATACTGTGGGTTTTTTCTGAAACATCAAATGTTTATTTAATCAGTTACCAGGAGGAATATGACTTTCTCCAAGAAAAGCACATTGTGTTTTATGCCATTTCTATAATATATCTACTTTTCTTTCTGAGGTTCCGTTTGCTGTAGAGGGACTGTAAATATGCTTTTGGTTTTACTAGGAAAGGTAGGGATTATTTTGCACCGGGTCACTCAGCGAACGTTACACTCCTACATATTGTCCTGTGTCACCTTCGTGCGTGTCTGCCTCTTTCACAACAGATGGCTGCATTTCAGGAGGTTTTTATATAGAAGATGTAGATGGGAGATGGAAATAAAACACTCCCAACTTTCTGCAGTTGCTCGTATGTGTGTTGTATATGCTTGTACGTCTGTCAAGTCTGATGCCATGCAGGAGAATTTTCAAGAATATATTTTCCTAAATCTATTTCTGGTTCTTGTTACTGCTGGGTCAGATTTATTTGGAAGGGTCGGAAGGAGAATGTAAATCAAGCAGATGTTATACACCGCAGCACAGCAAACATTGTTTTATGAGGAATTCCAGTCCATAAAACATAACAAGAAGCAAAATATCTTCTGCTTTAAGGGTGAAGGAGCACATGTAGCTGTCAGGAAGGAGTGTTAACCTCTGATTTTAACTCGCACTGATTTCTCACACGTTTTTTCAGAGCTTTCTCTGCCCATCTTGCAGGACATGACTAAAACGCATCGCAAACCTATTTTGCATGAAATGCAAAAGCCGGCGTGAGATGATTTGATTATCTCCACGGGGAAAAAAAAAAGCACTTTCAGCGCTCTTTTCACCGCAGCTAATCGGATGAAAGGGATTTCACAATTCAGAACCGCGATTTGGTACTTTTGCGCCGTTGTTACAGAGGGGAATGGACGCCCCCGCTTCCCACGGGCTTCTGACACTGCACAAACAGAATGACCGCTGCTGGAGGGAGAAAAGAGTTAAAATCGCGGTCCTGGTTCTCATTTAAAAAGCAATTTTTTTCAGAGGGACCCACCCCGCCCCGTGAGGAGCAGCCGCCGCAGCTCGCCCGCCGCGCTGAGGGGGAGAAGAGGGGGCGGGGCTTCGCAGTATCCACCAATCGCAATCCGTGGCTGCGTCCTGACTGACAACAGAATGAACCCAATGAGAATCGTCACCGGAGCAGGCGGGGCGACAGCGAAGGGGGCAGAAGCAGCGCCGCCCATAGGGAGGAGAAGGGGCGTGGCTAAATGCACGGGAGTGGCTAAGGGTGTAGGGGCGTGGCTTAGGGAGGCCGAGGGGCGTGGCCTCACCGGGGGTATTTAAAGCCGGAGCAGGGGGAATTGCTCGCTCAGTCGGCGCAGCGCCGCGTAGGGTGCGTGTCGTTTTATTGCGCGTTCAGTCTCTGTTTGTTTGCTTTTTTTTTTTCTTCCACGCTTTTCTTCGGCGTGCGTGTGCGCGCGAGGGGCGCGTCCCGGCGGCTCTCGGAGCGTGCTTCTATCCGCTCCCGTGCGCGTCCGCTGAGGGATTTCTTCGCGTCCCACGCGTGGGTGGGGGGGGGGGGCCGTCCCCTTCCCGACGCGCTCTCGGCCGGGGGCTCGCGGCGCTTCCCTCTGGATGCGTCCCCGCAGCCCCAGGCGGGAGGCGGCCGCGGGGAAGCGCTGCCTCCGAGGATTTACCGCCGTCCGGGACCCAGCCCCGCTCCGTCTCCTTCCCCGCGGGCTCTCCGTTGCCGTTCGGGACCTCTACCGCCGTTATGGACGAGAGATATCTGCCCGAGCTGATGGCAGAGAAGGACTCGCTGGACCCGTCCTTCACGCACACCCTGCGGTTGGTCAACCAAGGTGAGGGGTGCGGCGGCCCCTTCCCTTCCCTCCATCCTTTTATCCATCCTTTTATCCATCCTTCCATCCGCGGACGGGTGCTGCGTGGCTTCGTTCTGTCTCCCGGCTCTTGCCCGGCTCCTGATCCCCGTCCTGCCCTCGGGAAGCTGAGAGCCGGCTTCCCGCAGCCCGTGCTCCGGTCCGGGCTGTTCGTAGATAACGTTCCGTTGTTTTCATTCGTAGGGTGTTTCAAGTTGAGCTGTTGCCTAGGGTGGGTCGAAGTTTAACCGCCCCTAAAACCTTTTGGTGTATCCCTCTCTTAACCTCGAGGTGCTCCAACGTGTTAGCTTGCTGAATGGGGATGCGTGACAGTTGGCCGGGACCTACATCTTTGTCTCGGATCGGTTGCCTCTGTAACTCCAATATTAAGAAGCCAGCAATACGTTTGATTGCTTTTTCCCGATGCAGCGGGCGTGCTCCTTCCCAAATGCACGGCTCCTGATAATCAGGAGTGATCCCTCTGCCTCTGACATGTCAGATCCTGCTGGCTCTTTGTTTCAATAATGCTGAGTGGAAAAGCAGTGCCATGTGACTTTGGGCTGTGTGGCTTCGTGTACATCACCTGCCCGTTGCACATCCCCCAAATTAACGAGTGCTGCTCTGTAGATGCGCACTCGGAGCGTTTGGGATGGTGCACAGGTGAAGCAAGTTAAGAACTGATCTTTCAGCGTAACTGAATGGCAACAAAGTGCTTTTTGCTTCAATTGGAGTGATTGGCAAGCTGTATAACACTACATGTTACAGGGGCAGGGCTAAATCAGTGTGGCTTCATTCAGTGCATTGACATGCTGCTTGATGTGTAATGGGCTGCAAATGCCAATCTCTAAATCTGAGGGCGACTCAACTGCTGTCCAAAACGTTCTGGAGTTACTGTTAGTTTCAGCTGTGGAATGCTTATACTGTGTGACTTGCAGCTGTCTGCCCTTAGGCTGTTGACATTTTGCCTGTTTATTCCAATTTTGAATTAGTAGACGTGCTACTGGGAGTGAGAGAAAGCTCTGTTAACATAGCTATCTAATTCCACATTTCCTATTAAAGAAATGCTAAAAGCTAGCTCAGTAGCTGCAAGTTGGTGAAGTTATTTTAAGTTAATAATGGCAGAACCTTTACTCGATTTGTAGAATCAGGTGTAAGTTACTGAAGTATGCAAGTTATTTCAGAAACTATTTATGGAGCTACATATGGTTCTCCAGTTATTACTGTAGAATCATCACTTTAGACTGTAGTTTCTGTAGTTCTCATGTGAATGAGCAATTAAAAGCAGATGTTTCTGCCTTCTATTGTATAACCCTTGGTACCTACTTGCGTACTTGTAGCTCCAAAAACAAGTGATGTATTCCATAGAAAAAAGTAGATCGGGTTCTGAACTCTTTATCTTAGCCGTATTGGATTCTTTTTTGTGTTTATTGGAAGTCTTGCATTAAATCCAATTGCAGCCCATCATGTTGGGTAAAAAGGTAAGCAAGACAACTGTCAACTGTAGGTTAAAATGAATATTTCTGTAACTGCATCTAAAACCCCTTTTAGGCACTTGTAGGGTTGAAGAACCAGGTAAAGGGATTTGGAGGTCTAATAGAATTGGGAAACTGTCGATTTTGAGAAGAGATGTTGAACAAAACTTTCAGTGGCTGGTTTTATTTACTTCAATTGATATTCACAGTTAGGTGAATGCAATTATTAGTGGTTAAATGTGCGATTTTTTCTTGGTGCTCATATGTCAGGTCCAGTGAGTTCTTTGAGATCATTCGGTAAGGCAAATGAAGTGGCTTCTTGTTTTTAAAAAAACCTGAAGTTGCTTTGGTTTCTCTGTTTAGAATGATGCATGATTCAGAGTTTAGCTTAGCCTAGGTGTGTGAGAGCATCTTAGCAGCGGCTTTAAGTGCTTAAAATAACTAGCTTAATTACATAATGGTGTTTGGGTGTCTTAATAGCATTGCATTTAGGATTTGCATTTGCTTTAACTGAAATACTGCAAATAAGCCAACTTTGCTCAGAAACTGAGGGTTGATGTGTAAGAATTCTGTGGTTGAACTCACAAATCAGAGGTGCTGCACCTGCACTTCAGTTGCTTCAGCATGGGTGAAAGAGCGAAATCTCTGAAATAACTGCCCCTGTTGAAACTCAGCTTCTAGGCTATGGGAAAGTGACCTGTGTATAAACTTCTGAAAATCTGTTAATTATGGATTCTGCACAGAAGGTTATGCTTATAATTATGAACTATAATTTGGTTGCATATGGATTACGTAATTGTAAGTGATACAGAAAGGGCTTGACATGCTTTCTTGTTTCAGAGGAGTCACTTGAAAAACAATACTGAGATGACTAGGTTGCTGCCAGAATACTTCTATTGGCAGTGATGCTGATCTTTCAGAATTGAGATGACTGTCTCCTCTTGCCTTAAGAAAAATGTTCAGCATTTTGAAAGTATTAAAATTGAAGGTAGTATTTTTCATTGTTCCTTGGTAGTATATTGCAGTACTGTTGCAATACTGATTCAGTGCTGAACACTGTTCAGGTGTTGATGACTGTCTGTTTTGGAACACAATCGATTGATGCTTTTTCTTTAAAGAATATTGATATATTCTGCTTAGATTTGAGTGTAGTAGCAATCTTTTGAAGGAGACTAGACTATTTTTTTTCCACTTTGAACAAGATTTACTTTTATGCTTGAACATTTAAGGCTGTTTAAAAGTGATTTTTGTTAACCTTTAAGCTTGCTATAGGTTGGAAGTAGGCATGTTTCTCATTTATAATTGTACACATATATAATTGAATAATTGTGATAAGATTAATTTGTTGTGGTACCAGGCAATGGGAAATGGGATATTGCCTGGTTACTGTCTTATAGGTTCTGTAAGGACCTTGGATAAGATACAGTTCTGTGAAAGAGCAAAAATCTGGTGTAGGTATTCTTTGTATTTTTTTTTAAGTTACAGCTGTCAGCCACTCCCTTTTATATGCAAAAACTTGAAAGTATTTTTTTGAGGGTTAATGTGATACTTCTAAAGTATTTCTTTACGTGGCTGTACCTCAAAGTATTTTTTGAGAGCTATTCACATTGCATGAAAGTGTTTGTAAATGTTATTGCAATCAACACTGCACTTGAACTTCACAAATGGTGCTGTAAGAATGTGAAAGATGAGAAAAGAGTTGCTTTATTTTTGTCATCTTCCTATAGACCTGTGCTGACCTGGCAAGTATTTTGTGAATGTTGGGTAAAGGATGTGAGATTGCATGCTGCCAGGAGCTCACTGTAAAAGCATGATATAGGGCATGTTTTGTAATGGGAAGACATTAAAACTGATGTCTGGTGCTTGTTTTATATAATGTTAAATGTGTAGGTGGAAAGAACCTAGTAATTAAATTTAGGGCAGCTGAAATACTTACATTAAGAGGTAATGAGTTCCAGTGCCGTGTCTGAAAGACAGCTTTTACTTCTACGTAGACTGGACTTGAGGAATTCTTCCTTAAGGTCTTACTTGAGCTAAATTGAGACTTAAGGTATTGCTTCAGTTGGCAAGGCTACCTTTAAACTCCTGTTAAGAACAGGATATACCGGAATCACAAGCCTTCTGATCAGTAGATGGCTGTGTGTGCTAGCTGTATGCAGGATCACTGTGCTGAGCCATGTGACTGTCTGTGATCAGCACAGGCTTGCTGACTTGTATCCAAAGCTTCATGAGTTCAGTGATCAAACTGACATCTCTTAAGACCAGTACCTTGCAAAAAATTGAGGATTGATTGTGTGTGAAGTGTACTGGCTTCCTACATTGTAGAGAATATTAAACTGTCTTAAGTTTATAGCTGTTCTGTGCCCACTTTCTAAAAATTGTTAGAGCAGGAACTTAATTTTGTGTACTTCTGTAGATGTTAATGATTTGGAGTAAATCACCCATAAGTTCACATTCCTAGATTGCTTATGAAGGATTTTTATTTTTTTTTTCCATGAATCTGTGAAAAATTAGAATTCTATGTGTCATCAAGCACACCTTTTAGTGAACTGATATGCCTACTTTGTGGTTTAAATAATCTGTTTGCTGATGAATCAGCCTCCTGCTTTCAGGACAAATGAGGCATGAGAAAAACATGCATGGTAACTTCAGTTCCAGTCCCTCATGGCGTTACATGTCCTTCATTGCTGTGTGGCTTTATATTGTATTTGTTTCTCATTGCAGCCTCCACAAGCTAAGAAGTAACTCTCTTTTTCAGTATTTTGCTCTTGGAGTCTGGTGAAGCGCTCTTTGAAGGCAGTTTGTAAAGCAAATGAAAAAAGCTGATGGGATTTTGTATGTTCCGAGTAATCTTGAATGAGTTAATTTTCTAATACGTGCTTCAGACTGAAAGATTTTTTGTTCAGACCAAGGCCACATAAGTTGTCATTCCTGGTGGTTAACTAGAAAGCAGAAACTCTGCTGTTATCTTCTAGTGATCAGACTTTGAAACAATAGTTTGTGAAAGCTTACAGGGGTTGCTTGGCAGGCATAATGCAGGAGAAATTTGTCAGAAATATGAATGGGCATACCTTGATGGCAACCCCATAAAAAGAAGTAAGGCTGGCTTAGGTTCTGTTTTTAACGTAGTTTAAAAAGTAGTATGAACTTGAAGAAGCTATCAGAGTGTCTTTCCTGTTTCATCTGGATTGTACCTTCTCTACTATGCAACATGTCAGGAGCAGATATTTGTTGTGGTTAGTTTATTGCTTTTTCTGCAGTGAAACTGCTCTGAGAAAGTTGTAGCTTGTTAACAATTAGGTTTGAGTCTTAGTCTCTTAAACGGCAGGGGAATTGATTTATCAGATATTCCAGTCATGTTAACAGTGAAGCTGGGAAATGCAGCTAAAGATAATCATACATACTTCACCCTGGGCTCGTCTGCTCTGAAGCATGACTCTAGCCTGCAGCTGCTCACCCATGATCACATCGAGACCAAAGCTGACTTCTAATTCACTTGCACACTTACTTTGGCAGTCAATGAGAGAGATCAAATTTAAAGGTTTCAAATTTAAGCTGACATGGTTTGTCACTTTCAATCCTTTTCGACACTACCCATGCAAATTAAAATGGTAACCTTCTGAGCACTTATTTACTGCAGAAATCAGGAAAGTCACAACACTGAATGGCTGCTTCTCTGGCCCGTGGCCTGCTCAGCTCTTCTTGGTGTACTTAAAGTCTATGTATGTGATATTTGTGGCTGTTGAGTTCCCTCTATCTGATTTCAAATTGGGGTATAATTAAGAAATAAAGTCATGCTCCTCTTTGGAAGAGTTAGGTATCAAAGGTCAGGGTTGAGCAGTCTTTGGTACTGCATGACTTCTAATTAACACTAAGCAATTTCAGTAAAAAGCATGCTTAAATGGATTAGCTGTTAACTGATGTAACTAATAGCTTATGGTAAATGGGCTGACTGTTCAGAACTGAGCTTAATGTTTGTTATTAATCTTGATAGAAAATTGAGGATATATGCACTGGGCAAATGGTGTATCTTGATAAAGTAGGGAACTGATCCGCTTGTGTAGGGTTGTATTTGTTTGAGGGTAGAAAGGATTTGTGGAGGAATCTGGATAAGTTGGACTCTGTCCAGTGATCCAACTGCATGACATTCAACAAGGCCGAAGGTCAGGTTCTTCACATGGGTCAGAACAATCCCATGCGGAGAGTGATATAGGCTCGGAGAAGAGTGGTTGGGAATTTGCCCAATGAAGATGCCCTAGAGGTGACAACTGTCTGAACACAGGCCAGCAGTGTGCCCAGGTGGTCAAGAAGGCAAAACGTGTCCTGGCCTCCATCAGAAATAGGGTGGCCAACAGTACTAGGGAGGGGAATGTTTCATTGTAAGTGGCACTAGTAAGAAGACACGTGAAAATATTTTGCTCAGTTCTGAGCCCCTCACTACAGGAAGGATGTGGACTTAGTGTTTGCAGATAAAAGTACCAAAGCTGATGAAAGGGATAGGAGCAAGACTTCAGAAGTGGCTGAGGGAAATGGGGTTGTTTCCTCTGGGAGGTGGAACCTCATTTTCTCTGCCACTTTCAATATATTAAGTGGGAGCTATAGGAAAGGGTCTGTTGTATTGCTACAAGGGGAAGCTATTTCAAACTTAAAGAGATTTAGGACAGGCATAAGAAAAAAGCCTTTTATGGGGTGGGTGGTGAGGCACTGGAAGAAGTTGCCCAGAGATGTGTTGGGTGTCCCATCCCTAAAGATGGTCAAGGTCAGGTGGGACCAGGGTCTGAGCAGCCTGATCTAGCTGATCTAGCTGTGGATGCTCATGTTCACTGTGAGGGAGTTGGATTAGATGAACCTTCCAACTCTAAGGATTCTGATTCAAAGTATTCTACAAATTGAGTGCTGCATAGCAGTGATTGTCTTTCTGAGAATGACTTAAGTTAGTTACTCCTTGCTGAGTAAAAGTTCCAAGTACATAATTAATTTCAAAATTATAGTTATGTCTTTAAGATGAGAAGGTCATACAGTCTAGAATTTCATTCTTACTACTTGAATGAGGCATGAGGAGGCCCTTCAGAGTTGTGACATGTGTAGGAAAAAAATAATGAATGCTGAAGCACTGAATATTTTAATGTCGAGTGCCTAGTTGTTAAATAAGGCACTAAAAATAAATGGTTTCTTAACATCTTTGTTTCAAAATAGATACACTTCTGGACATGCAATCTTGTTTAGATTTTTAGGTTTATTACAGATATGTCATTATCAAGATGCACATGAAGCAACTAGGAATCATTTAGATAAACCTGTTGCTCTTGCACTTTAATTTCCTTTCACATTAGAAGATCTATTGTGCTGATCCTGGGGTAGTGGAAAAACTTGAACTTCAAATCCTTTGACAGTTTGCTAATTTTCTTCAATTTTATCTATCCACTTTGGGCTGTACAAAAGGAATAATCAGTAGGGAAAGACTCCTTTCCACATGTTAGACATATCTAGAATGAAATCAAAATTGCTGTTGTTACTCTGACACTAAAGATTCAGCTGCTTTCATTGACTGCTCAGTGTAAATGGATTTGTAGTGAAGTGCTCCTGATCACTGAGGAACAGTGCATGTACTCTTGAAAGCAAATTCTTTTGAAGGCAGATGTTTGATGTTTTCAGCTGTATTTTCTCCTGTTTTGGTATAGTAGTGGTATTTTATTTAAAAAATAAATACAGAAACCAAAGGAATTTCTTGTTAGTGGTTTTTTGGTTAGTTTGTCCCTAGTGTGACAGGACTTGTCACCCCTCTGCACCTTCAGGGCTTCTGAGCTAAAGCTGCTGCAAGCATATTTTGGTCTTTTTTTTTTTTCCTGTGATTTTTGCCATTGGAGATTAGACCAGTTTCCACACGCATAATGTAATTTAATGCTGCTTTCTTCCCTACATCACAAATCTCTACTGGTACAGATATGTGCACACAGAAGCAGGGAGAAGTTTGGTCCATTTTGCTTAAGTGGACTATCACAACCATTTGAAATCACTACATATTAAAGGCAACAAAACATTGTCAACCCTGTCCACAGCATGGGGGTTGGAACTAGATCTTTAATGTCCTTTCTAACCTCACTCTAATATTACTGTTAAGACGTTCAGAAAGCTAGAGCTGGTTTTCACTGTATTATTTCTGATAGTTTCATGCCTTCCTTCCATCTTTCTTTGATTTAGGAGCAAGATGCCTTGATTTCAAGGGAGAATATCAGTGTTGAGTTGCATGTATGCCTTACAAGGGTTTCTCAAACTTTCTGTGAGGGGTGGAGAAGTTTCTGGAAGGAAAAAGTTCTTATGAATCATTTGGCTCCATTCCTCTGTTTAGATCCTGATTGTTGATGCTAATCTACTTTACTTTCAGTGGAGGTTCTACAGCAGATAGGTTGCAATTACAGTGATAACCCCAGCTCTATTTGATGTCCTAATAATAATTTTGTCTGGAATGTGAAATGTGGTCTTCTAAAGATCCTTTTGGCTTACCCACACTTCTTATTATACCATGGTCTGGAAAAAGATCAGAGTTTTTTAGTAGCCTACTACTGAAAAGCATGGAACAGAGGATTTATATGTTATAACTTAATGCTTGTGTTTTTGAAATATGTTTTTACTGCAGCCTGTCTTGAAGACTTCACAGGAACCTGCTAAGTCCATGTGAAGTGCTTAACAGGAATTCATGAGTACAGTAAAATGCTTGAGGGAAAGAATGTATTTTGAAGACTTCTTCTAGCCTTAATTTTTTTCCTTGAATTTGGAGTTCTCAGGTAATTATAAAATGTTATTCTGAGAAGTATGGAAAGAAGTGTTCTGCAATAGGATTTGCTTTAGGGTAAGTGAAAAGTATCGTAACAGTTTTGAATATAGGGGACTTCTTTGGTTGCTATACCTGTGTCAAGAAACAGTATTGTTAGCAGTCAGTCACCAGGTATTAGAGCCATCATGCAGTTGTTACTTTCAGTTATTTTTTGCAATAATGTTTTGAGGTTTCCTGAAATGCAGCCTGCATCTTCGGCATGACAGCAGTGCTGTAACTCTCGTACTGACATTGTGTCAGCAGGGGGAGCCGGCATTTAGCCTAACGAGCGTCTGCTGCTGCTATGTGGGAACAAAACTGGGAAAGTGATGTTGGTTCTATCGAAAGAAAGCAGGGAGCTGAACCTGAGTGCTGTATACCATCGGTGTTCATCTGTCACAGTGACTTTTGTAGCTGAACTAGCCTACTTCTGGAAATATGGGTCCCTCTTGAAGAAAGGTTAACTAAGACTTCAGTGCTTAGATAACTTTAATATGACTCAGTTTAACTATGTAAATGAAAAGTGGGTGTTTAGTGTACAAAAAAATTAAACTTCTAGCTGTCCTACTTGGAAAAAGCATTACTTGCATCTGAATGCTCTGCTGTCCCATAGGTTCTCTTTGGTGCTCACTGTTTGATGGCAGGCACAGGCTTACATGTGGACTGCATGCTGTAGTTGTAATAGAGCTACTTTACTTGGGACTCAGGGTTTCCAAATGCGGTTAAGTTGTAGGTAGGAACTGAAATAGCTTTGACCTGTGCTGTTTTCTCGATGTATGCTTTAACTAGTAGAGCTCAGGCCAATTTTGTAAGTGTTAAATTGAGATTTAAGAGCACTTCTCCAAACCTTTTATCTGTAAGCTCTTAGGATATCACAATTATCACTGATTGAACGGAGAGTGCAGGGCAACTATATTGTTATTTATAAATTATATGTTCATAGATGTGCTTAAAGGCTTAGACATCTGAAATAGCGGGCCTTGTTTGGAACACCAAATAATAGTTCACAGTTCAGTATAAGGTTAATTAAAAATGCTGATGTGTATTTCATTATCACATAAGTAGCAAGTAGCTGGTTGAGATGAGCTCTATGAATAACTCTAAACAAATTATTACTAAAATTATTACTAAAATAATCTGATAAAGACAAATTTTATAATCTGCTTTCAACAAGTAAATCACAGTTTCTCTAAACTTCAGTGGATATGCTCAGCATTGTTAACATATTTGCTGTACTTAAGTAACTAGTAGATCCTCAGGGTGTTGTTCCCTTTTGCTTGTGTGCTCAAGGCAATGACCAGGTTTTCTGCTGCATGTCCTGGCTTGAAGGCTATTAGTGATATCTAGATCTCAAACCTGTATTTTACAGCAAGCAAATTCTTCTGAAGCTATTATTTATTCATAAGTCCATGTGAATGGTGCTAATGTGGAGATGGCATGTCAGCATTTTTTATGAGGTGGTTTTGGCACATCATCTGGAAGTTTTGGTGCCATTACCAAAGCAGGTTTGAAGACCTTGAGCAATCATCTGAAAGGAGCAGTGAGAGAACAACTGTGATTCTTTTTCTATTCAAGTACAGCACCTTATAACTTGGCTGTACACACTTGTCGGTATTGGATGTCAGGCTGCATTGTAGTAAAACAAATGCTGGAGTGGGTTATTTTCCTTTCACTCCAGTGATGACTAATTAGCTATTTGAGATGTATAAATTACAGTCAATCAGCTTTTGTTAATAACCCCTTTTCCCCTTTTTTACCTTAGAGCATTTCATCCTCAAGACATCCATCCTGACATGGTAGAAACTTTTACATGCAACTAATTGAAATCCTAACAGAATAGTGAATGCAATTTCAAGCTAGGACATGAAATGAAGAAATAAGAGCAGATGGCCCCTTCAGAAAAATAGATTAAAGAGAATAGATGCTTCTGGCCAGCTACAAGAGTTAATCCCTTGCTTCTTGTCAAGAGGTACTGCCAGTAGAGTTATTATGCAAGGGGTAAAATGGAAGCTATAAAATTAATAAAAAAAACCAAAATCTTTTCCTGTCAGTTCTTTCTAAGAATTTAGTGTTCATATTTTTGAGCTATAGTAAAAAGGAATAATAACGTGTTTAAAGCTTACCTCCAGGAATGGATGCTATTATAAAAAATAATTCTGAGAATGTCATTTCATTTACACCTATTTCCAGTGGAGAATCAGTCTAACATTTGTTATGTTTCTTCTCAGAAACGCTAAGTCTTCCTACCCTCATGTCAGCATTCTGGTTGCAATTTTGCTCACGTCTTGATGAGAAATTAAACTTTTCTTGGTTAAATGTTCTTTCTGTTTTGTTTTTTTTTTTTGTTAATGGGTGCTCTGATCCTATTCAGATCATCTAAGAACTTTTATTTATTAGCTTTATATTAAGCAGCACATTCAAGCATTTCAGTTATTGTTTTTTTTTAACTAGATCAACTGTTCCCGCACTTACTCTAAAATATTGTCAGTGAATTAAGGTAAGTGAGGTGTGGAACTTAGTTTGATTTATATGTTAATGTGTGTATCTGAATACAGGAGTCATCAATTACAGATGCATTTATGGGACAATAAGTACACATCATGATTGCTTTAATCTTTTGTTTCCAAATTCACTCTTAAACTGTTCTGTTTCCCTTCTGTAGAGGTGAAGCACAGCATACTGAGTTTCTTCTCAGCTAACCTTCATCCTCTGGGGGGCCAGACCTTGCATTTCTTGAATAGTGGCATTTGTTTTTTGCAGCTTCTTTTTCCTCTCTAATCTAGGATGTACCTTACTGTTTTTGGAACGAGCATCAGAATTTTTCTTTCTAGTTCTGTAGTTTAAACAACTGAATCACCAAATCATGATGCTTAGGTTCTAGATGTTTGTGCTTGTCATCTTGTTTCCTGGCAGACAGAAGTGATAGAACAGGAACTTGAATCTGTGGGTTTATGTAGGCAGGGCAGGTGGCTGTGGTTATTCCTTGATATCTCAACTCAATATGATGAGATCAGCTTTAGTTTTGTCTCACCTTGAATGTAGATGTACTTGACACAAATTGCTCCACTGAATTTCAGTGTGTTAAGGACCATGGAACTGCCCGGGTTGAGAAGGACCTCAAAGGTAATTTGGTTTCAATCCCTCTGCTGTGGGTGGAGTCCTCAACCACTAGAGCAGGCTGCCCAGAACCACATCCAGCCTTGTCTTGAATGCCTCCAGAGATGGGGCATCCCCAGTCTCTCTGGACAAGCTGTTCCAGTGAATCACCACCCTCTGAGTCGAAAAACTTCCTCTTAACATCCAACCTAGATCTCCTCTGTCTTAGTTTAAAACCATTCCCCCTTGTCTTACTGCTATCAACCTGTGTAAGCTGGCATTCCCCCTCCTGTTTAAGTTCCCTTCAAGTACTGGGAGGCCACAGTGAGGTCTCCCTGGAGCCTTCTCTTCTCCAGGCTAAACAAGCCCAGTTCCCTCAACCTTTCCTCATAGGAGAGGCGCTCCAGCCCTTTGATCATTTTAGTGGCCCTCTTCCAGACCTGTACGAAGAACTGTCTTTCTTGTGCTGGGTGTCCTAGGCCTGGACACAGTATTCCAGGTAGGGCCTCACAAGAGCTGAGTAGAGGGGTACTGCTGACTTATGTCCAGCTTCTCATCCTCCAGGACCCCTAAGTCCTTCTTCACAGGACTGATCTCCAGGAATTCTTCCCCCAGTCTTTATAATACCTGGGGATTGCCCTAGCCCAAGTGCAACACCTTGCACTTGACCTTGTGAACCTCATTAAGAACCTCATGGACCCACTTTTCCAGCCTGTCCAAGTCCCTCTGTATGTCTTCCCTTCCCTCCAGTGTATTGACTGCACTGCTCAGCTTGGTGCCTGCAAACTTGCTGAGTGTGCACTTGAATCTATTGGCTCTCATTGATGAAGATGTTGAAGAGCACCAGTCCAAAGACCTAACCCCAGGGTTGTTCCTCCACCCAGACATAGAACCATTGATCGCAACACTCTGCCTGCAACCAGCCAACCAGTTCTTAATCCATCAAACAGTCCATCTTTCAATTCCATACCTCTCCAATTTAGAGAGAAGGATGTGGTGAGGGACCATGTCAAAGGCTTTCCAGATGGCAATGGATGTCATCTACATAGCTCTTCCCATATCCACTGATGTCATCACTCCATTGTAGAAGGCCACCGGATTGGTCAGGCAGGATCTGCCTTTAATGAAGCCATACTGGCTGTCCTGGATCACCTCTTTGTCTTGTATGTGCCTTAACAATGGTATCCAGGAGGATCTGCTTCATGATCTTCCCAGGCAAAGAGGTGAGGCTCACTGGCCTGTAGTTTCCCAGATCATCCTTTTTCCCTTTCTTGAAAATGGGAGTAATGTTTCCTTTTCCAACCACAGGATTTCACCTGACAGCCATGATTTTTTCAAGAATGATCAACAGCAGCTTGGCAACTACATCAGCCATCTCTCTCAGAACCCTGGGATGCATATCAACTGACCTTGTGTTCCAACAATGGAAATTAAAACCATAAAGTTAAAATCCACAATGGGGAAAATGTGGTTTTTCTGTAGAAGTCTGGATTTACTGTTTAGCTGCATTAAACTGAAATAGTAACATTTCTGAAATGTTGCATGACTGCACAAGATAATGTGGCTTCTGAAACAATGGTAAAATTGAAACGTCACTTTTAATGCTTCTGTATGGTTTCATATCTCTTAAAAAAAAAAAAATACAACACCCAGCAACTGTTTCTGTGTCACATACAATCAAGCATAAATCCACTAAAACTACGGTATTTAAAAATTTACTTTATGAAGTATATGCTGATTTACTTCAGCTAAAGTATAGAGCCTTGTACTTGGCCTTGCTGAACTTAAATCATAGAATCATGTTGGTAAAACTGCTATGGCCTACGAAACTGTGTCATGAAGTACTTCATATATCCTTTCCTTAAATGTCTCCAGGCATGATGACTCTGTAACTTCCCTGCTCCTGTTGGCTACACTGTTTCTGATATAACCCAACATGTCCTTGGTTGCCTGAGTACACTGCTAGCTCATGGTGAGCTGAGCTTTGGCCAGTATTTGTGGTGCTTTTTGTTTACGTGCTTCAAGGTGCGTGCAATTCACTCATTCAGATTATCAATAAAGGTATTAAGCAGTATGGGCTCTGCTACTGATCAATGGATATCACCACTCTTAACCAGACACCAGCTTATTCACTGTCACTCTCTGGGCCTGGCCAACTAGTCAGCTCTTTACCCATCTGGGAGCAGCTGTCTAAGCCACGGGGATACAGTGTCAGAGGCTTTGTTGAAGTCTAGGTAGTCTACTTCAACAGTCTTTCTATCATTCCACCAAGTGAGTCAGCTGGCCCCATAAGAAGATGACGCTGTTCACATGGGACCTGCCTTTCATGAATGGGTGTTGGCTGGGCCTTATGTCCTGGTTGTCCTGTGTGTGCCCTGTGATCTCAGTCAAGATTATTTGCATCTTCATGAGGTCTGTGCAAGTCCAACTCTCAAGCCTTTCCATGCCCCTCTGCATATCTCTTCCCCCCAGTGTGTTAGCCGTACCACACTGGTGTTGCTGGCAGACTTGCTCAGGGAGCACTCAATCCCACTGCTATGCTTTTGGGAAATATGTTTAGTAATGCCACCCCTAGTACAGACCTTAGAGGGATGTCATTTCTCACTGGTCTCCACTTGGGCAGTGCTCACAGCACTTTGATTGCAACCATCCAACAGATCACAGAATTGTAGGGGTTGGAAAGGAACTGTGGAGATCATTGTGTCCAACCTCCCTGCTAAAGCAGGTTCCCTGTAGTACATCAGTCTGGATGCCTACTTGTGTGGTCTTGAAAACCTTCAGGGAAGAAGACTTGGTGATTTTGGTGACCCTCTCAATAAGGAGTTGTATCAGATCATTTTAAAGTGCTTATTGTATAATACTGAACGGATTTGGTGTGGTATGTCTCTATCTCTTTATCAGTAGCCCAGCACAGAACACCGTTCTAAATGTGACTTACCAGTGCTGAGGTAGGAGGGAAGGATCACCTCCCTCAAACTCTTGGCATTGCTGTTCTAGTGCAGCCTAGGGTGATGGTGGCTTTTGCAAGTGCACATTCAGCTCATTTAGTAGATTCCCATGTCAGTTGTTCTGCAAACCTGCTTTCTGTATGATTGATTTCCATTTTGTCATGGTGGATGGGGCTCTTCCTCCCTGAGTATGGGAATTATACTTCCTTTTTAAATTAATGAAACAGATGTGCTATAGCTGAATGGTAACTGCTGCAACTTACCAATGTTTTATTTGTTGTTTATGCATGTTAGGAGCTACACATTGTATCCATTTTACAGATGAGGTCTATTTTATGCTTTCCTTTCTTGTGAATGGTGTCAAAGGAGTCAGTAAAAAAAAGTTCATTCAACTGAAGTGTGATATACATAATGAGGAAGAAGGAATATGGGTCCTTGATGACTCACCAAGATGGCAAGTAAAATCTTGTCCAAAGGTTACATTATCATGTTCATGCATATAAATGTAGAGGTGGAAAAGCTTTCTGTAAGAACACTTAATATAAAATAATAACTTCATTTTGTCTAAACACTATGCCCTAAGTAATAAGATTATCTGTATATCTGATCCCTTTATGAATTAAAATAGTTATGAATTTACATTAGAAGTCCGTACATGAAGTAGCTTTATATCTACTGCAAATTGCCATGTTTGCACATGCTGCTTTTGGAGAGAATTAGGCTAGGATGATTGTTTAAATTGCACAAGTCTTTTCAACATAAAGATCACCTAGTATTAATACCTTCATTTTGTTCTTACCGTATTGTCTAGATGGTTCCAAGGGCTTCCAGAGCTTTGCCTATTGTCAGTAGTTACTCGTGGACAACCTCTGCTATCATATGAAAAGCATAAATATATGTACGTATATATTTGCTGAGAGAATTGTATAGTCTGTAGTACAGTAAATGTAGTAGATAAACACAAGGCAACAGAAGTCATTAAGATGATCAGAGGGCTGAGGCATCTTTTCTATGAAGAAAAATTGAAGGAGCTGGGCTTGTTTAGCTTGGAGAAGGCTCCGGGAAGATCTCACTGTGGCCTTCCATTGCTTGAAGGGAGCACGTACACAGGAGGGGAAACAACTGTTTACATGGATTGATAGTGATAAGACAAGGGGAAATGGTTTTAAACTAAGATGTGAGATTTGGGTTAGATATTAGGTGGATGTTTTTTAATCAGAGGGTGGTGATGCACTGGAAAAGGTTGCCCAGAAGTTGTGGAAACCACATCCCTAGAGGCATTCAAGGCAAGGCTGGATGTGTATCTGGGCAGCCTGTGATTGATGATGCTGCCCACAGCAGGGGAGTTGAAACCAGATGGTCTTCGAGGTCCTTTTCAACCCAGGCCATTCTTTGATTCTGTAAATTTCTTCTCAGAAAGAGTGGTGAGTAATTGCAACAGTCTGCACAGGAAGGGTGGTGGAGTCACCCTCCCTGAAGATTTTCAAGAGAAGGGTAGGTCTTGTGCTGAGTGGCATGGTCTAGAGAAGTCACAAACATGTTAATGGTTGGACTGGATGATCTTAGAGGTCTTTTCAAAGCTTAATGATTCTATGATGCTATAAAAGACAAAATCACAGAATACTTGAGGCTTTATGAAACTTCAGAAGGTCCAATCTGCTACCCAAGTACCAATGTTATTTCAAATATTTAAGAAACGGTGTGAGGCTTTTTTGAAGCAGGGAGGGACATTGAAATGTAGAGTTTTGTAGCTGAGAATTTGCTCTACTAAATAGTCTAACTGTGCTCTTTGTTGTAGTTTCCATGGAAATAAATAGGAGGCATTAGTTTCAAAGTGGTCCACACAGGGTATCTATATTTCAGTTGCCTTTGGAATTTGTTATGAAATTATGGAACAAAGGAGTTGATGTTTTTGTAGTTAGTGGATTCCTGAACTAGCTATGTACAAGCTTTCTTCTTTGAAGAAAATTGTTAACATTAGGTGAATCATTTGGGAACTTCTGCTTCTTTATTACACAGATGAGTTCCAAAGCTCTACTCACAATGGGATAAAATAAGTTTTAGTGAAGTGGTGTGGGAATATGGGGCTGAAGCCTATGTTTACACCTTGTTTCCCTGAGCTGAGAATGAATGAACATCTGGTAATAGGTTAGTTGTTACTTCTCTCACAACAGTTTCAACATAATAAGTCTGAATAAATCTTACTGTACACATTTTCGGTGTGAAGGTAATAGGTGTTCAATTAGTTTTGAATTGGTTAAATAAAAAGCCTATTCAAATTTGTCACATTGGTGACTGAAATGTATTTTCAGATCAGTGCAGGCAGTGGTATTCATACTGGAAAAGAGAACTTAAAATGCCTGAGAATGCACTTTATTGTCAAGACTGGTTTAAGTCCTTCAATGGGAATGTTATTAATTTGAGTATGTTGTATGCTGCAGACATCATTCTAGCACAAACCACTGATTTTATTATACGTTTAAATCAGATTCATTGTCAACTGCTTTTTCTAAGGCAACAGCATATAAAAATAGTTGTTCTGAATTCAACTATTGTAATAATCTACATTTGTTATAATAAATTCTTGTTTCTTACACACTGTTCATGATTGAAATATTTCATTTTATGCCAATGCCAAATTATGACCTCCTGTTGAGGCTAAATTCATGTTAAAAGTCACTTTTTTTTTTTTTTTTTTTAAGTACTGAAATGATGACTGAAGAATATGGGTGGAATTTGTGAAATAATGAATGTTGATGGGTACAGAAGTAGAGCAGCTGCATTGAATATTTACAATTGTATAGTATTTTTCTTTCTCGTGTTTTATACCCATTCATAATTGGTAGAAATTTGAAACTGGGCAGATGATATTATCCGTTTTTTTTTCTCCATTAAACAATTCTGAAATTCTGCTGCTACTGAGAATATTCTTTTCTTTCTTCGGAATGCTGCTACTGAGAATATTCTTCCTTTGGAAGCTTGCTTTTCTCAAAGCTTGTGTGTTCTTTAATGTAGATCTGTATAAAAATGCAACCTAGTTGTGGAGGTGAGCCAAAGTCTAGTACTGTTGTTTTTACTGATGTTTTTGTTTTGGTTTTTTTTTTTTTTCCAACATGAAAAGACAAGGGATAACTGTGGTGCTTGCTGGATGACTGAGGTTGGAAGGGTCCTCTAGGTCCATCTGGTCCAACCCCTGCTTAAGTACATACACCCAGAGCAGGTTACCCAGGACCACATCCAAACAGCAACTGTTCCCATTTGTGCTCACGCTAGACACTACTGAAGAGAGCCTCGCTCCATCCTTGCATCCTCACCTTATGAGCACTGAAATCACTCCCAACCTTCTCTAGGTAAAACAGTTCTACCCAGTATGTCCATGTCCCTCTTGTGCTGAGTACATAACTAGGTTTGCTGGGAATATACAGTAATATGCTACTGTGCTGTTAGTAGCTTCCAAAACATCTTTGGCATATTTTGCAATCACCCCTTATTTAAGAGCATTCTGAAATGATAATACTCTTAACAATATTTTGATTTTGGAAATGAACGTGAGTGGTATTTCTAGTGGAACCACAGTGCACTTTCGTCAGCATCCTGTTTTCTGAGGACATTTCATTGTCCTAGAAGTTTGACCTTGTATTTTTCACCTACTTTTGATCTGAAGAAGGGAAATTAATTAAATCATTTGAATTTAATAAGGTCTCTAATAAAACATCTGAGTCAGAGGAAAAGCGGTATTCTTCCTTAAGGATTTCCAGACAGTTGATTCTTGTTTCTGTGGTTTCATAAACACTGCATTAAGTATAAATGCAATACACACTTGTTTACTTTGAGTTTGGCATTTTGTCTTGCATTAATTTACAAATTGATTTACAGGATACAAGTACACACTATTACATCATTCTGCATTACACTTAGGTACTTAGATTGGCTTAGAAGTGGGGCCTGGAATCCTAGCTTGTAGTTTTTCTATAGGAAGATTAATTCTACCTTGAGATTAGCATGAAGCAATTCTACTCTGTCATTATCTAATGTATCTAGCAAAGTTGTTTGGTGAATTAACTGAGAAGTAATCATTGCTTAGATCTCTGCTATGATTAAATGTAAAGCAGGAAAAAAAAACAATAAAAAACAAAGCAAAACAAAACCATGTAGTTATTTCTTCATCTAGCTAAATTCCTCTACTATGGCATTAGTTGTATCCTTGATCTGAGAACATGGGATTTTAATATCTAGTATTAGGAAAAGCTTTAATCACATGTTCATTTACTATTTGTGATCTCGGAGATGTCGTTACTTCATATAACTAAGCAGCAGTGAATGTAATCTAAGGATTAAAAACAAATCTTCCTGTTCACTTGACCTTGGAAATCTGATTGGATTTTCTATGTTATCTGGCATGATTTTTCCCTAATTATCTAGAGCTTCATGTACGTGGATGATAAATAGCAAGTGACTTGTGCAAATCTGATTTGATGCTTAATTCTAATGCTTAATTTTATTTCATATTCGTCTTAGTTTTGAGTGTAATGAAATCAGAAGAAAAACAGAATCTGTGATAACATTTTTTGCTCTTAAGATAACTTTTGTCAATAGTTCAGTGAACATTCAAGAAGTCTTAGGTTGTTTTGATTAATTTGATAATATTATGAGTTAATTCTTTTGTAATGCTATGTCAGTGCAACTTTTGTCTGCTCAGAAGAAAAGAATCTGAAGAAAAATATGTGAAAATGTAATTCATTTTGCTAACAATCAAATGAGTCAATCTCATGAGTTTCAGTAGCTTCTTCAATCTATTGGAAGCTTTTTTAGCAGTGGGAATTAGAGTAAATACGGAAATGACTTCTTAACATAGTCAGATTGCTTGTTGGAGGTACAGAAACAGTTCTTCGGACAACTGAATGAATTTTTTTCAAAACTTACTGGCTGCTTCATGTTGGATGATTATTAGTACAAGAAGAAGATGCTGTTTCTATGACTAATTTAGTCTTATTGTCTTAAATAAATCAAAATAATGAATAAATATTGCGTTGAGGTTGCCATCAATGAGTTCTTCTCATACCAAACTCAAATGATAATATGAGCATTTAGGAAATGCAAGTAACATTGTACTGAGCTTTGAAGGAATTCGTGCTGTTGGTCATTTGAGGAATGTTACTGAGATGCTTTTAGGATGTCGTAACATTTAAATGCTTACAAGTCTGAGACAGAATGTTACTGAAACATTCAGTTGTGTCACACTTCTTAGCATTTTCCATGAATATCCTTTAACAAGGATTAATTTGCAAGTTTGCAATTCTAATTTGGTGTTCCTTAGATTTACAAATGCAACTTCTATGAATTTCTTTCTGTTGGACAGGGTAGGATTGCAGTATGTACCATACTGTAATGTTGCATTCTCTGCAGGAGAAAATGAATTTTTCACTTTATATACCCATTGATAAAAACATGATGAACTTCTGAATTTGAATCTTAAAGGAACTTCTACTCTGTGAGTTCAGATTACTGTAGAAAGATTATTTGACTTGATCAGTAATTACAGTTACTGAAAATGTCTAAAGGTTTGATATCTAACTACTGGGAATCTTCTGTGCACTGATCTGTTTCAAAATGAAATTAATGCACTGTCTTATAGTATGTGGATCTTGAACGTAGTCAAATTATATCATTCTGCTTTTCTAAACAACTTCTAGTCCTCTTATTAAATTTCATTATAGTTGTATTTGCTTCGTAGGACTAGATTTCTATTACACTTTTAGTTTTTGGTAAATATTGGTGTAAAGTCTTGCTAAAGATCTTCATCCTTCTGATTGCACAGTGCTAAACTTTGCGTATTTATACTTAGCGCAGTACAAACTGCGGCGTAAAAATCGATGTAACCATTTGCTTTGCACTCTTAAAACATAAACCTTTGAGTGTCTGATCTTGTTATCCAAAAAACTCAGAGCCTTATCCTTGTTCTCCTTGTTATATGAGGAAGCAGAGGTGTTAGAAGTAGTTCATTTATATTTCAGAGTACTGCAGTAGTACTGCACTTCAGGTCTGCATGAATTCAGAATTCTTAACACATCTGTCACCTGCTTTCTGTGAGTGGGAACATCATGATCTGTAAAATTTCAGTCTTAATTTTGTCTGGAAATGAATTTTGATGTAACTTTACATCTGTCTTATTGCTTATAATTCTCCAGTCCACAAAGTAGCATTTGCAAAACCCATGTAAATTCCGTTGTTGCTGAGACTCAGCTGTTGAAATAATATTTCTCATTTGTCACCATTTTTCAGGGCTGTGTACAGAGATTCAGAGTTTTTCATGAATGTGCTGCAGTGTAAAGGGAACTAGAAGAGGGTTGCTTTACAGAATATGGATCTTCCCAAATGTTTACGCTGTTAGAATTCATATGATTGAATATTCTAGGGATTTGCCAAGAAGATTTCAAAGTCCAGCTAGAAGGGCCTATTCTTTCAGAAACCTTCACGTGAAGTGAAAGAACTAGAGAGCAAACTTAGGGGGAGCAGCTGTGATAGAAATTGAGTTGTTTAGTCTGCAGAAGATGCCTCAGTTTCTTCTCATCTCATTACTTTTAAATCTCATTCCTAATTATTATCTTGGGTTGTGCCTAAAGATCTCAGATGAGTGTTATTCCAATGTGATTTAGCTGCAATTATGACATTTTGAGAACTTAAATTGACACTTCTGCACTGGGCAACCACCATTACAACAGTGTACTTTATATAGCTTTATATACATTTTCTATCTATCTATCTATCTATCTATCTATCTATCTGTCTGTCTATCTATCTATCTATCTATCTATTTTTGTATCTATGTCTATCTATCTATCTGTCTATCTATATAAATATATAAATATATTAAAATATATGTATATATTTTATACATTATAACATATAGGTATTAAACTACATGATAAATTTTTGATTTTAAAAAGCAAAATATCTAAGACAAAGTAGTTTTTTTCCTTGATCGAGCCATATGATAATGAATTTATCCTTAATATTAAGTTAAAAATATTAAAATGATTGCAGTTATAGTTTAAGATAGTGATCTGAACAGAAATATTAAAAATACTGTAAATGAAAAACGTTTTACTCCATTGTTTTACACAATGGGCATTATATATAATAGTGTAATGCTATGCAGTATTATTTTAAGTTATTATTTTTTATTTATATTCACTTCGACAATTTTCAGCTTTCAAATGGCAGTATTAAACTAAGAAATAACAAACATTCTTCTTTTAACAGAAATTGAAAAATACCAGAAAGGAGAAGGAAAGGAGGAAGAAAAATATATTGATGTAGTCATCAATAAAAATATGAAGTTGGGGCAAAAAGTTTTGATTCCAGTAAAGCAGTTCCCTAAGGTAAGTGGAATTTTCATAGTCTATAACCAAGTGTTTATAGGATAATGGTGGTATATCTGAATGGGGTGACTCTTACATATAAGGTAGTATTAACCATCTGAGTCCGTGCCGTCCTCTAGTCTATTCTATGGGAATTCTAAGGTAGGAATGTTTCTTGGAATAAATGCACAGAAGAATGTTGCTAAGCACACAAAAACATGTTGAAAACAAATGATAGATCTTCAGAACAGTAGAATCCTTTTTGGAATAGAAGAAAGATATAATTACATTTAAATTAATGCTGATTCTGGGCTTAGAAACATACTTACTTTATGCAAAAAATAAATAAATAAATAAATAAAACCAGCTTAAAATGCACAGCCAAAAGATCTTGTCGTGTATATTTCTTTCTTCTTATCTTCAGTTTCAGAGTGTTAGTCTTGAACTGGGTATATGCACACTCTGAAATTAGGCAGTGTATTCTAGAGGAAATAGAAATTATTTTGTTGATATTTTTGAATTAATACAAAATATTAGTAAAATACTTCAGCATAAAAGCATTTTAGATATTCAGTGTTCCATGGAACTTGATCCTTTTGTGTCTCCAAAAATGTAAATACAAATGTTAAAAAAAAGAACAAAAACAGAAATTGGTAGAATTTGCCAGGTTGGATAGGGAGCTGGGCAACCTGATCTACTGCCTGATTTAGTGGTAACTAAAACTGCCCAGAACAGGAAGGTTGGAACTTGATCTTTAAATCCCTTCCAACCCAAGCTATTCTATCATCATATGATTTATGTAATTTCTTACTTTCTTGAGATAGCTTTCTGACATAGAATTCCATGTTTATCTAATGATTAGGAAGACCAATCTTATAAATACTACATAAAGAATTGCAAAAAAGGGAAGTTAACAAATAGGGGAAGCTTAACTGGATGGTAATTCTCATCAAGATGTTTTTCTTCATTTAAATGTTGAGATGTGTAGGCAGTTGAATTTGAAAGGAGAGAAGGGAAATGTGACATCAGGAAGACAAAAAGTGCCTTTTGAAAGATTCTCTTTCTTTAGTGTCAACTTTATTTAAAGATCTAAATACTGAAATTCTTGTTTAGAATAGCTGTTGGGAAAACCCATTCTGCCTTTTGAAAGAACAGGGATTCTCTGCTGTGGTAGTAGGTCTGGTCCATGGACTTTGACTGTCTGAGCTGGAGTCAAGCCTTATGTGTGCTACGGGAAGGAACCTGAATTTATATCCAAAAGATAGGGATTTATAATCCTGTATGTCTGTTTAGAGGAACTGAATCTAAGGGACAGTGTAACTGCTGTGCAGAACAAACTTCCCATGTGAGTTCGTATGTTTCCACTTTTACTTTATCCACGGAATGAAGAATGCTGGCAACTCCTCTCAGACAAATCTCTTCTACTAAAAGGAATAAATCTATAAGCATTTTCTAGTTGAAAAGCATTTTTGCTAACTTACGGATAAGGAGTTGCTCAATATTTCTTTTAGGAATTTCAATTTTACTACCTATAATTATAGTAGGATAATTGTGTAAAAGCTTGCTCAATACAGATTAAATATTGTCAAGTGGAATTAAATTTCTCACTGTGGAAGTAGTCTGGAAGGTGGGCAGAATTGTCACAGTCACTCTTGGTCTTGACTGAAAGACCCAAAACACAAGCAGATGTTGTAATTGTGTGTCATCTTGTTTACTAGAATTTGCATTGCTGCTTTATTAAGGAAAAGTAATACATTTAAATACTTCGTACAAGGTGGCATAGCTTCAGCATGACAAACTGAGAGCCTTATTCTGATGTACTGTTGTCTGCAGTGAATGATGAGCTTTGAATGCTTTGTACATGGGAGAAGAAAGAGCAACATTACAATACAAGAAGTCTAAATACTATTTCTATTCCTGTTAGATACATTCAGAGCAGGGTTGAATTAGGAATGCATCAGGTCTGGCAGGGTAGATATGAAGTGACTCCAGACACTTGGGTTAGCTGTTCTTTGAACACATTTATTATACATTCAGATGGTGCAGAATTTAAGCAGAAGATGTAGTTTAGTTCTTAAAAAACCTGAAATGATGATTTATGCCTCTGGGACATGCTTTTCTGTGCTTGCGTGTGGTTTGCCAGACCATTTTGCCTGCAAGAGGTGTTAGAATTAATGCAAATCCATCATTTGAAGAGGGTGCTAAATTGATAGTACCTCACAAAAATGGTTGAAGGTTGATTCTGATTTGTAATTTTCTCCTTTCTGCTGATCAGTATTAGTGACAAATGTTTGAGAAACATGGAACGTAAGGCAGATAAATATGGATGACAGCTGTGTAAAAAGCTCCTGAGCATGTAAATATTAACTCTAGAGCTGTTCTCCTCTTCTCTCTGTCCATGCTAGAGCTGTCAGCACACAAATCCTGGACAAGGATACCTCTAGTATTTCAGATATAACCTGTTAATGAAGTGAGAATGTGGTGATTAGAGCTGACAAAGGTACTGCATTAACTGATAAATCCATCAAGCATAGAGAGTGCCAGTTTGACTCTGACAAACATAGGTATCCAGACAGTGATAAGAAAAGAAACTTGTTTCAACTCTGAAATGATAGAGCTTTTTCAACTTAAATGGGAACAGAGAAGTGGATTATTGAAGTTATTAAATCCTTAAGATGGTATAGTACTGAAAAATGTTACTAACTATGAATTATTTTGATAGCAAAAACTATTCTGTTAATGTTTTCCAGCGATTCTCTGTTAAGTCATGGTGTTTCTGTTGTTTATATATATAGATGGGATCAATGAAATACCAGTTAGCTTTTGAATTCCCTGCACCAAATCAGACCAACACTGTACTACTCATCATTCAAACATTTCACCAAAGCTGACACAGAGTTAACTGCATTTCCTTTAAGTATTTCATTGTGCTTTCCCTCTTTTAAACCTCTCCTACTCTGATTCCTTGAATAAATCATAATAGCCTCAACATAGGTCAGACACTTCTAGCTCTGATCTGATCAACGCATCATTGTAATGACTGCTCACATTACCTGTCCTGTCAGATGTATTTTCACAGGATCATGGCTGGGTCCTCTGCATACTCAGCCTCATTACCTCTGACATACCTAAAGGTGACAGGTTAACTGCAGCAGAAGGCTATTTAGCTGAAGTTCAGAGCTCCTAGTTTTATCTCTGAAGGGAAAATCTGGTAGACCTCAGGTTGAAAAGTAATCTCCCATTTACCTTTGTTTGGATACTGTTGGTCTCCCTAAAAAAAAATATCCTTGTCTTGGTCTTCTGCTTAGTAGCTCAACAGTTTATTAAGTTTGCCTGATTGTAATTTCTCATTGTAAGATAGTTTACAGAACTGTAGGGCTTGGAAGGGACCTCTGGTCATCATAGAGTCCAACAACCTCCTAAAGCAAGTTCCTTACAGTAGGTCGCACAGGAAGGTGCCCAGATGGGTCTTGAATATCTCTGGAGAAGGAGGCCCCCCCCCCCCCCCCCCACCTCTCTGAGCAGCTGTCCTTGGTTTTTCTATCTTTCATATGTTAATTACCAGCAGTACAATAGCGTTTAGTTTCACTCTAGAAATACCTGTACACATGGCAAAGAGATTTTGTAGTTATTGTCAAGCTATTTTCCTGTACAGAAGAAGATGGTTGTGATCAAATAGATAATATATGTTAACAATGTAGTACACTATTCATTTTACTTCCTCTGCAATTAAATCCAAGAAGAACTGAGTGACAAAGTTCATGTTGTGTGGTTTTAGTGAGTAATATTGGTGGTAGTGGGCAGTTGGACTAGGTGATCTTGGGGGTGTTTTACAACCTTAATGATGCTACGATTCTATGATTTCCGTCTGAATCTTCACAGGGGGTGATAGAATAACCAGAACAGCCTGAATTTTGTCATTTCTGAGAAATAATTTAAGAGACTTGAAGGAGTTATGTTCAGGTTTTATCTCAAGGTTGGCTGTGCATTTGGATTATTTTTGTTTATTTTTATGGAAACACTTATGCCATTAAAAAAATGCAACAATTATATCTCAGTGTGATGATAGTGTTATTTGGTGATACAAAACTGTGTGGGAACTCCTCTAGGCTACAGGCTCTAACAAGTCTTTTCAAAATCACACTGTATACAGTCTTATTAGAAGTAACTCATGTTGGTCTAGCTTGATGGATTCCTCTGAAAGTTTTGAATTACTGAGATATGGGAATTAATCTGAAATATTTAAGTGAGACTTTTGTATGTTCTGGTAATACTGTCTGCAGTACTATTCTAACTAATGATGGGCAGGGGTAAGTGCTAGAGATTTTACGCAGCCTCAATGGAAAAGGTCCAACTTTTTGGACCTGGATTCCATTCCAGGTTGTTAACTATATATAGGAGTCCATATGAATGCTGGATGCCTAACTTGCTGTTAGTTTAGTGCGATTTGGTTAGGTTAGGCATTGGAGTTTAAGGTAATTTAATATATTTCACTGTTTCATCTGCTGAATATCTTTGCGGATTCCAGGTCAAGTGTGAAAATGCAACCCTATAACTTCTGTTGGATGTCATGCTTGAAAAGTGAATCTTTAAACTTGCACAGACATAATGGCAGCAATAAAGAGAGCTGGCAATGGAAGATCATGATGTGGCAGTATGAGAGTGAAGGGGCTCTAAATCTTTCCTACTGCTTTTATGAAATGCCTGAACTTCTGAAAATCTTCATAGCTTACATATGTACAGATGAGGCAGGAGGGTATTATCCCCCCAAGCACACACATCTGATAAATACGCATTGTAATTTTGTTTTTCCAGCTTAATAAATCAAGTGTTCTGACTTCTGAGAAATAGCTTTAATGATAAATGGAATAATGATTTTCCATGGAATCGATCGAAATTGCATCTTTTGACAAGCTACCATTTTGAAAACTGCTTACAGAACTATATTTAAGTTCTGGGTAGATATTGAAATTTCCTAAGAAAAGATATTTACTTTTCCCTGAAGTCATACTCTATATTCTCAAAAGTTACTTTCTTATAGTGTTTTAACTCAACATTTACAATTAGAATACATGTTCAAAAGTGACTTTGTCATATCTAATGTATATGAAGTATCTACACAGTGGTGACTGGATTCACATTTTACATAAGTGGCTCCAAATTAATGCCTCCTATATTTTTCTGTGGAAACTACAACAGATACAAAGAGCACAATAAGACTATTTGATAGATCAAAATTTTCAGCTGCACTGCTGGAAGTGACACAGTTTCACCACTGCTGCGATGGCATCACTGTTAGGAAAATGTTCCTCATCAGTTCATCTTTCACTGGACTGAACAGATGGAAGTCAGAAGGCACCAAAATCAGGACTACACAGTGAGTGTGGTAGGACAGCCCAGCCAAGGCTGACAGTGTGCTCCATGGTCTTCAACTGATATGGAGCATTTCATTGTTGTGTTGCAAGAGCAAAATCATCATCTTTGTCCTGACTGGAAGTTGGAGCCTTTGGCTTTGTCAGTATCATGATGTGGTCAGAGGTGATGGTTTGTCTGGGTTTCAAGAAGTCCAAAAGGATCACCAGTTTGATGGAGAATTCACATGTCCCCACTTCATGGACTGTCATTTTTGAGTCCTGCTCATAGTGGTGATATGTTTTCTCGTCACGAGTAGTGATGCAGTCAGGAAGCTGTCACCCTCAGCCTCTTACTGATTCAGTAGATTTTGACATACTTGCATATGGTCTCTTTTTTTTCTTTTCCTGTGTGAGTATTGGTGGGACTCACTTGGTGCAAACTCCACAATTGCGAGCATTGCCACCATTGTTTCCAATGTACTGAAGCCAATATTCAGCTCTGTACACTGTTTCCTTGTTGTAATCTGCTGATTTCCAACCCCTACAATTCTTTGATTCTGCGATTCTGTGATTTGCACTTATAGGGAGATGCTGTTCATTTCATGGTGTGAAAGCTGTGTTATTACCATCCAGAATATGGCTTATCTTTAGTGTTGCTGTTACCACTGCTGAAATGTGCCAGCCACCACCTCACTGTGCTCAGATCCACTGTTAGGACTCCATAAATGTTCAGCGAGCGTTGATGAATGTTGGTGGATACCATTCTTTCCACATGGAGGAATTCAGTTCCATGCTTTTGCTTCATGTGCAACCTCTATGTCAAGTGCCATTTAATCAGACTGCCCCTCTGCCACCATCTGTTGCATGGCAGCGAAATGTAATATTGAAATATATCAACCTCTGCTACTATTTCACCACCTACCTCTGAAATTCTGATCCAACATAATGAAACAGGAGGCATTACTTTCAGAGCAGCCCTTTTAATTTTGTGACTATTTAGAATGCACATTTTTATAATAAATTTTTTGAACAAAACTCAGTAGGAATGAAAAATAGGGAGAATAAAAGTATATAACCTGTAGTGACTTGAAAGAATAAACCTTAGATTTAACACTAGAGAACTGTTGAATAACTTCTGCAATCAACCAAGTTTCAAGTTGGAAAGACGTTTAAAGATCAATTACTGTTCTGAGAGCTGTGCGGAGGAGAGAACAGAGCAGTTTGGTACAACAGGAATGACTGACTTACCTTCCTATAGAAACCATATTCTTTTGGAATGAGTAAGGAAAATCTTGAACTCGTCCTTATTTCAGGTCATTGTAAGGGAAAGTGTGCTGAATTGTAACTTAAATACTTTTTCTCCTAGTGAATCTAACATGTATGAGCCATTGCAAAAACTGCTATGCCAAGAAAACTTTCTACAGCTTTGGCAATGTCTTGCTAGTGCTTTTCAGCAAAGCATTTGGTCTGGTATTTGTACTTTCACTAAGTATTTTAAGCTGGATGAACCAGTCTCGGCAGACTTGTCTTGATGGGGATAAACGAGGATTACTCTTTCTATTATATCCTACTTCCTGTAATATATACACTTAAACATGTTGCAGCATTGGCATTAATTCCTTTTTTTTTTTTTCCTGAAATTCATACAGAAGATTAAACGTTGACAAAGAAAATATCTTCATTTGTATTTGTAATTTTTGTAGAAGTGGTTTTTTTTCTTTTCTTTTTTTTTTTTTTCTGGAAATAGCTTCAAGCATTGCTTTGGTAAGGAAATACATATCTAAGTAACTGTTAGAGACATATTTTGATGTGAGGATTCTGAAAGAAGTAAAAGCTAAGCAGTAATATCCATAATCTCCACTGCACTTGGTTCTGCAAAAATACTTAAAAGGAAGACTTAGAGGTATCTAGAAAGAAAACAATCTACAAGGAAAAAAAAAACAAAACAAAGCAAACAAACAAAAAACCTTACTAATTTTTATCAATCAATGTAAAATCTTCTTACTGTGTTTATAAAAAAAATACATTGGAGATTCTTTAGTTACAAAGCATTTAAGGGTAATCCGTGCATGGGAGACAAATTCATTCTTTCAGTGTAGTCAGTGTGTATTTTGGGGCTAGTGGACATCATGGCCAACAGACAGAATCTCATACTTAAGGAATTAGAGAAGTTTGTGTTGAATTTAGTAGTACTGATATGAGATTTCAGGGGGGTACCATTTATCCACTCACTACCGGAGAGTGTTTTTTGGCATTAACTTAGCAGTATCTACTGTCTTCTCCAATCCTATCTCACTAGGTGTCTTACTCTCAATCTTGATACTTTTTGCTTAAAAGCCTCAACTTTTTCTTGCTATTATCTGGTTTCTTAAGTTACTACACCTGGCATAGCCTTCTGAACCCTTCTGAATACACTTTAGAGTTGATGGCTTTACCTTCAGGTTTATAAGCTTGAGTTCAGTACCAGATCAGAATTTGTTTTCTTTGTGTGTTCAGAAGGAAAAAAGAATTTCAGGAATGTGAGGCATGGGGAGCAGCTGTGAACCTTGTATGTGAGAAACTTCTGTAAGAACTAACTTGGATTTGCCAGACTTCCCTATGTTCCACTAGCAGCTAGGCTGGATTTGTTAATTTTGTAACGAAAATATGTCTTTTGTGTTGTTTTTTTTTTACCTTAGGTTCCAGACCCAGTTGTTGATTACTGGGGATAATAATATACTCTGTATAGTGAAGGTGATTTAGTGGTTATCTTTTTGAGTATATTAGTGAGATATTTGATGCAAAGCTTTTTCTGAACAGATTTTTGCTACTTAACGTTCATCAGTTCAAGAAATCCAGTGACTGTTCAAAGTAATTTTTTTCTTACTGAAAGATTTCGTGCAATCTCAAATGGGTTTTATTTATGGAAAGTCAGTCCTTTCCTAGCTTTCTTATGTGGGAGTAGTAAGACTATGTAGTAAGTCATTTCTAGTAACTTCTAGTAATGTCTAGCTATATCTAAAAGTACTGTACTTCAATTCAGCTGAATTTCAGTCTTGCAGCACAGTTTTCTCATGCTTCAAAGGAGTCAAGTCTAATATATGGAGCCTGAGTGCACAGAAAAGATTAGTTAGTGATCGTCAGGATACAGTTAATATTTTTCATGTTTATTAAATGTGCTGTCTAGAATGTATAGCTGAGTGGCTACTTGTATAGTGACCATACCAGAGGTTTTCTTCTATTTGCAGAAAAGAAAACAATGTTTGATATTAGTTTTCTAAGTCAAGCAAGCACTTGGTACACTTGATATACACACACATGCTATTTGGTATTTAACAGCAGTAATGAACAGAACAAAACTCTTCTCAGGGCTCCAAAGCATTCTAGTTTTTTCTTTTCTTTTCTGAAAATGTCACCTGAAAATAGAACTCGTTTCTGTTGTTGGAAGCATGCCTTTCTATTTGTATGTTAGGATTTTTAGTTTTAATGGTGTAGTAGTTCGTTTCAATTAAATGTTCAGCACCATGCACTGAGTAGTTAAATACATAATTACTTATTCCTAAATTGTAATCATTTTAAAATAAAATTCCATTTGAAAACATAGTAAAATAGATTAAAAGTAGCCTGTATCAGACTACAGCTGCTCAACATTCAGAAATATTTTTAGCATAGTCTACTGTAAATGGAAAAATTTCTTTTAAAAATGTATGTAGCACTTGTTTTCCTAATTTACAAGGCTGTTTTACTGAAAACACGAGTAACCTGATATGCTTGAAAAGTTGATGTAATATTCCATTACATGAAGGTTTCCATTTGAGTTTAACTATAAAGTCCCTGTTCATAAGCAGTGATAATTTATTTAAGAAAATTGACAAGGCATTACTGACTTGAAAGTTCAGTGTTTGGGTTTTTTGAGATTTGATCTGCTAGTTACAGAAAAGACTAGGTCATGAAAGGCCTTATTCAATAGCTTGTGTGGGTCAGTCATCCATAGCCATTCATTCAGTTGTATCCTGTTTCTAAGTCAGGAACTGAGCTCGCAGGTACTAAAGAGAGAATAATTACGTTTTCATTTTTAATAGCCTTTTTTATTGCTTGCATTTCTTTTTGTCTCAAATTGAAGTAGATGAACTGGAGCTGTAGACTTTCTCCATTGTAGGATAACCAGAGCTGGACTTATTTTTCCATCAGCACTTCCATTATAGCAACAATGGAGTTTATTAGAGCTGCTACTGCCTGATTGTGCACTGCTATTGGATTCATCTAGTGGAACAGGGAGATCAAATGAGCTCATTGTGACCTTCTAATGATACAGTAGTAGAGGAAGAGACAACTGAAAAGCAGTTGCATAAATGAGGCCAGAAAAACAAGTAGTTTGAAGGTATTTGTTTTATAGTGTTGCTGTATATTTCTTAAACCTAAAGCTCTGTTACCATAAGTGGGTCACCTTAGATTGCAACAGTTTGTGAATATTATGATTTTATAAAGCTATAAGGGGGTAGTAAAAATACCTGAATAGTAATCTCCAAATCTGGGTATTATTTATATTAGAATAAATCAGTGCTTTAAGCAAATGCTGTTCCATACAAATTTCAAAGTATATCTCATGTTTACTGGCTCATTTTAGTATGCAAACAAAATCAAAACAGGTGTCTGTTTATTTTAAATTAATCTTAAAATATTCTCTAACGATCCTTCAGATTTCATTTACCTTCCAAAATGCAACGTAGAGATGTGCAAAAGCAAACTATTGAATTTACATAGCTTTTCTCTCAGTATGCACCTGGGAATATGTGTGCTGTGGAGATCTCTCATGCCTCCTGGCTCTACTGAACCCAATTTTGTATCCTTAAATGACAGCAGGCAGATTCTTTTTTGTTATTTCTCTGCACTGGGTGGGGTTTTGAATTTATGTCTTTGACTCATCTTCCCTTTGAATAACCTTCTGGGCTGAAGGAGCAGCAAGTATTCACAGTAGCCTGTTTTGATACTTTGTGAAAATGGAGGTGTTTGAGTTTTTGCCAAGTAATATTGTTCCTTTTATATTCATGGTGCACCACTGCCTTCCCCTTAGTTACCTTAATAGTGTTTTGCCCTGGTTATGAACTACAGCTGGTTTTGGCAAACTTCAGTGATAACAGGGGTTGAGAATGTCTTAAAGAATGTTCATTTTGGTTTGAGACAGAATTTATATGCTTATATTTTCTGGATTTAATTCCCTGTTTGTTTCTGTGTTTTAGTGTAAGGTATATTATATGAGTTGCTATATTACTTCATAAATCTCACAGGCAGCATAAGGCAATTCAGATTTTTTCATTTTCAAAACTTTTCTTGGGTGCTGCTGCATCTGTGAGGGATTGCTGCCAGCTTTGTTTTTATGGTTATATATCTGATAACAACTGTTGAAAAACTGAATTGCAGTTAGAGCACATCTGGTCTCAGCCTTGAATGTGTCATTTATCTATGTTGTTTGAAAGTTCTTTGAGTTCAGATACTTCTAGGTTTCAGTTGGCATCTGGCAGTCCATAACATGCTGTTAACTGTCCTATATGCTTGTACTTTGTACTTAGTGACTGTCATTTATAATTTAACACTTGTTACTTTTTTTGCACCTGGAACGAAAAGTTGTTTCAGCAAATTTGTTTGTTTCTATGCTTAGAAATCCAATGATCACAATGTCTTTTTGTTTCTTTACAGTTTAACTTTGTGGGAAAGCTTCTGGGGCCACGTGGCAATTCTCTAAAGCGCTTGCAGGAAGAAACGCTGACAAAAATGTCTATTTTGGGAAAAGGTTCTATGAGGGATAAGACAAAGGTAAGACTTGGACATTTTAGTAGAGAGTGGTTAAGATACCTGAATTTCTTCCTAACATTTTTGGAGAGGTGAACAAATCTTGTGAAAAAAAAAAAGTCAGGAAGCAAATAAAGCACATAGGATATATTTGTATTAATTAGATTCAGATGGAGTCTTTTTTCTTTAAGGAACCTGTTGTCACAATCTGTGTTGAAGCTGCTACAAGCTGTGTGTATAATCCCAAACCTAGACTTCCTGGGAAAGTAACTGTGCCATTAGCAGTGTCTCATTGTAGATCAGTTCTATACTGCTTATAAAGTATAATGTTCAAGAGAATGTCACAGTGTTTTCACCTTTGAAAGACTTAACAGATAAAGTCAGAGAGATTTTTCACAGAAAAGGGCACATTTAATAACATTTATCTTTATAGACAAAGAGTAACATGTGATGGAATAAAATAAAGTGCACGTAGGAAAAAAAAATCACAGCCCTGATATGGATGCTGTATACAACTTAAGCCAATGTCCAATTGCACTTGTTTTAATGGGAGATATTTGGTTATGGTGACAGTGTCTATTACAAGAAGCCAAAGCAGATAGCAGAGATCTCTAGCTTCATATATATCTGTACAAACCAGCTTCACTCTTACTGCTGTGCCATATTTGTGAGACACTAAAACAGGTTGCCCAGTGCAATTGGGGATGCCCCCTCCCTGGAAGAATTCAGGACCAGGCTGGATGGCACTTCAAGCAACATAGTCTAGAGGGAGGTGTCCCTGCCTAGACCATGCTCTGATCTTATGATTCTATGATCTGTCTCAAGCTGTAGCAAACAAAGGCAGTGTGAATCAGTAGGAAGACAATTGCATCATTTGCCTAGTAAATTGCACTTTTTTACTGATACAAATTAAAATGATACTTGCCCATAGTATGTCATGTCCTTTAGTGGTTTACAATGTTATCTAAGATGTAAAACCACTCTTGCTGTTCCTTCTGTGTGAGAAGGAATAGAAATCTACGCTGAAGTAAAGCATAGAATTTAATTACTGATTAACAAGTTCAGAGTCTGACAAGTTCTCAGATGTGACAAATTCATTCATTTCCTAGAAAATGATAGAATTCCAATTGAAACTTTAATGTGATATTTGACAACTAATGAAGTACAGAATTCTGTATGATATAATCCTTAAAGTGTGGAGAGAAACTTTATTTGTTCCTACAGATAAATAGACAACACATCTTTTTCTGTCAGACAGAAATGCAGGTACCAAAACAATCGAATTGTTGCTGCCTGGGCACTGCTCAAAGCAGTAGTGGTTTGGGTTGGAAGGGACCATTAAAAATCTAGTTGCCATGGGCTGGAACACCTCAATCTAGTCAGATTGCTCAAAGCTTATGTTTTTGTGCCTGGCACCTCAGAGCTGGAATGGAGTATTGCAGGTGAGATCTCATGAGAGCAGAAAAAAAGGAGGAGAATCACTTCTCTCAACCATACTTCTGCTTTATTCTTTGGGAACTCACTCATCACACTGTGAGAACAGAATATAAATGAGATGCATTTGAGAAGTGCGTTAAAACTAAGGGATGAAAATAATGCTGGCAAAAATCTTACTATTGTTGAATGTTGGAACAAATCTATTTCTAAAGACGTTACCTTTGAGAAAAGAAGCTTTCCATTTTATCTTATTTATTTCTTTCTGTGTTTTCTGCATAAACCAGTGCACTTGGGGAAAACTGAAAGCTTTCTCCCTTGTATTACCATTCCTGTATATAAGAAGGAGCTGCTGAATCATATTTTGGGTTACTGGGCTTCTAGTGTTAATAAGCAATTTGTTAATATTCTGATATTTGGCAACAAGCTTGTTTGAAGTGTATCAGAAAAGTATAAAATTAGTAGTTGATATCTAAGTGTGGACAGTAAGCCTAAATGGATCCAAAGCAATTCTAACACCTACATTAAAATATTTAAAACGATAAAGTGAAAAAAACACCTTTTCCTGTTTTCTTAGGAGGAAGAATTAAGAAAAAGTGGAGAGGCAAAATACTTCCACCTGAATGATGACCTGCATGTTTTAATTGAAGTTTTTGCTCCACCAGCAGAAGCATACGCCAGAATGGGACATGCATTGGAAGAAATCAAGAAGTTTCTCATCCCTGTTAGTATTTTTTCTATATTTCCTTCTTAGACTTTAATCAAAGTAATACAATTTTGCAGAATAATCAATTTGTAAGGTATTTCATTTTTACGTTCTTTTAAGTTATCATCCTAATGTTTTGATAATTCCAGAAAAAATAGTTTTTAATTAATGTGCAAGGCAATTTTTTTCTTTAGAAAATGTGCTACACTTGACCAGAGACATCAGTTTTATTGAATGAGTGTGCTTTGGTTTCTGCATTTGTTCAATGTGTATTGATTTCACTTTCTGTTTAAACAGTGCTGATAATGTTGCTAAATTTCGTTCTTGATTAGTATAAGATCTTGGAAATATGGGAGATGTAGATAAGAAAACTTCTCAAAGGTGCATATCTTGAAGTGACAGCAGTACAGATACTTGTGTATAGTCAGTGTAATAGTATAAGAACCTGTTGGATGCCTGTTCTGTATGGCTACTACAGCCTGAGTAGAACTGCAGGTTCTGTTCTAGGGTGAAGCAGTTGAAGCTGATGACCTGAGAATGCTGCCGTATGTATTTTGGAGGATTCATTTTGCATCAATCTAGATCCATGAAACTGGAATTCCACGTTACTTGAGTTGACTGTGTGCTCTTTGACTCTTCTGACATGCACCTTTCTTAATGAAAAGCAGTTCCTATGCTCCAGTACTACTCTGTGACACAAGCCAAATCAGTTTTTATGTGAACATAAGGGAGCACTTCTGCACTGTGAGAATTGCAGAGCACTGGCAAAGGTTGGCCAGAGAAGCTATGGAGTCTTCTTGGAGATCTCCAGAATCTGCCTGAATGTGGGCCTAGGCACCCTGCTTTGGGTGTCCGTACTTGAGCAGGGGTTGGGCAGATGGACCCAGAGGTCCATCTAACCTAAACCATTCTGCGTTTCCAGTATGAGTTCTGTTTCTACATAAGCACGTGTCACATCAGAAATGTGTTGAAGAGTTCAGAGTAGCTTTTCTTGATATATATTTACCTCTTTTCATATGCTTCTGTTGAGACAAACTAACTGATGAGGTAGGGGAAACCCAGCAGAATATCTGTAGGAATGCTGAGCTGCTTTAATGTAGAAGGTTACTGTATTTACATGATTCAAGTTTATGTGAAGGCTTAAATATCTTTTCAGTAAAATGTGAGGAGATTGTCTGCTCTAGTGGGCAAACAGCTGTTTTTAGATGAAAATGCCCACGATTTGATAAGAAACGCCTTTTACATTCACTGGAAATGAGAGTGTGTGTCTGATTCCTGTGCAAATCTTCTTTCTTTTCTAATTGAGTTTAATTTTCCTAACATCATAATAAATATACTTAGCAAATTATAGTCCCTACTGCCATTAAACCAGCAAAATTGGACTGATAACGAGCAATTCCATTTATTGATTAGACATTTCTACTTACATTTTGATCACTGCCTTGATTGTACTGAGCTGAACTGCATGATCTCTTATGAAATGTGAGATCATGTTGTAATTTCCCTTTGGCTTTTCGAATGTAATCCTATCACAGTGGTTCTAAAAGGTGTAATCTCAGTTCCCCAACTGCTTGGAGCAGTAACCCCATGAAGCAGAAACCCTAACCCCAGGAAGCAGTAAGGACTTCGAGAAGTAATAAATATTGGGTTAACTGCTGCCAAATGCTATTTATTTCCTGTAAGATCTGCTGTGACTTCTAGGCAAACTTATCAGTTTTCTTCCAAAGAGAAGAACTACTTTCAGTAAATGACCTTAGTTTTTGTTCTGGACAGTGCCAGCTGACTATGCATTCCAAAATTAGATGCTGATCCTGATTTATGAAAGTTTTTTGGTTTCCAGATTAGGTCTGAATATGCAATCACAGTTGGTGCTAGAGTGTAAAATACAAATATCCTTGCAGCTGAGTATGGTAAAATGCTGTGGGCTTATTTCTCAGTTCCTTTTAGATCCACAGACAAGCACCTTTACATTGAAGGTGAGCCTTCAGCACCAGCAGCAGTGTGTCAAGTGAGTCAAGTTGCCTTGACTCTTATCTGCCTTTTTTCTCTTCCTTTCCTTTAAATTACCCAGTCCCTTTGTTCTTGTCAGCCTTTGTGGTCAATAACCTTTTTGGTTGCTGGACTTGTGGGTGTTGTCCTTGATGCTAATCTATCCCAGAATTCATTCTGGGTTTCTGTTCGGTACTTATCAGAGCTATGATTGTTACCTCCTCCTTGAGGTAGTGTGACTTTGTTGCATCCCAAGCTTTTATAATGGAATCTATGTTTCAAATGCTTCAAATATGCAGTTCTTGAAATAATTCATTTGATTCAATCTTCCAGTTATTCCATATCCTCTTCCAGCTGGTTTCTCATGCTAGTTAGAGAATGATCTCAAAGGTGAAATTCTGATTTAAATTTCAGGTCCTATTATAACACAGTAGATAGACAAAATGCTTGTGTAGTGCCATAGATTTCTCACTTTAGTAGTTATCTTCATAAATGGTGTGTAAAGAAAAACTTCTGTATTTTCTTTGTGGAAGTTTAAGGGAAGGATAATGTTTCAAGGATAATTGAGAATTTGAATTCACAGAAGTATTAATCAGAAGTTGTTCTCCAGTGAAAGGCTGCCTAATGTTCTTTTAGTATCTGCATAGTACATAAATGTAACAAAAATCAGATTTCTGGTAAGAGATGAAGAACTTTTGATTTCATAACTGAACTGTAAAATCTGTAGTATCTGTAGTATTTTGATAAACCTTTGAAATGAAAAAATTTGCAGAAGGTAAGAGCAATTTTTATCAGAAGCATCACTTCATTCTTCTTGGAGGTCCTATAAATATTTTGATGCTTAGTGTGTATGTATAGATTCTGAATAAAGTGTTCTCTTGATTCACCTTGACATATTCATTCTTTGGCTCGGCAATAAAATATGTTCAGTTCGAAAAAGTCCATTGTGCTATTTCTTTTATTCCTGTGATGTGCCAGTTTTGGAGCTTGGCACAAAGTTCTTTGAAAAGGCTCTTGTGAGTTTGAGAAATACCATATTAATTCCATGCAAATAACTTCAGCTTTCTTTTCTGTAGACCTTGAGTGAAGATTTGTACTGAATAAGAAACAAATAATTTGTCTTCAGCTTATTCACCTTTTCTTGTAGAACTGAAGATTTTGGAGCTCTTTCTTTGAGAGAACAGTGAACGTTTCTGACTGAATTTCATTTTTTATTCTCTCCTTAACTCCTGATTTTAAAAGCCTAGGTGGCTGCTCTATTCCTTGTTTGCGGGGGCTGTTCTCAACAGTGCATTTCTTCTGTACCACATTGCAACACTAGGTAGTTGTCCCGCTTTTAATGAGCTATCCATCTTAAATAACTACAGACTAGATCTCAGCTCAGAGTATGAGACCTTCATTTTTTTCTACTTTATTTTCACCTGTCGTCTGCAGCATTTTATCGTTCGCATTTTAAGTGATAAAGCTACCTGGAGGTAATATGCAGTAGGAAAGATAAACATGACCTGAGCACAAATTGCAGTTAATGCATAGAATATTTCTAGAAATATGCTTATAGCGTTCTTCTGTGTATTAAACTTTTCAGTGGGAAGTTCAAGTTTTTCATTGAAGAGGAAGTCCTTTTAGGAGCTTTGTTTTGCTGTTTATAACTTGGCACGGTGGTTGAACAGTTTGCTTTTTCCCCCTTTTCCCTCCCTTGTTTCAGGACTACAATGATGAAATCAGACAGGCGCAGCTTCAAGAGTTAACGTATCTGAATGGTGGTTCAGAGAATGCAGAGGTTCCAGTAGTTCGTGGGAAGCCATCTATTCGAGCACGGGGAGTACCAGTTCCTGCTTTGACCAGGTAGATGTCTCAGCTGCAATGGAATTTCATTTCAGTGTGTATATTTTAAGCTGATCCCTTCAAACATGTAAAGAACAATACAAAACAAGCTTCTCGATGTCCAATAGCACCCAAAAATAAAGAGAAATTATCTTGACTCTTAGAAAGATCATCTAATCAGTTTAGACTGAATTAACAGTGGTGATCTTTTGAAGCTTGAATGACACACTTCAAGAAACACTGCATCATACGAGACATTCAGCCTTACTGTGATTGTTTGCTTAACCATTAACTTTCAGCTGCTCCTTATTCACACATAGGGATGATGTATTGGCCCTGTGGAGCTCACAGCTTTTTGAAAAGTGTCCTGCCTTGACTTACAGATTTCAGTGTTTTTTCTAATTTATGGAATATACACATTCCTTTTCTTTACTGTCTCACAGTCAATTTTCAGGTTTTTGATAAAGTAGTCATATAGAAACGTTGTGGAGGTAGAACTTGGATGTTGGCTTCTCTTATTGGAACGTTTTTCATAAAACCTATCTTTTGCTTGATCAAAAAATAGGCAAGTTTACTGCTGCTTTTGCATTATTTTTAATTTTTTTCTTTGACATAGAAGATGTTTTGTTTTTATTCTGGAAACCCCCTGTCCTTGTTGAAATATTGGGATGACAGCTTTAAATCCTCTGAGTCCTGAAGTGTGAAAATAAAACTAAATAAACACCATAACAGTTTCTTTTACAGTAGATTGTGACTGCCACGGCTAAGTGTAGCAGTTTTCTATGGTGATCTGTTTTCCTTAGCTGCTATGGATCTTCACTACAGCAAGCTTGAAGCTTGCATTGTAGCTTCTAAAATAATTTTAAAATAGTGTTTTGAAGTGTTCTAATTTAGTTTAAGCATGTTACAAGAAGTGCTGAAGAATTATTGCACTTAAAAAAAAGTGTGTTTATAGTTCTTTGTGTCCTGACAATGATTGTTAACACAATACAGAATAGACCTTAATTTAGAGAATTTACAATTGGGTGCATCTCGTAAGAATATAACTGCCTTCCATTTAAGAACACAAATTTATTGATTTATTCTTAATTGAGTAATGTTAAGTAAATATATCTATCCTCCTTGTTTTTATTTTAATGTTACTCAAAGTAGTGGTAATTATATCTTGAGGTTTCTGTCTTTAGCACTGTAGTCAGTCATAAAAAAAGTATTGTGAATCAGATCTTATATGATTCTGATGATTTTTGTTTGCTGATTTACTTCAGTAAAAGTCTTGTATTCAGCTTTTCTATAGAGCTCTACCAGAACTCTTTTACAGATACTGAGGGCTCAGTACAGACATACGCAGTTCTCTTGCATGCTTTCCTATTCCTAATGTAGCCTTAAGCTACTGTTTCTGTCATACAGAATGTGAGTAGTTTGTTCTGATCGTCAATCTTTCTCACTGATGTTTCTCATAACTGATTTCCACTGTGAAGTATCTAGCACATACATCATTATCTGAGAATTTCAGTACAATAAAAAAGTTATCACTGCTTCCATCTTCTGGATTTCAGTAAATTATTTTTTCAAAACTTTTTTATGCAAGACATACATACTGCTATCTAGCTCTTCATTCTTTGTAGTTCATTGAATTGGCATGTTCTTGAAGTGGCTTTAGGGTGAATGTAAATTTTATTAGCATATGATTTGGAGATGGCAGCTGAAAAATGTATTTGTCTTCTCCATTTTTTATATGATCTAAACAAAACTGAAAGATTGTTGTTTTTTTTGTCCTTTTGTTTAATACTTGTCTTAAACTTTAGTTCCTATTTTTCCCCTCAGAAACTGAAGCTTTGGTTTAGCAGAAAATATCACTTGAGTGAGGCAGTATCTCAGTAGAAATGGTTCTACAGCCACTGAGTTCAAGATCTCAAACTCAGTTGTGTGATTCCTTTTAACACAAATTGACTTCAGTCAGTAATATTTTCATTGAAGTAAGACTTTGTTAAAGGCTTTGCCTTTCAATGATGAGACAGTTTGAGTAACTAGCATGTGTGAGACCTCCAAGAGAGGCTGAAGCAAAGCTTTCAGGATAAGAAATTTTACTTGCATATCTTCAAAGTAGTAGCCTGAGAAGACTTCTAAAATTAAGTCTAAAAAAATCAGTTCTAACCTCTCTTTATAATCTGCAGAATATTTTTACAACATCAGTCTTAATACTTTACAATATCCTAATGAAGATGTGATAACTGTGTTAAAGTTCCCAATTTATTAAGCCTTTTCCAATATTCATTAATAGTTTCACTTGAATACTAATTTTTGCTGGTTTTACTCCTTATCAGACGTCTTGAAACTGGAGATCATGTATCTTCTCAAGTGCCTTCTTTTATGATAATTTGTTACATGTATGTTTAGCTCCATACAAAAATTTCTCTTTGTAGAAATTAATGTCTTGTCCTTTCATATAAAATTCTAGCTTGTGCACAGGTATTCCTGAATATGGTAAGTTGTTTTCTAATGATTTTTATTTCACATTTTCTGGATAGTTCCAGGTTTTCTTGCCTTGATTTTTTATTTTGTGACTACAAAGCCTATACTCCTGCATGGGATTGTTGTGATCCAGGTCATCACCTGACACTTAGCCTTGTTGAATGTCATGCAATTGGACTCGGCCCATCTACCTAATCTATCCAGATGCCTCTGCAAAGCTTTTCTACCCTCAGCCAGATAAATGATGTAATGATGAAAAGGCAGGAAGCCTGGCTCTTTGTGGTGGGGAGCTGGGTATTGAAGTGTTCAGTAATTTTGTGCTTACACTTAAAAATAATATAATGGAACTCTTGGAACTCATACTTTTCAGATGTTGACTGTAAAACCTAGAAAAAATTACCCATTTGAGGAGCATTGACTGTAGCTGCTTATGCTCAAATCAGGAAATATTTCAGCATCTTTTAACAAAATAATGCAGCACTGACTTATATTTGAGATATTGGAGATGCATAGAATTCTGAATGTTAAAATTAAGGAATTCCAAGCATTTACTCTCTGACTAATAACGTTTTAAGAAGTTGGTCTTAAATTTCACAAGGATTTTCATATTGGATCCATTCTTGTATATGCTTCCACTTTTGTGCAGAGATACTGAAAAAGAGCTTCATATAGCAGGTATTAATTTAATTTATTTTTACTGGAAATAAAAAAAGTTACAAACTTGAGCTGTGATTTTGTAATCAGAGTTACTAACTTATACAATGATTGAAAGAAAGGAGAAGCTTGTCATGGCATCCAGTATGTAATTAGAGGGAAAAAATTGTTAATAAGTGAAAAGATGAGACTGCAGGGCTGTTGCCAGGAGAAACTGGTAGGGCATGCTAGATAGAAGCTATGTCTGTTATGGTCAAGGGCAATAATTAGTCTTTTGTAAATAAATCATAGAAATTATATAAGACTACTGTAAAATAATAGTGATTATAACAATTATTACTTATGAAGACAAAAGAAAAGTGTTTTAATAGGTGTGTGAGTCTATAGTTGTGTGAGCTGGTAAAATGTTACTTCATTGGCAGTCAAAAATTATACTAATACCTGTGAATTTCTTGTAAATGTTCACATCTCAAGTCTAATAGTAGTATAACCTGGCTTGGAATAGCACAAGTTTTGTTAGAGTGCTTTTCCATGTGTCAATTTCTTGAGTCAAAAAGCAAAAGAGTATAAATTACAAATTCAGTGATCAAGTTATTTTTATCTAAACATAGTGAGGTGCACTTTGTGATTTTCGAAAAGTTATATAATTACTATCTGTACAAATAGTGCTGTAGCACACTGGAATGATTTTCTGAAAGGCCTATTCTTTCATTTTTCTAGACGTTCATAACAGCAGATTAAGACAACTGCAAGTATAAATTGTTTTTTACTTATAATTTTTTTCTCACGCTAAATTGCTAATATAAACGATTTTTAGAAAGATATTATGGGTTATTATTCATATTCCAACCAAATATTTTTAATGACATAATGAGCAGATTATGTTACTTTCACACTCTATTCTGGAGTACAGATTAGTGTAATGAATTTATACGTGTGATGCTCTGTTCAGTTTAGGCCCTGGGAATAGGACTGAAAGACTTTTTTTCACTGCAGAATGTACAAGTTAATTTACCAAGCTCAAGGAATAAAATCAGTTCTTACTTTGAACACCTAAATTTACGTCCTCTTAAAATGCATCATTTTTCTTTTCCACTGGATTCACCACTGCCAGACTAGTACAATCTGGAAAGTCTAAACCAAGCTGGTAATAAAAGTGGAACATTAAGGTTTTTGACTGTAGTGATGTTTTGGGGCAGTATTTCTTTGGTAACATGACTTAGTGTGCTCGAGTGCATAGACTATCACTTTTTCTTTAAAATACAACTGGAAGTCATGTTCATAGAACCTGGCTACAAGCTAAATTTTGTTGTGTGCTTAAGTACTATTTTTAACTGTTGGAGACTGTTTAGTAGATAGTACAGTTTATATATGCATATACATATGTACTTAAGGAGTAGAATTTTCTTCATCCAGAGAAACACAGGGGATTCTGGTCAGCATACTGATATGAGATCCAGGAGTAGTTTTTTCTCATAAATGTGGCAAAATAGGCAAAGTTTTGCCTCTTGTAGTGTTCATGTACTTGCGTGTTAGCAGTATCCTAAATCTGAGGAATCACAGACAATAACTTTTTTATTTCAGAGTCTTCCCCCTGAAAATCAGGGAAATCTTTTCACTGTGTGTGGCTGAACACCAGCACACATGGCCCAGAGGCTGTGGGGTCTCCTCTTTGGAGATCTTGAGAAGGTGCCTAGATTTGATCCTGAGTACCCTGCTCTGTGTGTCCCTGCTTGAGCAGAGGGTGGATCAGATGCACCCAGAGGTTGCTACTGTCCTCACCCATTCTGTGATTTATTGAACACACTTTGCAGGAGCAATCATAGCAATTCAAACCTTAAGGCAATCTGGTTTAATATACAATCCTTCTTAATTACTGTCCCCTCTTTCTTACCTTGAGAATGATGGGTAAATATTTCTTTATATAACTTCCATTCCATTGTTGGTTTCCATTGGATTCTGTCATGTTATGTTGTCCTCAGGTGCCATTTGTACTCTCAAGTCCCTTAATTGTTTCCTCTATTTAAGTTGTTCTGTACTGTCCTTTCCAAATGAGAAAACGGAATAGTAAATAAACATAGTAGTGTTACAGTTCTATTTATTCTCTATCTATATTTTCTAAAATATAGCTTGTTTTTTTTGCACTGGGTCATTGAACACTGGGTCTGTGTCAAATACAAATGCTTTATGAATAGGAATAACTCAAAACCTTTGGAGATGTGATATTAGGAGATGCGCAGCTATATCTAATACACATACACACACAGTATCTGCACCTTCTTAGTTTTCTAGTTTGAATTTTGGTTGCAGTTTTTCTTCACATTCAGTTTGACATTCAGCTCCAGGTTAAGGAGCTAAGGATCTGAACTCATATTATGCTTTGTACAAAGACAGCACAATACTGTACTTGCTTTACATGTTCTATAACTTGTTTCTAAGACAGCTGGTTGCAGCATCCAGTGCGTTCCCAATAAGGAAAGTCTCTAGCATTAGAACCTAATGCATTCTTTCTTGGTTGTATTTTGAAAAACTTAATGGATGTTACAGACAAATATCTGCACATACTTTACTGATGATAATTTATATACTTTCATTTTTTCAAATTAAGCAATAACAGAACTTGTGTTCTTTCCTGTAAGGAAATATTCAAGTGTTTCCTCTGTATTATATGTGTTTCTGTTATTGCTCCTGTCAGTCAAACTTTAGTTCCTGATATCATCTTTAGTTTCCTAAAGTTAGCTCTTCGTGTCATATCCTGGTAGGACATTGGCTCATTCTGCATGGTTGTAATTGAACTCTCCAGTTATTGGGTTTCCCATCTCTGCACCTTTTTATAGTCTTTCCCAGAGTGGTGCAATTAACATTTGAGTGGTGTACCTCAGTACTATACTTCTCAGATTGTTCAGACACCTCTCAAGAACCCAAAAAGCTATGTATAAATAGTCTTCTAATGTGAGATAAGTATGATTTCCCACCCACACTGCACGAATCCCATTAATTTTTTGAAATGCAGAGGATATCTTTTAATCATGTATGTGGTCTTATAATACCTGTCCAAGAATAAACCTGTGCAGGCTCTAAAAATTGTACTTTTTTCTTCCTTCACTGTTTTTCCATGTTTCTCGGCATATCCAGTTTCTTCCTTCTTTCACTCGTACCCAACCTAAAGGATGCAGTGAAGAATATTGTCTTGGGTTTTTTGACTGATTTTTTTTTTAACTTGGTATTGACTTTTGTCTATGCCAGTAGACTCATTTCCCTTTTTTGGCTTCAAATGGAAAGTGTCACATTTGCTATTTCTTTATATTACTTCAGCAGGCTGTGTCTGGGAACATCACTGCTCACCCCTGCCCCCACTTCATTGAAGTCAAATAAGCAGCTGGTACCCTGTCCTGAGGAGGCATTCTACAGATTAGCCAAAAACAAGTAATAAGCACAGTTTTAAATCATTTACTCTCTGTGTTTTGATCAGTAATTAGAAGCAATTAGATGTTGATTTTAGCAAGTGTTTACATTTGTGCATTCTTTCACCATTTGTAGTTTTTTAAATATGAATTTTCTGCTAAAATATTATATTTTTTTCTGATAAATTTATCAAGAAAACAAACAAACAAAAAAAAAAGAATGGTTTGTGTTGGAAGGGACCTTACAGATCTACTTCCAGTGGTTTTTAGTTATGTAATTTAATTGAATGGAATAGGAAATCTCAAAACTAGATCTCAATCTTATTTTGCAATATTGGTTAAATTGGAAATAGCTACTGAAATCAGGGCAGAATATTTTTATCCAATTACTGCTCTAGAAATTAGGTAATGGTTTGATGTGTAGAGAAGGTAGTGAAGAATTTTTGTTCATTTTCTTCTGTAATTGTTACATTAGACAATAATGGTGTCTTAAGTCTATATGAATACAGAGCAGTCATTTAAACTCAATTATAGTAAATGGAGGAAAATGAACTCCTTTATAAAGGAGATGTCTATTAGCAATATTTTAGGCATCCTGTTGAAAAGAGGATAATTAATGCAAACCTTGCAAGTTGTGCTTCTAGGAATCTGCCTTTACTATAGGAAGGCAGGAGGGAACTCTACCTGTAAATGGGTCAAATACTTCTGCAAACTGTCCCTGTTTACATCACTGATTATTTACTTCAGTATGGAAATATAGAAGTAATTCAAATATAGAATTGTTGAAATTAGTGAGCTGCAAGTTAACCTCTTCTACTCCTTCAGAATTTTGTAAAAATATATGTATATGCTATTATTTCTTGTCCTTGAATACATCTATAGGTTATGTCCAGTTAAACACTTTTCACATTTATTACAAGTCTGAAAGTTTCCTGCAACACCTGGAAATCACCTCTTTAGAACCAGAAGATAAAGTTTATTGTGTCCCGTTCAAGCTCTTGCATGCAATATGATCTTCAGATTGCATTTCGGAGCTTGCTCAGGATGAGAAGGGAGATGGGACTGATTCCTCTGTGCGGGATCTGAGTATGAAATAGCTTGACAGATTCAAATTATCTTGAAATTCTATGTTTGTGATTTCACATGCTCTAAATTTTAGTGAAGATAATTGATTTCAGCAAATTGAGTGTTTCTTTGTATGTGATCGGCAATAAGAATGGCTTGAGCTACTGAGTTCATCACTGAATCATATATCAGGTTTTTAATCTTCCAGCATTTACTGCATAATGCATTTAATTGAGTTAAAATGTATAGAAAAATGTCAAACTAAAATGGCTCTTTCAAAGTCTTTGTCTGTAGCAAAGCCCAGTTGTCATGCTGTTGTGGGAGGGAGCTACTGAGAGGGATACCAAGGGGGATATTTCTGTAAGTAATCCATGTATTCACAGGGGCCGTGGAGGAGTGCCTCCACCACCTGCAGGAGTACCACGAGGGGCACCAGCACCCAGAGGAGTGCCTCCAAGTAGAGGACCAGTCAGTCGTAGCCGTGGACTTCTAGCACCCAGAGCAAGAGGAGTCCCTCCACCTGCAGGCTACCGGCCTCTTCCTCCACCTCCAGCACAGGAGACTTACGGTGAATATGTAAGTTGAGCTGTTTTGAAAGCCATTAACATGAGGTGTTTGGATTTTTGAAGAGATGGCCCTAACTACTGCTTTAGAATCCAACAGAACCTCTTCAATTAGTATATAATAAAGTCTTACACCCGGAATCTATGGGGAATGTGATACTCTTATTACCCTCTTAGGCTTGAGCTGTTTTATGTTGCTAAGACTTCAGGTTTTATGTGCTATCATATAGACATTTACAGTGCATTCACCAAAATATTTATGTAGTTCTGAAATGTATTAGGTTTGTTCTTTAAAAAGTCTGAAAACTCACATTCTTAGTAGATGTTTAATTCTGAACTTAGAGTAATGTTCTATTCCTTAGCCTGGAGCCATATTTATAGCCATAGTACTTGCTCAGATAATTACATGGTTTTATGAATGCTTCAGAATTGGTCCAAAGAACTTTAACAATCAGCCAGTGCACCTCAGTTGGCCTTTACATATTTGTCTCGATTTCACTGCAGTAAAAATTAAACATAGCAGAATACTTTGTACGTGATTGAAAATTAGTTATAAACTGCAAGTGTAAATTGAATTTGTACTGAACTTACAGAAAAGTGGGATGAAGAAAAAAGGTTATTAAATCAAAACTACAGTAATAAAAATGGGTTGTCTTACAGAAAACATTTTCAAGGACAATACTTTTGATGTTACATATTGTTAAATCTCTGTGTGCCCTTTCTACAGTGCAGTCTGTTGTCCAGACTCTGTATCTGTGTATTCAAGCTTGCTAAAACAGTTTGCAAGTTCTGGAAAATGTTTCTTTCCATTCATATGTCTTCTCCTATTTTATGAAAACCTTACTTCTGCCTACCTTCTGTCTTACCACAGAAGTGTCATATAAAATCTTAACTGTTGTCCATCAGCCAGAAACATGAGATTTTATGTACCATTCCTTTGTGGAGGTACAAGTTCAATATTGCTAGCATGAACGTTTTTTCACATCCCTGAACAATGAAGGATAAACTAGTGTTGTTTATTATTTTGCAGTGTTTTTTTTTTTTTTTATTATGTATTTTATTATTACAAAACTTGTACTTTGCCAAGGGACATTTGGATAGGTTATACCTGACTGTTCAAGATGGATGATGCAAGTAGGTAGTCATTTCATGAGACTTTGAAATCAGTTAGTCATGATAGTATCAATTCTGCCTATTTCCAGAGCATATGTAGTGGATTGGGTGGTGGTTTGGTAGTTAGTAAACCTGATTCATTTCTTATTTTTAAATACCCATTTGTATCATGTGTATGACATGTAAGTAACAGCCTTTGGAACTGGTATCCCCATGTATGTTCCCTTTGAGAGAGTGACTAGGAAACACAAATAAAAACAGTGCTATCTCATATAACTGCTAAAAAAAGAGCATTCATTAAAACTAGATCACTTATCTTACAAATACCTGAGGAAGGGTAAATGTATTATGCTGTAACTGATGAAGCAGTGCAAGCAGCTTCATTTTAAAATCATCATATTTTGCATATCCTTTGTTAAGATTAAGCTTTTCTAGAAAAGGCTTATGAAAACGTGAACCATTAGAGTACTGTATTTTGTGTCAAAGCATAGTATGTGTTCAAAGCATGATACTTTATCCACCTTTCCAATTTTAGCATATAATCAAAGGGCCATGACTATATATTTTAGAATCGATATTTTAGTGAATAAGGTAACAAGATAAGAGTCATATTTCAGTCTTGCGCTTACTAATTGCTGGTAAGTATTAAGTGCTGTTTTGCAAATCTCGATACCCAAGCTGGGTAAGGTGTCACAGTTTGCTGAGAGGACAAGAGTTTCTGAGTATCGATAAGAAGCTATTTAAGCAGTCTATGTGGCATGCAATTTCTGAATCCCAGAGACTGGGATATCTGTGGAATTTACAGAGCAGCCTTTGAAACATTTCCCTTTTGGACTGGAATGTCTGCAAAGATTTGTGAAGGTTTTTATTTCTACAGACTATCACATTGTACTCTTTAAAATCACTTTGTACTCTTTAAAACAGTGTGAAACTAGACAAGTTTGGAAGGAAGCAAGCTATATTCAAACACCTTGATTCTGTAATCCCGTAATCTAAGATGATGCAGAGCTTTCAGTGCATTAACTCTTTGCCCTTTTCTCTGCCATACTATTATGTACACAGTGTGACAGAAAATGAGGCTATCATTGAGTCACATAAACAGTTTCCTCTTTATCACTCCCTTTACTGACTTATTTCATAGTCCTTAACACATAAGACCAGTGAACCTTTAACATCTAACAGTAATTTACTCATTTCTGCCTCCTGTCTATCCTAAATTCTCTCCTGTCTTGTATTTTTTAAGAAACTATCTGTAAAAATAAATAAAATCAAAATTGAAAATACCTACAGTAGTCTGAAAAATACGAGGGGTTAACTTCAGAGGTAATATTTTACACTATGGAAATGATGCCAGGGGCAAAAAACTCTTTGATTTTGACAGAGATGGTATTTAACATGGGCTCAAGATCAACAGGAATAGGTTATCTGTCCCACATTTGGAGCACAGAATTCAACTGTTACAGAAGGCTCTACACAGAGGTAGACTGCCTTCATCCCTCAGTTAGCTTTCTCAGAGGCCTGCAACGCTCTTGGGTTCTGGATGTGGCCTTCTCTGCTGATGTCACACAAGTACTGCAATAGCAGCAATACCTGCACCTTTTTCCCATTCAGTATAGTTTTTTTCATTTTCGCAAGTCTCACTCAGATATCACATCCAACCTCAAGACCCATTCGTCTTGGACTTCACCATATTGCTAGTAACATGATTAAGCTTTTGAAGCTACTGAAACACAGCTCCTTATCGTCTTCTGTTAACATTGTCTTTTTAATAGCTGTAGCATCAGTATGTGCGATAGGAGAAATTCAGGGCTCTGCAGCCAACCAGCTTTATAATGGCTGTTCTAATCTCTCTGCTCTAGCATGATAAACTTCCTCGGAAGGCTAATACACCTCCTGTTTCTAAATCCTCATATGCTTGGGTCAGGAGAAAGCCTAGTATGAGGTAGAACCATGTCCAGGATTATTTTTATAATACTTGGATAAGAGAATAAATCCTAGATGTTGGCTAGCTTTATTGAAGCACTTGCAGATAGACTTAGGGATGCTGTTTTCTTAATTGTGAGTTGCTATATTTACAGAACCAAACATGTGCAATGGGTAAGTCAAAATATTTGTTGTGTATTTTTAAGCTGACTATTTATTCCGTGAAGATAAGGAATAGAAATTGTTTTTTACTCCCTGGAGATTTTAATCTTTTCCATAATTTTCAATAAGCAGGAAATAAGCCACTACTACTTTTTTTGTTGTTTCTTTTTGTTTGTTTGTTTGTTTTCCTAGTGTTAATTCCTTAATATTCAGCCAAACACAGGATGGCAATGCAGCAATGTGGCTGAAGCTGTTCAAGATCAGATTTTTTTTCCTGCTGTTCTCGTTTCACAGAAATGTTTTGCAATATTCTTCAAGTATTTCAGTTCTCTACTGTTTGAATATATTTGTTATGATGCCATGTCAAATTGTTTTTTTGAGTGCTTAAGTGTGTTAAATGAAATGTAAGATTTACCTGAGCTGATAATCTGTTCTTAGGTATTAAATACTGAACTTTAAACATGATTTAAAGCACATTGTTTGTGGAACCAAAAAATGACTTTACAGTCTAGCAGGTTATGGACAAGACTTCCTTGAGCTCTACTTTGGGAAACAGTTGAAATGCTCTGCCTTGCGTGTGGGAGTGGTGGCATAGCTGTAGTCCTGTTTCTGGCAGTTAATTGATGCTTTCTTGTGTTCAGACAAAGGTAACTTTATGGCAGACTTTCCTAATGCCACATGTACAGTGTTTAGCAGATAGTGTTTCAAGTAGAATGCAATCTCACTGAAACATTCTGTAATAAGAAACGCAATTAAGATGGAACGTCTAACATTAAGAGACCTAGGGAGCCTTTCTAGATGTTTAATAAATTGTAACTTGAAAAAGAACGTTGTGAACAACTTACAGTTACATGATTTTTTTTTTCTTTAATTTGAAGATGCAGCCTTCTTCAGAGAATTTATAGAACACTTTGATGTGTAATAGATGCTGAAATAACAAACTTCATTCAAAATCAAAATTTTATAATCTGTGTTCAATCATCATCTGATTGTGGAAGATTCTAAAGCTTTCAAATTGCTGAATTTTAGAGTTTCTGAAGCACACACTTGTGGGTACTTCCAGAAATATGTTGCTTTTACTGTTGGACAAAGCGGTGCTTCATACTGAATTCAGACTTAAGCTTTTAATTATCATGGTAAGTCTGTTTTACAAGGCTATACTCATGCTACTGCAGTCACACTGCAGTAGTGTGAAGCTGTGCTCATACTGTTCCCTGCAAGAAATGAGAAAAACTCAAAGGACATAGTAACATTCTGGATAGCAAGATCCTGCACTAATGCTATAAGTCTCACTTAACAGAAGTTTGGTTCCACTGAAAGCAGTGGAAAGTCTTCAGTTGAGATTCCTGTTGCAGGTATTCACGTTTCTACAGTTATCTCTGGGGAGCATATGCTCATCACTGTGCTGCTGGCTGTCCTGGCATTCTCAGTGTCATGAGCTGTGGATTCCTTCTTTTCCATTTTGGAAGGAATTTTAAGGACTCTGTGGGAAGATTAAAGGGAAGGAGGAGGTGGGGATGGTTTGTTTACAAGTGACGTTTGGCTGGATGGCTAAGAACAAAAGTCTAGACTCCATTTCACAGCCCAGTGATGATTATTAAATGCGTATGTATCCATTAGTGAAAGGAATGAATGCAGAGCCTTAATGTTTCCAGGTGAGAGCCCATTCAGCTAATCATCCTATTATTTTAGTTCATCTTAGAAAGTTTATTCAAATGCTCTCAGGTTTAATCTTCAGCATTCAACTTTAATTCTGCAGATGCTGAGTACTGGTTGTAATATCAAGAATTTTTTTCCTCTGTGGAAAATGCCAGATGTAATGGTGATGAGTTTAGAGCAGTGAGTGTAGGAGAGTATGTGTCAATTGCTGAAGAACTGCTTATATGCAGTCATAGAACCATAAAATATCCAAAGTTGGAAGGGACCTATGAAGATCATGAGTCCAATTCCTGGCTCCACACAGCACAATTTGAGAGTTAAGCCACATATCTAAGACTGTTGTCTAAATGCTTCTTGAATACCAACAGATTAAGACTACAATAAATGTTTTTCATGCCTTCATTTTTACCAATAATCTTGAGTTAGGAGTCTTCAGGTACCTACTGGGTGTCTTAATATCACTCTTTATGGTATTAAGAGGCTATATGGAGTCTAGCTGGTAAGTTCTGACGTTCACCTGTTTAACACTCTCTTCACTGAGATCACACCAAGTTTGGAAGGTGTCAAAAAAACTGAAAGTGAGGATTACACAGAGCATAGTGTGGAAGGAGTTTCTTGGAGCTATGTTGGTTTTTCAGGGCAGACTGCTTTTAAAGCAGACATCCTTCTCATTAACATTCATTTGTTCACTTACTGTTTCTTGTTGAAAAGGAAAGATCAGTCAGGAGTGGGAGCAAAATCTTTGTATACTATATGAAAAACATTAAGTCTTTATATCCAAGAGAACATTTTTTGGGATGCAGGGCAAAACATTAGGCAAAGTAAGGGCTAACACAGAAGTCAGAAGATTTTGTAAAGGATTGAAATCTTACCTGAATTCAGCTCCAATAGTATATTTTTATATCACTTTGCAAGAACTACACCATGTTCTGATTTACCTGGGTATTCAACCTTGCCTGTGGCAGTGGGGATAGAACTACATCTTTGAGGTCCCTTCCAACCCAAGCCATTCTCCAAAATATTCATCTGTTTCTACAGCCAAAAAACATGCCTGCGTTCCTGACAAAAACCAAAAGGTTTTCCATTGTCTCTTTGGCCCATCCTGAAAATCCTAACAGTAAACAAACAAAAAGAAATTAAACAAGTAATGACTTGTGGGACTTAGCATCTTTAAAACATTTTTTTTTAACATTTATTTTTGCTTGACCTACTTAGCAAGTAAAAGAACAGTGAAACATAAAAAAAAGGCAAGAAATGATGTTTTTATGTTCTGAACTTCCTTTTCAAAAGCCTTACTAGAATTTACTTGAAGTACTTCTGAAAAGCCACAACTCAGTAAACACATTGCTTTAAAAATCAAGTAAGTTTTCAGTGTAAACCACAGCATTATACACAAAAGGGAACAGAAACAGAAAAGACACAAAGAGTATTTCTGCAATCCCTTGAGGATGAAGTTATGACAAATTCTTTTCCAGGAACTGAAAGCTTCACTCCAAAAACTAAGTAAACAAGAACATCTGAAATTAATTTGATTAAGTAGATTACAAGTTAGAACAAAAATATCAATTCAGAATCATAGATTGGCTTGGGTTGGAAGGGACCTCAGTTGTGTATGTAAAATATTTCTCTCAATGATTTCAGAGTTCAAGCTGATAATCTTAATTTGAACCTCTGTGACTTAATGTAATTGTGTAGGTGTGAGTCTTTGTGATTCTGACTCTGGCTCCTGCCATTGTATGCAGAAAAAAAAAACACAAAAAAACATATCTATTTGGGACTTGACTTAATTGCTGCTGCCTATATTATTTAGCAACTTCTCTAATTTATTTTGTTATTTTATTTTATTGTGTGTGAAACAGAACCCACCATTATATCTCTCCCATTTCAGAAACACCTTGCTTTTCCTGGTTGAATATGGGCTCCTAAATGAAAGCAAATGTAAATTTGCAAACTAAGAATTTAGAGCCTGTGCCTGTTTGCTGAAATGTTCTTAATGTTATCACTCAGACTTCAGATGGTACTCGCTGCCCATGTTTGTCCTGATAGCTGAGTATTCCCTGTTGTTTAAATAGTGGGGTGATGTCATTTTTACATGGTAAAATGGCAGTTGCTTCCTTTTACCATTCCAATTTGCCTAAAAAATTCTTCATCGCTTTGTGCTGATGTTACCTCGTGTGCTTTCTCCATCAAATCCAGCTCAGTATTCTTCTGAATGTGATAGTTCTTATTTGAAAGGTAGGCACTTCACCAACATTTGGTGATAAAGTACTGGTTAGAGTATTAATTTCTGAGTATGATGAGGAAAGGAAACAGAAACCTTTAGACTGTAGGTGATATCAGCCTTATTTTTTTTCCTTTCCCCTTGGGTGGATTTTCTTATTGAGAGAGGGCTGGGAATTTGATTTCTTAATGATTTTTTTTTCATCACTGCAAATGGCCTTCTTGCTAAAATGAAATTTTTGCCTGTTTTTTTTTTTTTTTTCTCCTGCTCCTGCCATGCTCTCTTTGAAACATGGTGAATTTTTGACAAAGATCACTTTGATTAGTTTCATTACCATTTGAGCTGTGGCTGTAACTTAGTATTTAGTCTATTTGAATGATGAATACTTACACATTGTTATTGGTTCTGTCCATGAAAAATTTCTGTGCTGCTCTCCACTCTCTGGATTTACATCAGTTGCAGGCACTGTCATTAAGACAGCTGCAGGCAGGAGTTTTCTTTAAATGTAATGTGATGCTGGCTTAATAGAATAGCTATTAAGAAGGTTTAAGATATTACAGAAGTTTCATGTCGTTTCAGAACATCTGCCTTATAATTCTGCTTGTTCACTTACGTTGAAAATAAATTCTTAAGATCTGGATATATATCATGATGCCATATTTCAGTTGTCCTGTGGAAAATATTTAAACTTTTAATTCAGTTGCAGGATTTTCAGCTCACTATTTTTACATATTTGTATTGTAAGCAGAAACTGTGCAGCATATTTGCTGCCTTTTCATCAGAGTAAATTTGAGGGTTGGTTTTCTAGGTTGTTCTGAGAAGCAGGATGGTGAATCATAGAAACAGCATACTTCCATTCATAGGTAAAATGTTCTTGCTTGTGCTTTTGTTTTTGGGATGCAAATGTGAATTCCCTGATAACAAAGCTGTGAAGGGTCTGTAGCCCAAGTGCTACGGGGAGCAGCTTTGGGAACCAGGATTGTTTGATTTGGAGGACGCTCAGGGGAGACCTTATCACTGTCTACTACCTCCTGAAAGGTGGTTGTGATGAGATGGGGGTCTGTTCCTAGTAAAAGGACAAGAGGTAATGGCTTTAAGTTATGCCAAGGGAGGGTCAGGTTGAATATTAAGAAAAAAATTCTCAGAATGAGTGGCAGTGCATTGAAACAAGCTGCCCAGTGAGGTGGTGGAGTCACTGTCCCTAGAGGTGTTCAAGAAAGTTGGAGATGTGGCACCAAGGGACATGGTTTAGTGGGCATAGTGGTGATGAATTGATGGCAGCCTTTTCCAATCTTTATGATTCTCTAATTCTGTGATTACTGATTATCTCGAGCAAGAGGTATTTTTTAACCTGGTGTAATTGGAGTACAGGGGAAGTCCATTGTATTGCTTTTGACACGTAGTCAGAGTACAAATGCTGTCTGTTACATGAATTGTAATAATGGCTTTAAATAGAAAAATAATATTTTAGAAATAACTGAAACATTCCAAAAATAAGGCATAAAAATATAATGGAATATTTGTATGAAGTTTAATTTTTCTTCTACTCACTTGCAGCAGTGTTGGCCAGTGACTCTGATGTTCTTAAATATACACCAATTTTCTATTATTTTTATTATATTAGAATACATTATGTTAAATTTAGAAGTTTTGTATTATTTATATGAATATAAATATTCATGTTTACGTGTTTTATATTACCTGAAACACATCAGGTGACTGAGGATCCTTCACATAGGCAAAACATTTATTGAAGTCACAGGAGATTTTTTTTTAGAAATAAAAATAAAAACATACTGTGGCTTTGATTGCATTAAAATACTCTACTTTGCCCAGCCTTGTTAGTGATTTCCTGAAAGGGAAAGTTTTCAAATGACAGAAAGTAAGATGTCAGACCTAGTTCATGGAATGGTCCAAAAGAGACTTCAAGTCGCCCCTGTGCTCTTAATATTTCAATTGCACAGTATAAAAATATTTTGAAATTCAAATCTTTTCTGTTCACAAGATGTCGTCAGCAGCTTTATAAAAAAATTCTATTTTTGCAGCATGTAGCACTGGATGTTTATTTTTTATGCAAATTTGTGATTTTTATAAATGTAAATACTGCATTAAAATTGATCTGTTTAAGCAGATAATGCTAATAGCAGCATCATGCTTAAGTGATAGGATTCCTGCATATAAAAAGTAGAATATAGCTATTTTTCAATCAAAACTTAGTCACCTACAGCAAAATAATAATAATGAAGATATTAGATCCACAACTGCAGAAATTAGCATGTGCAGTACTCAGCAATAATGAATTCCATGCAATCTGTGAAAGGCAAAGGTAATAACAGACAGTCAAGTCTAAGACAAGAAATGGGATTTCCCAAAATTCCGCTTTCATTTTGATGCACACTTTGTTGACCTGATAAGTCCATTCCTTTTTACTTTGTTCTTATGTATGCTAGAAGTTGTAGACACTCCACAGCTTCAGAATAGTCTTGCTTTCCCCTTTTCTTCCATGCCCATTTTTTACTGAAATAGTTGATATAAATGAAGAATAGGACCAATTCTCATTAAATGCCAAAAGGTTAATTTCAGCCTTCTGTTTTTATTTGTTTTCAATGATATGTGCACATCGTTTGAAATTTGAGAGTCCCCCTTAATCAGGAGCTTTCATAGTTGGTAGATGCTACGAGGGAAGCCCAAATGTCAGATAAGTGCTCTGGAACAGGGCAAATACACTGGCTCAGACAGCTGCTGCTGACCAATGATTGTATTGTTAACAGATGTCTGTGCATTACATCAATAAGTAATAACGTGCTTGCTTGTAATGAAGTGCCAAGAGGCAGTAGTTCTGTGGGCTTAGTGTGCAGTGCATCAAAGAAAATTCACATCCTTGTCAGATGGGCAAAGAAAATGCTAAGACTCTATTTTAATATTCGGTTTCAGGATTGTGAATTAATTTCCTTTTCATTTTACGCACGCATTTCTTTTCAGTACACAAATGGAGGAATCCTTGTTTCCTCTTCCAGACGTGGGAATTGGTTGTTACTTATCTCTACCTGCAAATGTTCATAGACATCCTTCTACTAATCGCTGCTGGGAAGCAATAATTGTCACTGGTCTAGCAGTGGTGAAGCAGTACTAAAAGGTTTCATTCTCTAGGAGGCAGGTTGTTCTTTCATGATACTTTATTCTTATTGGCAGGGTTTCTACACACTTTCTCAGGAATCATAATTCATATGGTGTTACACAATATTCATTTCTCTGTCTTCCACTGTTGTCGAAGGCCTTTCTTACTTGGACCAGATACTTCTAAATATTCACTGCGGCTTTTGGGATATTTGGATAGGATTTTTTAATTCTCCTTTATGAGGTATCACTACAAAGGAAGTGCCATTTTTACTGTTCGTTACCTTAGCTTAGTTCAGCTTATTGTGTTATCCAGTAGTAAATAAGTGGCAGTTCTTCACTTTTCCACATTTCATCTTTTAAAGAAAGCCCAGCATCGTTGTCACCCATTTTCATATTAAACTTCTATATGGCATGTAGCTAGAACTTCTTTTTTCAGCTTGAAATGCAGTGTTATTTTGGGAAGATCACTATTGCACTGTATTCTTAAACTTTAAAAGGAAGACTATTACATTCCTTACTTTCAGTGTTTTAAATAATGGTTGCTAAACTCCCATGGGTTGAAGAGTATACAGAAGGCATTTGAAGTAAAGCTATGTTTCTTACTGGTGCTATCCCTTATGTCTACATAGGAATATTGAATTTGGTGTCCAGAAAAGAGAGTCTGTTACATAAGTCCGCAATCTTTTACTCAGATGTTTTGGTTCCTATCTGAAGTACTTACCAGAACTCTTGAAGCTCTGTACCTCTTGTGCTTCAAATTCAAGCATATGGAAACATGAGGCAATTGTACTGTTCTCTGCACAAGCCAGTGTGTTTAACTAAAAGTTGTGTTTTGTTGTATGTTGCTGCCTGTAGCTCACGATAATTTCAAAGTGGTACAATGATATGTGTGGAATTTTTGTCTATGAATATCAAGACTTTGCCAGTTTAGGGTGTACATATATCATATCTATTTGTGGAGAGTATAATCTTTCATATTTAGGACTGACTTACTATCTTGTTTGTGAAGTATTTTGTGGGTTAATGCTTTATGTTTCTTTTTATATCCTTTCAGGAGTACGATGATGGCTATGGAACTGCTTATGATGAGCAAAGCTATGATTCCTATGATAACAGCTATAGTACTCAAGCACAAAGGTAAGTTTCAAATTCTGCAGTACCTACAGGTGTAATTCTGTACAGTTGGAAAGTTAATTTTACTTTTTCAGATTCATTTTAGACAACAAAAATATAATAAAAGGCTTATTAGAAATAGCCTGCTGTGTTTTGTCTAAAGTACCACCAGTATGAACGTCAGTTACTGAGTGGTTGAAAAGAAACAGAAGTGATATCTCGAAAGTGATTTTTTTCTTTGATTTTTGCTTAAAGAAGTTACTTGAAAATTCCGTGAATTAAATAGAAAAAATAATGTGTCCAGATTCCCAGTGGTGGGAAAAAAAACGCTATGAAGTACCAGCTACTTGTATTATTAGGTAGCAGTTGGAATGAACAGCACAAATCACCTGGCAAGCAGTTTGGTTAATCATCCCCATTATGAGGTGTTGCTAATGAATCCATATGAAAAAATGAAAGAGAATCCTTGTGCATGATTTACTTAGGTGTAATTTGGTTAGTTGGAATACTGAAAGCTTCAAACCATGCCCACTGGAAGCAAGACAAAAGGAAAGGGAGGTGCTGCTGGACGTGTTAATGAAAGAATCAGAGAAATAACTTTTAGCTTCAGGAATGTTTGCTTTTTTCAGTCTTTCAGACTACAGAACAATTCACAGCAATATTGAGATCAAAGCTGTTTATCAAAGCTGTGGATGCACCCAAGTTAAATTTTGTTGTATTTATAAATATATCCCTGTGCCCATCCACTTTATGTGAAAAATCTTTGTGGAAAGTTCCAATGTCCTTATTGTTGAGAACTAACACAAGGGAGATGCTCCCTTTTTATATATGGTACTTGATTCCTACGGAGTGTTGTAAGCTACTAAAAATGGATTTAAAAAATTAAAAGATACGACACCAGCAGTGTAGGACCTCCAGAATGCAATGCTCTGTAGGCATTTAGAGACCAGCTGCTGGTAATAGATTTTTTTTTCGTTTTTCCAGAAAGAAAATTAGGAAAATAGTCCTCAACTTTTATGTTGGTAATTCTATACTATTTTACTGCTTCTAGTGTTGGGTAAAGGGGTTTATTGCACACAGCAATCAGGTTTCATTACCAAGTCATTTGGCTTAGCCAAAACTGAAAACATTTCTAGTATTTGCTTCTTTTTCATGATAAGAATTTCACTAAGATTTCTTTTCCTCTGAAGTAAAATTAGCAATTTTTTTTCCCAAGAGATGAAATTACTCATGTAAGGAACTAACAGTGATATGTATATGTATGGTTATTATATATTCTTATGTATATATGTTAAAACTTGTTATGGAAGGAGATGCTTCACAAATTGATAACTGTGTGTTTTCCATGTAATTTCTAAGTACTGTATACAGTTATGCTCTGAGTTCATCTTTTGAAGTATTGCTTCATTTTTTTTTCCCGTAATTTTGTTAAGTAGATAAAAGAAAACAAAAAATGGTTCATTTTTACATTTCTCTTGGGGTATGGATACTCATTCTCTGCATGTTTTCTGGCTTGGCAAAAAGAATGCTAGGATTGTGTTGGCAGGCAAAAAGTAGTAACTATCAACAGCCATCTGAGCTACCTAGAATAATAGCATTGCTGGCTTTAATTTGAATATCAATAGTAGCCCATATTGCAAAATGGCATTTTTTAACCACTAAGAGATGCTTTATCATATTTACTTGCATTACAATGTTCTTTCTGTGAAGGAAATGATGGAAAATAGAACTGTTGTCATAGTTTAAACTTATATCATTCTTGATATTTTGCCCTCCTTGTGATACATGGATAGAAAAGATGTTCATGCATAGAGAGCATTCACATTTAAAAGACATACAGTGGCATACATATTTTTATTTCCATTTATATGTTGAAAGCAGTAATATTTTTAAAAAGTAATAGTATTTTAGTGTATATTCTGATACTGATTTTTCCAGAATATTCTGATATTAAAGATATTCTATATTAACAAGAAAAATTGGGAAATGACTGATAGATTGAAAAGAGGAGTTTTATTCATTAAATCATTTGCAGTAGTTCATCAGCATATGGATGCTGTTCTCGCACCTCATTGAAACTGGTTAATGTTTAACAGATGTATTTTCTTGTGTGATAAAGTTGAGATGGTTTGAATACTTATTTTGTTTTTAAAGATTTTCCTTATTACAGCAGTTCCTTTCTTAGAAATGGAAATTTGCATTAGAATTGAAATATCTCTAAATTGTTCTTTGCGTTTTTGAGATCTCTGCGTGCAGGAGCATATGTTCTTCAAATTGAGCTGTACAGGACAGCAGTACTCTCCAGTATTCTTTTTAATTTAAAAATGGCTGAATTTGAAATGGACAAGGATGGGGTAGTATATGAAGAACAACATACTGTGTATTTTCATGTGCATGGGGTTAGCTGAGAATTTGCATTTGTTTGCAAACAATCCTTCATTCCTATAACTTGTTTGACGTTGCCACATCATGTTTGTTTAAATTTCAGTGGTGTTTTATTTAATGTTTTCAAGTACAGGAAAGTGTGTAAGTTGTGCACAATATGAGGCTTTAGTTAAAGCTTGTCACAGCATTAATAAGGAGAGAAACATCAGAGTTCTTTCTAAGTTCTGATCCATCTTAATGCCCTGTAATCCTGTAGAGGTTGCTTAATTTAAAACGTTTTCTTATCCACAGTTGTTTGTTCATGCGACAAAGCCCCAGATTGTAGTGCTTGAGGATGTGTTGTTTTTTTTCTTTTTCTGTTTTGTTGTTTTTTTGTTTTTAATCAGAATTATTTGTTATGGTTAAAGAAACTTTAAAAAGATATCCCTTGGAGCTGCACTGAGCTTGACTGGTTATCTTAACTGATTTTTAGAAGAGATGTGACTAAATTACTTTAGTTTTTTGCAGAAGATCCTTTGATAAAATTTATAGCAGTGCAAACTAGTACTGTTGTTAAAAGACAGTTCAGTGCTTTCATAAAAACTTAAACAATCTAAAATGTATTTAACACAAATTTCTAAACATCTGAAAATCAGACAGTTGAAGCAGCCAAGAACTTTCCTGTAGAGCAATGAAAACTGATCAGAAGCTATGATCGTTTATAGGAGATGAGTAAAGGATGCAGCAAAAGTAGAACTGAAGATATAGTTGGTCATGCAGGGCAGATTTCATGTTATGCAGTCAGTAATTCCTTCAGGAAATCTGTTGTATAAAAGCATAGAGTAAGTAAATATTGAAGAGCTATGTTAAAAACTTGGGGATCCTACAGTAGAATGAGAGTTGTAAGTGTGTGATACTACGATGGCATCTTCTTGTGGGGCTCTTGGTTCAGATTCTCATGTATGTCAGATACATGTAGATTTGACAGCCCTCTTACTATTTTTGCATGCTCCCACAATGCAGCTGACTTCCCAAATCCATCTAGAACTGGAGTATTTGACTCAGATTTATTGCAGAAATTAGCAGGCATTTTGTTGGTCTGATACTAGTGTTAGAACAATTAAATTATGAAAATGTAGATAACAATATTGTGGAAGAAACCAGAAAATGTAATGGGGCCTTACTTTTTAGCTGGTAGATCAATCTATTATTCAGTTTTCATATGAAGAAAAAAAATCTGTTAATTTTAAATCTCTGAAATATGTTGTAAATTGAGCAAATGCGCAATTGTCCCTTAGTGGCTCCATACATGATCTGCACAAGTGTTTGTGAAGACGATAATAGAGCAAAGAGAAACGGGTGCTAATAAATCAATTGGCACTGTCAGTTCACTGTTAAATGTTCTCTAGAATACATAAGATTTATCACTGAGGAATTGCAGAATAATGGTAGTGTATGGAAACAAAGTCCACTAGGGAGATGTACTACATCATTCGGATTTAGCGTTGCCATCTGCTTAATAGCATTGAGATGACTACAGAGGTACTTATGATCAACCATTCATAGCAGTGACAGATGCTGCAGAGAGTTAACATGCCAGAGAATGAGGTTTGTTACTAAAATTCAGATTATGTGATAAGGTTGCTGAGAAAGGGGGTGGGTTTGTTACCTCTCCAACAGCATTAAAGGTTTACTGTTTGCTTTTAAGTTTGCTATCAAGAGAATGGATAATGCTGCTACTGTAGCACAAAAAAAAAAAAAAAAAATTAGAAAACCCCATCTGTCTACTTGTGCCATGCAGAAGTTTCTGGGAACTCTTCAGGCTTTTCTGCTAGCATTTAAAACTTTTCCTCAGGGAAAAAAATAATACTATTTTCATTCTTTTTACCTACAATGGAAGTCAGCGTTCTGTACTGTAAAAGAAATGGTTTGTGTAAGTGCATACTTGTGCCTGTTCAAGGGCAAAAACGGTAAAACATTCCTGTAGTAATGTAGTCATTTGGTGTTTAATTTAAAGCAGTTATTTTAAAGTTGCTTTAGATCTTTAGTCTGAGTGATCTTGACTCCATTGCAGGAGAATTTAATCTAAACACTGATTAAAAAAAGGGAAAGGTTAGCACTTAAAATAATTACTGACTTTGTCTAGTTTCCTATGCTTTTCTCTGCTTTCCGCATTTCCATCTTAATCCTCCGGATTTCTCTCAGCAACAACCATTGTACTGTTGCCTCAAGCAGTGTTTCTCAGTCACTTTTCTTACATATTGAACAACAATTGCTACCACTTCAAATTACACCAAAATGAAATGCATTCAAATAACTGCAATTTGCCTGCAAGCTTTAGAGCCATCCTGTCAAGCTAATCTGAACTTTTTGAGGGGATTTACTAAATTCTTTTCAGTCCACCTTTCAATGCATCTATTTCAGTGTGCTTATTCCTTAATGTGTTGAAGGAACATTGCATGATGCAGCTCTAAATCATTTCTCTAAGAGCTTGAGAAACACGTGGCAGGCAGTTGCTAAGAGTGTTAAAAACTCAGTGTTATGAATGCCATACAGTGAAGCCTTATTCTTCACTTCATGAAGTGACTGATTCAACACAATTTTTATGCAGAGGGCTACGTGCAAGGACTCTGGTTGGAAAGGTTTGAGGAAGTTTGTGGTTAATAGCTTGTGGTAGGTAATGAAGAAAAAATTACTGAATGTCAAAACAAGAAAATAAAACAAAGGTATAAAATCAAATAATGGTGTTGCTCAACTGATGCTGAACTTATATAGGTAAATTAACTGGGTACAGTTCTCCAAATTTTTCAGTCTCTCGTTTAGTGCCACTGAAGAGGCACCTTCATTTCAACAAACTAATTTTGAAGATTTATTTTCCACCCTGGCTCCTCCACATTTTCAATGAGGAACTCAAATTATCAGTTATATTCTTAAACTGTGCTTAGTAGTTACAGAAGAGCAGGCAGGTTGCCCAGAGAGATTGTGGATTCTCGTTCTCTGGAGGCATTCAAGACCTGCTTGCTGGGTGCAGCCTGGTCCAGGGAGCTGCTTTGGCAAGGGGGTTGGACTAATGATCTTTAGAGGACCCTTCCAACCCCTACAATTCTGTGATTCTGTGAACATTGCTGTTTATGAAAGGAAGAATTTCACAAAGAGTTGAGTAGATGGATTTGAAGCGATCTTATTTGGGTGTTGCTGTTGGCATTTCCAAGTTAATTGCTATCATTTTGTTTGTTTCGGTGTTTTAAATTTACATTAAGTTAAGTTTGTCAGCAGTCAAGTATTTCCAGGTTCTATAAATATGCATTATATGCAAAACAGTGTATGCTACTGAAGCTTTTCAAAATGTGGTTCTCAGGATTTTAATGCTACTAGCAGTTAGTATTTCATACTCCAACTTATAAATTCATTCACAGCAGTGTGTATCATTCACGGATAGTGAGAATGGCCACTATTTTGCAATTTCTTTACTGTTGCTTATGAGCACCTGGTACTTAGGAGCTTGTAGTAGGCTATAGTTCTGCACAAATAAAGCTTCAGCAGAATTAGCATAAACAAGCTAATATATCTTTTAACTGACAATCCCTGCCACATGGCTTCCTGTTTAATTTTTTGGCTCATATTTTTGTTAGAGATTACTTTCTACGTATTTCCTATTTTTGTCATCTGTGAAAGTGTGAGAAGATAAAATATTAGAAACTCAATGGCACAGTTACTTTTAATTATGATTCTATTATGTGCGTTTCAATTCAGTTATATATATGTATATATATACAAAGATTGCTGATCTGAAACCTCAGTGTATAGGAATATAACTAAGCCAATTCAGCATAATGATGGAAGAAAACTTCAGATGGGGAAAAAAGTTGTAACACATGTATTTCACATTGTATGTTCCAAAAAATGGGGAAAGTTTTTCAGAATCTTTTCGTATGCATTAGTAAATTTCACCAAAACTAATTTTAGTTTGTCCTGGCTTTTCTGTTTAAGTTTATTGTGACTGTTCCTCAGTCTTTAGAAAACATATGAAGTGCATGTAATAATAAATAATTTAGACACCTTGGAAAAATCTTCTAGTGGTTTTAAAGCTGTGCAATGAAACAGTGTAAACTTGTAACCACTTGAGAAATCTGAAAATGGAATTTGATGGCAGACTTAATTTTTTCATTTTATGTGAATGATTTAATTTTACTTAGATGTCTGTACAGCATTTTAAAAACAGTATGATTGAATAGGCACAGTATAATTAGAGAGGGTAAGTCTTATGAATTTTTCCTTGGCTGATTATAGAGGTGGAACTGTGTAAGAAAAGGGTAGGGATAAATAGGATCTTTGTAGGAAATACTTAATAAAAAGAGAAAATAATTAACAGTGAATATTTATTGAATATAGAAGGCTACAAAGATATTAATGGCCACTTCTGGAATTAGTCACAAATTAATAATATGTTAATTTTAAGTGCTTAAACTTGATTAGCATATGTTTTTAAAAAGAAGGTAGTTTAAGATTCAATAATGAAGATTATAAAGTCTTACATTGAGTAAGGTAAAATAAATCTGGGAATACAGAGTTGCTGGGCCAAGATGATGACTTAAGCTTCAATAATGAATACTACAAGGACGTTACGGTTAGTGAGATTAAATGAATTTGGAAATACCTAGTTGCTAAGCCTCTGTATGCAGCAGCAGGGATCCCAGGTGCATGATCTTTGGAGACAAAAGCTGGCTGATTGGGCTTCCAGGATTTACAAATTTTTCACTTGGAAATAACTTTAAAGTTGTCGTGTGTAGAAACCGGTTTTATTGAACAGGAAGGAACAGAGTCTACATCACCCTTTCAAAGCTAGAAGAAGTATGGCATTGTAATTTCACACTCACAGTAGACCCAAATATATGCATACATTAAGACTGATTTCCCAGATGTTAGGTGGGGAAGGAACTTCATTGGAAGCTCGCACTTTCTTGGAAGCCAGTGAAAAGTAGTCAATAATACAACATATTAGAGAACATATGCTTACGAGCAGTAACTGAGTGCTGCCTTATCTTTTAGAGACTGCCCTGAAGTATTTGTTTTTCTTGCAAGAGAAGAAAAAAATTACTTGTTTCCATTGGTGGGAAATCTATGTAATTGGGCAAATCTTAGAAAAGGAAGAAAGTTGCAGAAAAACATTAAATTAGACCTCATTTTTGCTCCTTCCTGAGTATTACTTTAGAAAAAATAACTGGGAGATGGAAGTTCTACAGCTATGGCACCAGATTCCATATAATGAAAAACGACTAGTTAATACCCATCAGAAGTTAAATTCTGTTGTGATATAATTACATCAGATGAGAGCAATGTGTAATGCAGTTGGAACACACAACATAGTCGCAGAGAAGGCCAACAAACAAGCCTTCGTAGTTAAGTGGATTCATCTTCTTAATGCAAGATGAAAAGGACTGTGCTACTGTACTCTACAAAGTCTAACTAATAACATTCAAATCATTATTATCCTCACTGCTCCCATTGTGCTGAGTATTCCTGTCCGTTTGGAAGTGAGGGGAAAAAAACACATCCTTTAGCATTAATGTTCGTGTTGGTTCATATTTCAATTCTCATTTAGCTGTTGAAACACATTGGCACACACTTGGATTGTTCAGGACTTCCAGTTTGGTTTCCTTTGATAATATTCTTGCTTGCTCACCCTCAGGCTGCTTTGCAAGCCAGACAGATGTGATGTGGGGTTGGTTAGAGTTTGGTTCTAATTCACAGGATAAACCAAAATGCCAGTAGCTCTGCTTGTTATACTTGTGTTTTTTTGGTTTGGCATTTTGTTTAGTCTTCCCTATGTTTAGGAATGGACTGTTAGCGTAGTCTGTTTATGGCTTCACTCTAACACTATAAGTTTCTACTACTGCTATTCCTGAGAAGTCTTACTTGCTTTGTGTACCTCAGGTGCCCCTGTACTTGTCCTTTGTGTTACCCTTTTTGAGAGATGATACATGAGGAGAGCGGAGTTGAAGGGTAAATGAATGAGTTTACAGATAGCAGTAACTGGACATTTCATGTAGTAAAACTGCTTTAGGGAGGAACAGTTCTGCTAGAAATATGTAGACTTAGTTTTGTGCCTGGTAGGTAGCTTCGGAATGCAGATGTTTGTGAAGGCATTTCACTGTTCTTCAACAGAAGTGAAAAATATGAAATTTCTTGCCATGAAAGTAATTTCTAAATCGTGATAGCTAAGAGAATCCTTGAGAGGGCACTGTGGTCATCTTTTTGGATTATAGGAAATAGATTTGCTATTCGTATTATGAGATTAAAATGGGATGTAGTTTAAGAATGATTGTGTCATTTTCTCGTATTTTATAGAGCTTGCGCATATAGATCTCAACTGCTTTCTGAAGTCATTATCTCTTTATTAGACATAAGCTGAGATTCTTGCTGAGAATATGAGCCAAAGAAACCTCTGCCAAGAAGTGATATAGCTGTGTAGTAAATAAAAAATCTATCCAAGAAAGGACTTGAGTCTTCTCTTGATACTACCATACTGTGGGCTGGATTAGAATCTCCTTTAGTGATCCACAAAAGAGATAAGAACATATACTCAGTTTAATGTTCAAGAGAGTCGAGGAAATAAGAAGCTTCACTATGGTGATCATTTTCTTAACAATAATATTTAGGACACACTTGTTCTTATTTGCTGTCGACAGATGGATTTTGATAACAGAGGCAGCTGTGTGTGAAGATCTGAGAGGAGGGCTAGAAAGAGGCTTGTCCTTCTGGATAAGTTCTGTTCAGATATAATCTTGCCACTCAGGGTCTATCATGTAGGACCTCTTGCTAGAAAGATCCTTACCTGTTCTTTCCACTTGCTGTCATGTGTGATTTCTGTAAAACAGAGATGACATTTGTGAAGCTACTATTAAAAGGCCTTCCCTGATTGGAAGTTTTCTTTGGTTGTTTTCTGAAAACCCTCTGCCTTCCATCAGTTCCAAAATTACTTCTGATATCCACGTGTAAATTAGAAAAGCAGAAAAAAGATTTTGTTTTTCTTCCCTAACAAGCATTACAGAAGTCTGGTTGCAAAAAATAAAAATATATGTATATATTAAAAATACATATATATAAATATATATATATATTATATATATATATATATGCTGTTTGTAAAAGTATTGAATTTCACTGGGCAACTTAACTTCCATTATTATTTCTATTTTTAATATAGATTATTAATTGTGAAGGATCTCTCAATTAATATAGATAAGTCATGGTAATCTTTTAGTGCAAGTAGAAGATTTTCCCTTTCAGATGTGCATTTGTTTTCCAGTTTACATAATGTAAAATGAGTCACTTCTTGTTTAATAGATATTTAGGTCTATGAAATGAAACTCTGTAGAAAGTCATTCTGACAGGATTGACAGATACGGGAATAGGGCTCAGCTGCTACAGGCCTCTAAACTTGACAGTTTTAAAATAAATAATCACGTACTCTGTGGAAGGATAGTGACTGTCAATTTCAGGTTGGTTGTCAGAATAAAGACTGTTCTATCACTGGCTGCTGCAGGGAAAAATTATTTTATTTTTTAGGCTTCAAACTTCTACTTTGTTTCTGTGTCGTGAATCACATGGGTTGACAAACCACATATAATATTTCTGTTGAGTACAGATGTGTGGGTTTTCATAGTTCATTCTTAACATTCTTGTTCAGGAAGTTTTACATTAGCAATTAAAAAACACTCAGCTACAGTTTTCAGGTACGTATTTGCACACACCAGGGTTTTTGCTGTATTGGGTTTGGGTTATTTTGTGAAATTTTGAAGTTGGTTAAAAAAGAAAATCTGTAGTGATCTTTCTCAGCTTAGAAGTGATTGTAACTTAAAAATTATTTGTATTATAATGTTCTATCTGCTAGTTCATGATAAGGCTATAAATTGCCTTTTCACTCTGGATTTTATTTTGTTTGCAATCCATCTAATTTTGGAAACACTTTGTCAATATTTGAAATTACTTGTTAGTGATCATATTTTACAAGGATTTCCTTACCCAGCAGGTAAAGATTTGGTGACACCAGTTTGTGGAGTATTTATTTTCCAATTATCATATTTGTTGCCTACCTGTGGTTAGAAAGAAAAGGAAAGAAAATGAGACACTTGTTTTTGATGTCCTGCAAAAGTGTCTAATAGACTTCTGTTACATACTGCCCATTCCATCCGTTATGTAACAGAGTATGCATATCTACACTTCTACAGAATATGAAAGGAAGATGGAAATGTTGCTTTTAGTAGTGCTTGTCCTCAAGGTTCCATTCGACAATCTTAATGTGAATGGAAAATGTCATTATGAAATGGAGGACTGTTTTAGTCCGTGGTTATAGTGTTTACACAGATATTTGAATACTAATGACTGCAGACTTCTGCTATGAGCTTTGCAGTTCCGATTGTCATTTCTTTTCTGCTTGTTCATGCCTTTCATTTGTGCACATCTGTCTTGTTTTGAAGATGCTAAACTCTACAAACATGCAGGAGGTAGATAACCTTATCCTTCACTGTTTTTTCTGTGACTTCAAAAGATTCAAGTGCAAACCACTAGGAAGCAAAATGATAGCAAGGGAATTGGGTTCAGAACATTACCTGCTACTCTTTTCATTGACACTGTTACGATCTTCAACTTTCCCATCTATTGGTGTAATGATAAATGTAAAATTCCCACATCAACATTTAGCACTGTGGACTAGGGTCTCAGTGATGGAAAAATCAACCTAAAGAGGTATAAATTCAGTTTAGTTTTCCTTCTCAGTAATGAACAATGAGGACCTCAGCTACATTGTCACTTGAATGCTTATTTTCTTTAGCTTAGGACACATCTACATTCTAGATTCTCCTTTTTGATGTCAGAATGTGTAATGGTAAACACTGCTTCTTGAAATGTAACTGCTTTATTTCTTGCTTTCCTTCCTGCTTCTCCTCTGTACAGTGGAGCAGATTACTATGACTACGGCCATGGACTGAGTGAAGAAACATATGAATCATATGGTGAGTAGCTTTGAGCTGAATACAGTAGTAAAGATATCCGAAAATATAATCAAAGATGTAGAATTTCCATAAGGCCAACTTCAGCTCTGCAGTGGCTAACAGCTGTTAGGAATTCCTGCACTGTCACAGAGCTCCACATGTGGTTATTGAGAAAAACACTGCAGGAGGCTTCTGTAGTCTATTAGCTAGTGTACTCATGTGAATCTGAAATCAAAGAAATAAACTAAAAGAGAATAGTCTAAATTGTGCTGCAAATACCATTTTCATGTCTCATTCAGTGAGATTTAAAGAAAAAAATGAGTGCAGGTCCTTAGTTCAGCAGCTGTTTGCTGTTGAAAGTAAATGTTTCTAGTATGGCATAACTGGTATTGAACTCAGTACCAGCAAAGAACATGCTGAACTTCTCTGACACAGAGCCAAACTGAGTGCATTTTAAACTTTTATGGTCTTATTGCATTATTTCATTGTCATGCGTCAGTCCTGTGAAATCAAGCACAGAGTTATTAGGTAAAGGTTGTGGAAGTACTTTAGGTGGCTAATAGACATGAGGGCAGTGAGTTACTCATCTGTAGACAAAACAATGTGTAATGAAGCAAAAACCATATGCCAGTGGTAAAGATCACATATTTTGAGGTAGAAGTGTGTTAGTGACAGGTTTAATTAAAGAAATCTGTTACGGATTAGAAGCATAAAGCATGTTAAAAGGCACCTTTGCTTAAGGGATAAATATTAAATCTCTGGCTAGAGATCAGAGAAATTAAAATCTAGATCACTCAAATATCAAACATTTGAGGATTGCTAGTACATAGAGGGAGAGTTGTGATTCAGAGTAGTGCATGTTATAGGATTTTAGAACTTAAAAGAATTCCATGAGTATTTATTGAATTGTGTTTTAAAACATTTCCTGCGGAAAACAAAAATAACCTCAACGAAGATCTTTGTCTTGATAAACCTGGTCTAAGAGGAGGTGTCCCTGCCTATAACAGGGGGGTCAGAACAAGCTGATCTTAAAGGTCCCTTCCAACTCCAAACCAATCTATGATCCTATAAATATACCTAATATATTAGTTTCCACATTGTTATCGAATTAGTCTAGTACTTTTTGCTTAAGAGAAAAGTTAGTTCATCAAAAGAAGTGCTAATTTGAAAATTCTTCATCTCAGAGTTGGTGTTAATATACAAATACATAGATATACTAAGTTAAATCGTTATTTTTTTATTAAAATAAACTCTTTGCCAAAGCAAGTATGATATTTCTAAGAGTATTTCAAGAATACAAAAGTACATTACTTCCCATGATGAAGGAATGTTTTTTCATGATGAAAAGTACTGTACTCGGTCAGGTGCTTGAAAAGGAGCATGTAGTCCCCTCAAACTGTTTTTACTACTAAATAGCATCACTTTTTATATGTAAACTGTTCTTTGCAGCAGTACTTAAAAGCTAGAATATTTTGTATTTCTTATACCTTAGCCAGCTGCCTTTACTGCGTGGCTAGGGTTCTTCTTAATATGAGCCTTGCATTCACTGTAGTGAATAAGCCCTGGAGGTTGCTTTTCATGCATATTACTCTGTTACCAGATGGCTGGGGTACACGCCTAAGGTGAAGTTTAATTCTTCCAACCTTACAGTGAAATTTGAACTTGTGCCTTTAACTTACTAGTCCAAATGTTCCACCCACCTCAATGAGATATGTAGCTTAAGAACTGCTGACAATTATTATTATTTTTTATTTTTAATAAAGTAGCTGGAATTGGGCTATTATAAAGAGATTATGAAATTAAACTCTCAAATTTATAGGTTTCCTAGTTGTGTCAGCTGATAGCAGATATCTGCCATCAGAGGAAGTTTTCTCATTCAAAGAAATACAGAGGTTCTTCTTTTGTTGACAGTAATGTTTTTGTTCTGTTGACTCGAACAAGAGACAGTTGTGCCTGCATTTTAGATAACTATATCTGTTCATTTAGATTTCACATTTATTTTCAGGATAGCACTGGATTCAGTTGTACACCTTTATGCTTAGGGCAGAGCAGTTCTCAGAAGACAGATCTAGAAGATGTGTGGTTGTTTTCAGGATTTCTTTTTTTCTCAGGCGTTATATGGGACCCTGATTTGTGATTACATTTTAAAGCATACCTGTCACGTTTTGTTAAACTCTGCATTTGGTCCTGAATCTTCCTCTTGTAATGTATGCCTGACATCACCTTCTGATCCTCATTTAATAAGATATGTTGCTACTTTTTCATAATATCTATGACCACGAAAATGGTATGAAACATTAAGTATAGCACAGATTTTTGACAAATTTATTTTGCTGTCAAAATTCAAACTAGTGATGTAAATTGCTCCTTAACCCACCTTCTTATTCCTTGCCAGTTAAAGGAAATGAGTGTTCAATGAAGATTAATGTTGCCTTGAGATTTTTAGAAGCCACAAGTGTTTGCAGTGAAGTTGTGGCTTTTCACTATCAGACTGCATATATGAATTAAGCCTAAATTGATACTGATCAAAATATATTTAAGTGACTCAGAAATAAATTTGACTCAAATCCTTCAATTATTTCATTCTAGCGTAATTATTAGTCTGTTGATGGAGCTGGCATTTCTTTGCGTTTGCACTATGCAGACTCAGCTGAATGCTAGAGTCTTAAGTAGTTTCACCCTAAGTCTTCTCACACTGCATGCTGTTATGGGATGAAAGCTTACTTAGATTTGTTGCATCAACACTTTCTTGACCAAGTGTTAAACTTCAGTTTGTATACCTTGGTTTCTGTAAATAGTGTCACCATTAATTTCACAACAAAGTAAAACATACAGCATTGGAGAATATTGCAAGGGATCTAACTGTGTTTTCCCGTCTTGTAGGGCAAGAAGAATGGACCAACTCAAGACACAAGGCACCTTCTGCAAGGACGACAAAAGGAGTCTACAGAGACCAGCCATATGCGAGATACTGATTGTACTGTCTGATGTTGTGAAATATCCAATCTCCACCAGTCCTGTATACTGTTCAAAGTAATTTTTTCTATGAACAATCCCTTTTTATTAAATCAAAGCGCTTAAAAATCTGAATGGATGGACTGAGCTTAAAATATTTTGTTGAAAGAACAACTTGGACAGAAAGATATGTAAAACGAGGAACTTTGTTATTTCCAAACTGTATTTGAAAAATAGGTGATCAAAAAAATAACCTTTGATTAACTAGTGTTAAACTAGGTTTACTAAATATGTTAGTCCGTTCTTTTAACATAAGCGTAACCTTTTATTTTAAAGGTTTTGAACAACTTAGTTTTTAGTTTTTATTTTCAGCCATTTGCTAGTTTTTCTCTTTGCAAACATGCGTAAAAAGGGAAGCAAATTACAAATGCAAATAATGTGGTATTTTGTAACTCAAGTCTTGAAATGTTCTGTAGTGTTAAGCAAAGTTTTACCCTTGCTTGATACTAAATAAACTTTTGAAAGAAAATCAGTGTGTGTGAGATTAATTTTATGCTCTATCTTATAATAAAACTTCATAAATAGTAGTAAACAGGGAGAAATCCGTTTAACAGCGATCAGCATAAAAGGCTCATATTAAACACTGCACAACTTTTTCTTTTTTAAAACAAGGTATAAACCTAAATGTACGTCTATATACTCACCATAGCTATAAATGCTGTTTAAAGTATCCAAATGGTCTGGATCTGCTTGAGTGCCACATTAAATCAAAATATTTTTTTGTAAAAAAAAAATGGGTTAAAATAGCTAATGAATTTTCTGAAAACGATGTGACTAGTTTTCACCTTGTTGAGCGTTTTTTCACTAGTGCAACTTTGGAATTTTTATGAGAATTTTGGTACGTTAATGATCACCTCGCTCCGTGCTGGAAGCAATAAACACAAAGCTTTTAAAGACTTTCTGACTTGACTAATTGAGGTCGCTTTCGTCAGAGGCAGAGGATGTGTAACCCTTAAAACGGTCTTCATTTGCAAAGGTAAATAAATCCAATAAGATTTTAATCTCACTAATTTATTTTAGTATAACCAATAAAAACAGGGAGACTACAACATAGAAAGTTTGATTTCAGAATGTAGGAAAGGTTTTAAGAACACCTAAATTCTCATTTTAAAACGTTTAATTTGTGTTAGTGATCTAAAATCCTTAGCTTAGATAGTTAAATGTGGACCAACTATTCCCTATTAAACAACTGTAAAACCTCATAACCAGTAGTTCGTAATATATTATTTGTCCATAAATTCTAGTAACTTAAACATTGCAAATGTTATCTAAAGCTTTGTTAATCATTAAGTTTCTATTATAGTTTAATTTGTGTTGTTCTATTTTTTTGTTTGTTTGAAAATATTTCAGATTTAGTAAATAGATTTTCTTTTCTCTTGGCAGGAAACTCAACTCCTTGGACAGCCAAGACAAAAACAAAAACCTTAATCTTCCAATGCTTTGGTAGGTATCTTTACTCATCTCTGAAATTATTAGATAAATAATGGAGCTTCTGATCAGGTCCTTAATTTTTTATACATTAGGCTTTAATTACATAATGGTTTCATGTACTGAAATAGAATACAGTCAAAATCACTGGCCATTTTTAATTCCTCTGGGAAAAGGCATAATTTTAAATTGTCATTAAACAGGACACTGAACTGTACTGGTGTGCAGACACTGTCCTCTGACTGTTTGCTGATTGTGTAAATGTATCTGAGACTGGGAAATTAAAGGTATACTTATCTTTGACAGCATTTCAGCTAATTAAGAGTTTCATCACAGGAGGTGAATGAAAGTGAATGTAATTCTAGGCTAGTGATGTTCAAATGGGAACTTAAAATCCTGATCTGGTCAGCAGGCATGTCTCAATTGTTTTTATAAAGCTGAATCAAGCATTTTGTAGAAAGATTTAAAGTTGAGCATTTCTGCACAAGAAGCAAAGTGGATTTTGGCACAAATGGAAGACAAGTCATTGGGAAACATTAGCTATAGAATAGCTGGCTGTGCTGTTTCTGATTAATTCAGCACATAAAGAAATAATTTAACTGTACTCTGCACAGATTTTTTGTTGCTGTTGTTTTCTGTTTGGAGTGGTTATTCTTACTGCTAACCTCATGCATTCAGTGCCTGTAGTGGACATGACTTAGAGTTCCATACTGGAATATATTTTATACATTGTATTGTGCAGAAATGCACTGTCACAGGCTTACGGATTTTTTTTTACAAACAAAAAATGGCTTTAGAACAAAGATTTAAAGCAGAAGATCTTATAATGGTCTGGAAAGTTTGGAGATTTCTGCCCGCTGGGGTTTGAAGGGCAAAGATTCAATAACTGAGAGAAAAGGTAGTTGCTAGAACTGCTACAGCAAAGCTGAATATCTCTTTAAAATACATATTGTGAAATTTTTCAAATCTCTATTAATACCTTCAAGATCATATAATCAAAATTGTTTTGAGTTTGAAAGGACCCTCTAAGGTTCAAATCCTCTGCAGTGAACAGGGACAGCTACAGCTAGATCAGGTTGCTCAGAGCCCTATCCAGCCTAGCCTCGAATCTCTCCAGAGACAAGGCTTCTACCACAGAGGATGTTTGCAGCTACCATTGTGTGATGTGATGGCATTGATGTTGTAGGTCATGTTAGTAAGCTAATCTCGTGACAAAAAGCACACTCGTTCTGTAGTCAGAAATGTTGGCCTTGGTCATGTGCCAGATCTGCATCTGACAGATGTAGTCATCCCCAACCACACTGAATTCCCATCATGTATGTCCCACCTTGACAGAAAGGCCAACCTTTGAGTCCTTTTTCATTTGCTCTGTTATGGAGAAGTGAAGCTTGGAATACATTTAAGAAAAAAAGTATACGTATGTAGGGCATAATAGTAGTTTGAAGATTAAATCCATTAAGTCTTCCTTCTTTCAGAGCTTCACTTTGATACATTTTATTTCTCCTATGAAAATTTGTTTGCATCACTAAACTTAAAACTGAAAATCTAGATATTCATAGAAACTACAGATTTATGATATGAAACTTTTCTTGACAGTATCTGAGAGAACATGCAGTAGTATAACGTTCAGCTGTTGTATTTCTGCTTTTTTTCTTTTTTTTTGGACTAATCCATGAATTGAAATTTCTTAAGTTTTGACCAGAGAGAAAAATAATCTAAAAAGGGGCCTAAATCAAAGTTAGAGGGAGAGAAGACAGCCTTTCTTTTATTAGTGCAAAACTTAATCTAGCACCATTTACTCACTGACTTATTCTAGTAAGATTTTGTATAGTTGCGCAGGTCAGTTGCTTTTTTATTGATCAAATAATATGATTATAGTGACATAATTAGTTGCCTTTATTGAACGTATTGTCATGCTTGCGTTGAATTCAATGACAGCATTCTTTGCAATGTTTTCCCTAAGTCTAAGTATTCTTATTGTACACATTATTGCCTGATACTTCTGCTTGTAGTCTGACAGTCTTCAGAAAACTAGTAGTTGCCACTCTCAGGTTGTGTACAAATAAATTCTGTTTTGCTCTTTTTCAGGAACTTCTGCCATGTTAATTACAGACTGCTTAGAACATTGTACTTGTCCATGTGCCTAGGCAACAATGAGACAGGCTTCGGAGTATGAAAACTCTGTTTCTGTATTTCTTGTATTAAAGCCTTAAAGTGTATAATGTTATATACTTTTTAAAATAATTGTATATATGAACCCTTATTCATTTAGTGACTCAAAATGTTCTACTTGGAGCTCAATAAAGAATTTTCATTTCAGTTCCTGTTACAAAGCAATAATGCAAGTTGACATTCCTTTAGCGACTCTTTTTAGCCTTATGCAGCAACTTGAGTGTGTGTGAATTCTCATGACTAGAGTTTAAATATGCTTTTGGAAATAGGTTGTCTGATATATGAACAACATGGATAAATTAATCTGAGGATCAGTGTTTCTTCTGGAAATTTATGTATTAGCTAATCATAAACACCAAACAAAACTCATGGGTAGTAGTGATAATCCAGTTTCCTTCAGTAACTTGTATAACATAGTATTTTAATTCCTGTCAGTTGTATTATGCTGCTTATTCTCTTTCACTTGGTGTTTGCATATAATTTTATCTGATACCCAATCACTAGTTTTCTAGTAGTAGTCTCGGGTGAGGCTTTTACACCTTGATCTTCTATCTTACAGTTCTGTTTACTCAACACTTTCTGTTTTATATTAATTGTGGTTGTGATAATTTGTAACAGAAATAAAATTACAATAATTCAAGTCCTTGTGTTGTTTTGTTGTTTGTTTGTTTTTTCTCACAATATTGCTTGCAAAAGGATGAGTATCTCATTCTTGTTACACACCCAAGAGGTGTTTTCTTTTGTATTCACCGAGTCTCATTCACCAAAGAATACAACTTCAGCCCATCTTTATTTATTTTGAATAAGCAGTGTCAGGTAAAATCTTTACACCAAGTGACTCCTCATCAGCATAGATTATTTTCTAATACTGACTATTATAAAGAATGGATTAGAAATTTATTGGGCGTCTGGGGAATATTAAGATTTCATGTTAACCTTTACACGGATGCAAATGTCTTGACTAATAAATTGGGAAGAAAAAAAACAAAACCAACACATTGATCGTACTCTAAAAAATGTCTACTTTCAATGTTTGAATATTTAAGTTGATTTTACCAATTACTCTCAAAATTGGGAAATAATTTCCCTGCCATCATCTCTCACTACAGCTGCATTTTTTGCAGTGTTTTCCATAGCAAGCAGTAAGTAAAGGGTAATGAATAATGTACTTCAAAAGCAAAATCCAAAACTATTTGAGTAAGCACTAGAGATGGATTATAATGGATTCTCTTCACATTGACAGACAGGAGCCTCGACAGCACCTGAGATTTTAAGCGCTGGCCAGGGATAAAAATTATCTGTAGATCCTGGAGGGGGTTGAGGGGACTGAAACTTTGATAAAAAGAATGTAATTTCTCTTGTTGCAGTTTGGACTGGACAGTAGGATTACTGGCACCATCTCATTTGAGGAATGTTATGAACTATTTAATGAGTAAGGTCAACAACAGAGTCAACAACAAGAGTTTCCTAGCATTGATACTGAAACGTTTTGCTAGTATGACTTATTTTAGTATATGGCACTACCAGAGCTATCTAGCATTGCCAGTAATTTTGATATATTTTCTAATTACTGAATAGCCTATCATGGGAACTGATAGGGTCAAGTGAAAGTGGGTTGCCTGCAAGCTATCTACACTGTATTAAAAGCAGTTTGCCTGATTCAACTAAAGACTTGTGCTGTGAGTCTTGATCTTCATTACTGCTGGGTTTTATTCTTAGGAAGTAGAGTGATGTATTTTTTTGTGATGTCTTTTGAGTGAAATCTTGGTCCTGTTGTACGAGAGGAGTGCATCCTTCCTGTGCTGTCATTGATGACTCCCACCTTTACTGTGATAGAGTAACCCCAATGGGTCTGTGTCACCAGGTCATAATGTTGCATTACCTAAAGGCTTGGAGCAAGGACATGAGCCTGCAGCTTCAGTGTGCATCCTGGTCTTTCAAATAGTGTATTTCAATGTCTAATGATAGAAGTATCAGCACATTTGAGCACATAAATTTAGGAAACATCCTGTGGCGGGATGAGCTGGAACAAACCTTGGTTATCCATCTTTCTAAACAACGTTGCTGAGTGTACTTTTCAAGCTGGAACTTCTCATCCCTCTGGGTAAAAGAACAGAAACTTTAAAAATACAGAGTTATAAAAGTTAAAAATATTTTTAATATGCTGATAAATGGTACCGAATCTCCCCTTGAGTGGCAAAATTTCCAAGTAACCATGTCCAACAACCATAATTCTCTAACAATGGAGCAAATGTACACCAGGAATCTAGAGTATCTTTGACTTCAAGTTTATGAAAAATATTAATTGGTTGAAGGGGTTGAGAATTATTTTCACTAGCTCAGCGTTTTTTGTTTTTTTTCCAAGACAGCTGCATTTTGTTTAATGGGGAGAGAAAAAAACCCTATGGTAAAGGAAATTATTGAAGGTAGTTAGTGGTAAAGCACATACTGCTAAGATGATAAATGTTTGTGCAGCTTTGAATGAGTTTGCAGTGCATTGGTGCTTGTCTTCAGGCAGACCACAAGCTGAGAGCACATCTCTGTTAACTTGGATCTTTAAAATACTCAGAAACTTTAGCCAAGGGCAGAAATAAAGCTGCTTTGCTGTATAGTTCTTTTTTAGTCTCCTTATTGGAAAGTATTAAGAGAGTATGTAATGATGACATTACTAAGAATAGCAAATGAGGGAAGAGGCTTTATGGAAATTTCCAGCTTTCATCATACTTGTGATTTATGAAATAAAAATAATTTAGATTTAATTGGGGTATGGGAAAATGTTTATATCCAGATATCAGAATAACTCATGCTATTTCAAGATAGAAAGCTACTGTGCTGTTCCTGACTAAACAAGTTTCTGCTTGAATCCCATGTGAATCCGTCCATGGAGTCAGGTTCTGCTTTTGCAAAACTAAACAGTTATCCACAGTTCATTATGCCAAGAACAAGTTGGTGTAATATACTGTAAACGACCTCTTTATATAAAGTATAAAATCGAGAGAGAAGAGTTTCATCTGAAGTGAAATGCTGGCCCCTCCCTTCATGGAGTCAAAGGGAAGGCTGTTTTACTGACCTGACACTGATTTCCCCTCCAATGGAAAACATTCTGAACTGCTCCAAATGCTGACTCAGGCATCAGCCTACAAACTCAGTTGTTCACTGCTTCCTAAGGCAAAAGATTAAAGTGGTAACTTGTGCTAATGCTGTTTATCTGCCTGTGAAAAATCTGCCCCTCCCCCATCAAGCAACTTCATTTGGTATTGTCTTGTTTCCTCGTTCTTCTGAGTGGTTTCCTTTTCTTCTTAATTTGGAGTGGCTGTTTCTTGTGTATCTCTTATCAAAAGAAAAGATGCAGACTCCACCCCTATAGAAGTCACTGCTGTCACCGAGGTTGTATTTGAATTAAGCATCTGTTTTGAAATTAATTCTCCTAATAGTTCAATTACCAGCTCATAAATCCATAGATATAAACTCTTTTTCTCCAGTGTCAACAGACTGCTACAGAATTGCACTGCTAGACACACTTCTGATGAACTTTGGGCTTTGCTAGATGATTTTGCAGTGTTTATATTGCAACATGAATATTTACTAATTCAAAACCTCATTAGACCCTTCAGGATAGTTGATAACAGACTTGAAAGCCAATGAGAGGACCAAGTATACGTTAACTATGGTGAATACTGTCTGCATGCATTTTGGAAGTTGTCTGACTTTTGTGACTGGAATTTTCCAAATGCAAATAATAACCATATTCTGTTTATTATTTCCTTTTATACTGCACTTAAGCCTCTTAACTTACAATGGTTTGAACAGAAGCTTTAATTAGATATTTGAAATATACTAGGATGACATTCTCAGTTATGCAGCACATTAATAAGTGTGTACTTCTTCATGATTCACTTATTCTCTTATTGTTCTATCAGCAGCTTGATATGCTTCAGTAAAAGTTGAAAAAGCAGAGGATCCTCTGGCAGTTTTCCTCTTGAAAGAGCTGCAGTGTCTAAGGAATTGCAGCAAAGTTTCTTGATATATTTTATGGTGGTGATCGTCAATTGTGTTTACTTTTTGTACTATATTTAGTAAAAACAGGAGAAAATGGAAGTTAGAATAAGCATATTAATTAATGGGAAACTCTGAATGGGAAAAACAGGTGATTTAAAAAGGAATCTAAATACTAAAAAGCCATTTGTATTTCTAATTCTGGAATGGAAGAAGAGAGCCTGTCTATTCTAGAGCACAGTTTTCCTGAGACAGTTTGGGAGACCATTTGACAGTTGCCAATCTTCAAAAAAACATCTTTTTGGCAAACAGTATTCCCTACATGATTCTTTGGGGTTTACTTTTGAATTAGATACATGTGATGTGAAGAAGTCAAAGTGATCTGTCCTAGGTCAGCAGGGTCTCCTGTAAGAGCAAAATGTGTGTCCTGAGCATGAGCTCTGATAACTGTGATATCTGTACTAGCTAGTCTGGCATTGGAATCTCTCATATAGCAGTAGTAACCTCAATTAACTTTTGGTGGTAGCCTTCAAAGGTACAAGCAGATAATTCTTCGTAATTCATAATTCTACAGTCAGTACCTCACCACTGGAAGGTAATATGTACTTCTGAATAATATTTACAGGCATGTGTACATAATTTAAAGTACTTGGTAAATGCTCTTCAGAAAAAGAATTCAAAGGACAGACTGTGAATAACTTGAAGAACTTGATTGTGGTTTATAATTGCTTGCACATGGATAGAACAAAAAGTACTGAATGACTCTAATGTAGTAGTGGAAAAAAACTAAGAACTATTGCTGGTGTATAAGCTCTGCAGTCTTAAATGAGAAGTTAGGCTCTCACAAGAGTGGTAAGCCACAGCAGCAAGCTATATAAAGGAGAATGAGCTTCTGTGGGTTTTTCTACATTAGAGAATAGATTGATCTAATGACTGCGTCTGAAATGAAGTTCTGGATCTGTGATGATTGTATAAAAATCCGAACATTCACAAGAAAGCTTTTTTTTTCTTTTTCTGATTTGCAATATGATGGAGTAATCCGAGGTTTGAGATGGTAAAAATACATTTTATTAACATGAATTCTCTATTTCAGTATGCTAAAAAAACAGTAATTCTACATGTCTCATACTGTTTTTTCAAGTAGTAAAAGCCACGTTAAGCCAGTATTTACTGGTATTAATATGTGAACACAGCTGCTGTTCTCCATACAAGAAATATTTAGAATTACTTTTAACTATGAATAATGCTTTTAATTATTTTTTTTTTTTAAAGCATCTAGTTGTTTTAACAGAAGTCTCTGTACATTTGGTCAAAGAAAAGAAATTGGTAAGGTTTTTCTGTTCCAATTTATGCATTAAAACTCAGATGGCAAACTCCAGACTGGTTGCCCAGACTCCTGTCATAGTCAACCAAGAGAAACCACCTCAAATGATAACTCATCATATTTGAGACAGAAGTACATTGGGATCAGGTGTCTCATCCTCTGAAAGCAACAGGCTCTTTCCCCATGATTTTGTGGGTGATTAGACTCATTTGGATGTTTAAACTTCAGATGTCTGAAGTGAGGCATGGTGATTCCCACTTACATTTCAGTTCCAAATCTAAGTTTGTTGATTTAGTGAAAGTGATAGCAAGTGATATGGTTTGGAAATAGAAACTTGGGAAAATTCACAGAAAACAGCTCTCTTTGTAATTTGTGGAAGACACAGTTTGGTACACACTATAGAGGGGATTTTGCAGAGTAGGAGTAGGTGAGAGAGGTGTGTATAACCATGTTTATTGCCCACCTTCCTTCTATCCAAGGTTTAGTGGAAAAAGACTTACCTTTTGATGGCTTCCACTTCAAATGTTCTTAGGACGTGGCCTTTTTGGCTTGTGTGTTTATCAAGATGTTTCCATACCCAGTGTGTGTTTCCAGAGCCTTCTGTTAAACATTGCTTTATACTTTTCTTTGCTCTTAAGCACTTTAAATCTAAGGATTAGCCTCAACATTGGCTGAATCGTCTCATACAAGAGGAAATTTATGGTTAAGTATAAATGTTAGTTGCTGCTTAAAGGAAAGATTTAAATGGGGTTGGCTACAGGAAAGACTGGAGACTAGAAAATGTAGTTGAATTTCTATGCATAAAAACTCAGCACAAAGAAAGTAAAATATTTCCTATTTCAGCTTAGCAGATAAAATATTAGTATCTAGCCCCAGTAATAACCATTAGATGCCCCATAGAAAGAAAATAAAAGCCTTCATTGTACTTTTCCAGTTATCCAGAGCTGTATAAATAAGATTAGTTCTCCTTTGGAATATGGGTAGGAAATATTTTAACTAAAAACAGAAAACATGCAGCACTTCCACTAATGGAAATCTAAGGCTGTATATTCCTATGGTTCTTAACATCTGAGGAATTTGCAGACTTTCAAATTGTTGTGTTAAGGAAGAGGTAACGTGCATAGATCATTTTGCACTGCACAGAAAAAGAGCCAAAACAAGCTTAAAATTTTTCATCATTGCAGTTTTGCACTGGATAATCCTGTCTGTGCCAGTAAGTATTTTTGTTGAACTTTTTAATTTAGATATTCTTCAGAAACCTAACTTTTCCCAGAAAAACAGTTATTTCAGAGTTTCAGTTACTATTTCATTTCAAAAAAGCTTATTCCAAAGTCTTTTTCCAAAGATACATATTTTGAAAGTATGCTTTTTCTCTCAGGACAAGCCTGGCGTATCTAGGCCAATTAAAAAAAAATAAAAATAAAAACCATCTGATTAAAAATAGAAAGGAAAAAAATGTAGAAACAATAAAACTTGTCACTGACTCACAACTCCCAAATGTTTACACAAACTGTAGTTCTCTGTGTTAACACAGTCCTGGGCAACCTGCTGTAGGTGAGTTTGCTTCAGCACATGTGTTGGACAATATGACTTACAGAGGTTCTGTCCAAAGTGAACCATTTTGTGATTCTGTAACGTAGCAATGTCATTGTAAGGTCCACCTGAAGAGGTGGTCCCCATCCCAACCCACAAATTTATTCACAGTGCACTCTGTGCTGCTGTCTGTTGTTGGCTGAGATGTGCCATGAGGAATTAGCTGTCACCGAAACTTAAACCCAGTGACCAGTACCCCTAACTTCAGACGATCAGCTGTTTTTCAGTGCAGCCTAGTTTTCCCACCATTGTGGAGTCCACTCAACCCCTCTGTCTCCAGTTTGAGTGCAAATTTACCACTCTTGTCAAAGTGCATGACATCAACTGCCCTTCCCAAGTCTACCATGACAGTCATCTTACCCCAGAAGGCACCCAGGTTGGTCACAAGTGATTTCTCCTTAGTACATTTATACTGGTTACTGCCAGTCACCTTGCTGTCCATCACATCCTTCTGTGCCTTTGCATGGATTTACTCTGTAACCTTCCCAGCAGTTCCCCAGATATTCCTTCTTCGACGATCTTTGAGGTCCTTTTCAACCCAGGTCGTTCAGTGATTCTTGATGATGGTCATGAAATTTGCCTTTTATTTTGTACTTCTGATTCTGTATATAGCAGGAAAAAGAAAAAATGGGAGGGATGGGGAATTGCATCTTCACTCAAATATTCCTCTGTCCTTCATTAGCTAGTACACTGAGCGAATTGTTCAACTTTCCTGAACCAAGGCAGTTCAGAGCAATCTAAAACAAGCGACGTCCTTCCTTCTTTCCCTTGTGAAGGTACATAAGAAGGTTAAAAATATACAGCATGTTTTCTTGTTGCTTTTCCTTATTGAGTCATTAACAGACACATCTTTTTTATTCCCTCATCCAGAAGGCATAAGACCATCATATCAGTTTTGTTCAGTGCACCTCTGATTGATTCTTGTAGGATGCTACCAGAGGTTTTCAAAGGTATTTACAATGTCAGGGGAAGTAAATTCCTTTACTTAATAGAAAGGCTTATGTGCTTCGGGTGGTTTTGGACCCACATAATTTGTTCTTAAGTCTGGGCCTGTGGTTGTTATTGCTTTCTCTACAGACAGCTGTAAGAGAGGGCAGTGGAAGAAAGGGAGAGGCCGGCCAGCCAGGTATGACTTGCCCAAAGGAATGTGAGAGCACTTCTCCTTATGCTAGAGCCCTCATTTGGTTGTCTGGGGTTAGCTGACACATCCTTATCAACTCATATGTACTGCTGTTGAAATAATTGCAGTTGTTAATGTAGTAGTTAATTTAATAATGAATAATCACTCTTAACATGAAGTCTGTGTTCCCTCTTCTGCCTTCTTGCTTGTACAAATGCAGACTGTAAGTGAGATGATTACAAATAAGTTCCTGATAATCAGAATATGCTCGCATGAAAGAATTGACTTCCTTATGCTGCTCTGCTACCAGTCCCATTAGTGCCATTCACTGACAATCCTGTTCTGCTAATTCAAGTGGAGTATTGTGTAAGTGGGAATGCTGTTAATCAGATAGTGCTTGAGAAACAGAGCTACTTATTAATCATCCCTGCAGATCTTTTGTTCTGCTATGGATGCATCTCAAGAGCAGGCAACGTTCTCAGGCATTTGTTTTTCAAAGAGTTTCCTAGTACATATTAAAAACAAACAAAAAAAAAAACCCTAGCCAATTGCAATTTATTATTTACTTTCTTTAGAGCAGCACTGCCTTATTTAATGTGTCTCTGAATGTATTATTCCTATTAGCTTATTGCTAAGTCCTCTAATGTCCACCCAGAGCCAGTTATTTATTATCTCAGTTCAGGTCCCTATTGACTCAGTGGGTTGTGCAGCTTTTGATACATATTTGGATTGTTGCCTTTCCTTTCTTTTTTTTTTCTTTTTTTTTTAACCTTTTTGGAAACAGCCCAAGTTATTAGCACCAGCATTCTCAGACTGTAACCAAATGTTGCTCCTCAGTGGAAATATATCTGCAGTTATGACACTTGTACAGCACGAGCAGCAGCAGAGCAGCAGTATCAGAGCAAAGGGCCCTATGAGCTGGTGGTTGCCAACCTTCAAATAAGATATCAAACTTCAAGCTTTGCCACACAGGAGCATTTAAAGGCCCTTTGGTATAGGAAACTTAATCCCCATCTCTGTCACAGTAATCTGATAATCTGAATGGGTAATGACAAAACAATTTATCTAGTAAACTTCCTTATCCTGCTGTACTTTCATGTGCAATTTTTCCTTTCCCGACAAATTCCTGTGTGGCATTGCTTTATGTTATTACACAGCTGCTTCTCTCTACCCCAGAGAGAGATGCATTTCAGCAGAAGGCAAAGCAACTGCTGTTCTTCAAGAATGAGAAATTCCCTGGAAGTAAGGAGCTCCTACTCTTCTGCCTTGTTTCACTTTAACATCTTTTTACAGACATCTGCAAATTTAGAAGCAATGATTCAGATATTGACAGGGATATTGGCCCTTAAATTATTATAACCCTGAGAAGAGGACTGGTTCTTTTCATCTCTGCTGATCCCCTGAAAAGTTTACTGATCTCTTCTGGAAGAGACAGACTTAAATGTAATTAAATTCCACTGTTCTGGAGTTTATTTGTATTTGTTATTTATAAAAAAAGAACTCTCAAAGTTTTGTCAGGTGTACCTCCTTGCCTTTTCCTGGCATTAGTTAAATTTAGTTTTTGAGTTTATGCTTATTCCTGCTGTAACTTTTAAGGTGACTCCCAGTTTAGACCAGAAGATTATCTAACCTTAAAGTTTTGGCATAACTAGGCAATAAGCAAGCTATCTGTGATGGAAATTAGATGGTAAAAAAATTTTTCCTCAAGAAGGCAGAGCCACCATCTTGGCCATTTCCCATGACACAGAATGAAGACAACAGAGAAGTCCTCTTAATTCAGATAGCTCATTCCAGATTAGCCATGTGAGGTGTGCAAGGTAACTCCTTGGTACAGAGGAAAATCCACCTGAGCTGGTTCTAATTTTCAGCATCAGCCCCCAGGATTGCTCTGTATGTATGCGCAACTCATTTTAGTAAAGTCCTTCACACAGAGAATCTCCATGCATATGAGACTCTCTTTCACATTCTATTTTCTCCATAGCCTCTGTTTAGCATCTCCACAGTGTGGATCCTGATTCAGAATGCAACAGGCCTGAAGAAGTGGTCAAAAGAGGCAAGAGTTGCTTATGTGCAAGAATCTAACAAGTATCTGAATGTGTCTAAGTCTCTTTTGCTTCTGTTTTGCTGTAGTAATTCCACAAACGTGAACTTCATCAGTAAATTAGCTACTGAAACTCTTTGAGATGAATAGTGCCTGGTTTGGACAGTCAGCTGGAATGGAGGTTGAGAGTATTTTCTCCTGGGAATACTTTGTAGAATCATAGAACCATAGAATCATTTGAGTTGGAAGGGATCCTTGAAGGTGATCTAGTTCAACTGCCCTTCAATGAACAGGGACATCTATAGCTAGACCATGTTGCTCACAGCTCCATCCAACCTGGCCTTGAGTGTCTCCAGGGATGAGGCATCCACCACCTCTATGAGCAACCTATTCCTCTCCTTCACCACCTTCCATTCAATCTAAATCTCCCTTGTTTCAGTTTGAAAGCATTTCATCTTGTCTCCGCAAAAGAGTTTGTCCTCTTCTTTCTTAACTGACTTCCCAGCAGCAGAGTGACAGCCAAAGCCAATTGCTGTTAACCCTCAGCTCATGTCTACACTTTCTCTTTCTCACCTGTCATATTAAAGTCTCTGAGTGTGGGACTTGCTATTTAACACGTATTTCTGCATTGTATTCACCTGTGTGTAGTGAGGCATGTCCTAAGTTTATTTTCTTTGTCCTGAAAATTTTAACTAACCATTCTAACTAGCATTTGAACCAATTCTAATTGCAGTCTGCTTATTATTAGTTATGAAAGCAAATGTTGGAGCCAAGGGTCACACCAAGCGGACTGGTTCTGTGGGCACAAACCACTGAAGCACAGAACAAGATGTATTACTGATGCTTTTTTTCTTCTTTATTGAAGCAGGTAGTTGAATGAAAAAAAAAGTTCTTCTGACTTCTGTAAGTGATAATCTGACATGAAGTTCAACTGCAAGAAATAAATATTAGCTAAAATATTGTTATAAATACAGTGAGGGCAGCATAAGAAATTCCCTTCCTACCAGCAGTGCCCATGGCTATTCAGCAGAGGAGGATCGTCTGTCCTTTCTCAGAAAATGCAAATCCGATGATTATTCTCAAAGCTGGATAGAGGGATCTCAAACCTTTTTAAAAAGGCCAGAGGAGACAGTACCTGCTCTTTCTTTCCTTAAGTAAGAATTGTATCTGTTCTTAACAATAAGACTTCCACGAAATAACCACTGATTCTGAGGTTGTATTTTACCATCTCCAGCTTCCAGTTCCTCCTACACTCTTGTTAACACAGTCAAAATAATGTGTTTTCATATGAGCCTACAGAATGAATTAGCGCAGATTTGTTACCATGTGTTATCGTTTTGTACTGGAAAATTGTTGGTAATGAGAATATGACAATATTTCAGTAGTAGACACAAATCTAGAAGGTTATTGTAGAATCACATAATGGCTTGGGTTGGAAGGGACCTCAGAAACTCATCCATTTCTAAACCCTCTGCTGTGGGCAAGATTGCCAACCACTAAATCAAGCACTGAATTGGACTGCCCAGGGCTCCATCCAGCATGGCCTTGAATACCTCCAGGGATGGGGCATCCACAACTTCTCTGAGCAACTTGTGCCAGCACTTCATGGATATACTTCCTAAAATTGTGAAGCATTCCTCTTCACAAGAGCCAGAACTGACATAGCAGGAAAATGTTTCTTCAAATGGTACAAGGCTAGCAGAATGTAGCCCCAACAGTACAAATGCTACAGGGAAAATACCTATTATGAGAATAAACTGTAGTGATAATACAAATTAGTATTTCAGGAGAGAGAGAGAAAAAAAAAATAAAAAAACAAAGGGTGATTCAGATAAAAAGGTTTCGTGGCATTTAAAAGTCCCTGCATTCTTCATTAACTTGCATGTTCACAGTGCTGTCTGTACAGAGGAATGTTTATACTGTGCTCCATCACAGTGAACAGCAAGGGGGAAGAGGGAGCAGCTTCACTAGTCTAGTGGGACTGAGAGCTGTGCTCAGCAAAGCCAGCTCTTTTTGTCCTTTTAATAAAATGACAGTAATTTGACAGTAATAAACATTAGGCTGTCACTGTAATGTAGCAGTTTGCAAATAATGTTGACATTATCTTATGCTTCTTGTCAGAATGTGGGTCCCCTGTATTGGCTGATTAATGGGGAAACTGGATAAAATTCTTTAAATCTGACAAAAAGGAGCCTGAGTTGCACTGGGAATAAACTGTCTTTTGTTCTCCCCTCTTCCTTTTAAGCCCTGGTAGTGTTTTTTTCTTTTTTTTTTTTCCTCATTGAGCATTTGTACAAAGCTGTGACAAGTTGAACATAAATGGTAACGTTGTCTAAACTACAGGAAGTGTCTCTTAAAAAACTCCCAGTTCAAAAGCTGAAACACTTCTATTTTTATTTTATTTTTTATTGCCCTAGAAATATACACTTCTAAAACAGCAGAGGTTTTTTGTGTTTTTGTTATTTTTTGTCAAAGTGACTTCATCATTAACTTCTGTCCCTCTTTCACAGATTATGTATACATCTACATTCTAGTCATCTAATACAAATGATGATTATCCTTCCAGAATTCATTTTAGGGCTGAATTTGCCAGTGCTTTGCCAGGGGTTTCCTCTGTCATTGCAGTCCACGTCCATGAGCCCAGCAATCTGCCTTACCAGAACCCTGGTGAACACATCCTTCCAAATAATGTACTTTGTCGTTCAGGTTTTCCTTGAAAGGGAGCTGACTAAAATAACTTTGGGAATTTTTGGGCTTTGCATGCTCTCAGTAACCATATATGCTCTGAAAGCATTTCATGCTCTTGAAAATGACAATCAGAAGCAGGCTATTGGATGCATGCAAATACTTAATAAGTTTATCAACTATCTTCTTTACAAAAGGGAATGCATCGCTGTCTAGACAGAGCTTGCTTTGACCTCAGGAGTTCTCTATTGCAAACTCCTTCTCTAAACAGGGCCAGCAGTGGGATCTAACAACATCTCTCAGGACCTTATATATTCAGGTCTTGAAAATATGTGAGGATGGAGATAGAACAATGTCCCTCAGCAGAGTGTTCCATTGCCTGATGACTGTCTTCATAGGGAAAAAAAAGGCCGCAACAAAACATAACATGCTTCTTATATCTGCTCTGAACCTTTTTTCTCTTAATACATATCACTGTGAGATGTGTAGTATCATCTCATTGACAATCTCCCCACAGTCATCAGGACCTGCTGTAAGGTTCCCCCAAAGAAACCTCTTGTCATAGAATCGTTAATATTGGAAAAGAGCTCTAAGATCATCTAGTCCAATCATCTACCTACTGCCAATATTGCCAGCTAAACCATGCCCTTCAGTACATCAGCCATTTTTAAATAGCTCCAGAGACAGTGACTCCACGTTTTCCCTGGGCAGCCTGTTCCAATGCCCAACCACTCTTTTGGAGAAGAAGTTTTTCCTAACATCCAATCTGAACCTCCCTGGTGCAACTTGAGGCCATTCCCTTTGTAATATCACTAGTTACCTGGGAGAGGAGGCCAACCTCCACCTTGCCACAGCTTCTTTACACAGAGCTGTAGAGAGTAATAAGATCTCCCCTGAGCCTCCTCTTCTCCAGGCTAAACAATCCGGGTTCTTTCAGTCACTCTCCATAAGACATGCACTTCAGACCCTTCCCAGCTTTGTTGCCATACTCTGAACACACTCCAAGGCCTCAGTGTCTTTCTTGTAGTGAGGGGCCCAAATCTGAACACAGTACTCGAGGTGCAGCCAGAGATGAGTACAGAGGGACTATCACCTCACTGATCCTGCTGGACGCACTATTTCTGATGTAAGACAGGATGCCTTTGGCTTTCTTGGCCACCTGGGCACACTGCTGACACATGTTCAGATGAGCATTGACCAACACCTGAAGATCATTTTCCTCCTTTGTCCAAACTGAACAACCTTTATCCATCAGTCTCTCCCTCCTGAGCTAGTGTTGTAGCCCTGACAATCTCAGTGGCCTCCACTGAACTTGTTCTAGTTTGTTGACTTTTCTTGATTGATCTATTTCATTCATGTTTAAGTGATTTGAAATGTAACGTGAGTTAAACACTTAAAACACTGTGGACTTGACACTAAGTGCTCAGACTAATTCTGTGGTGGATGGTAACTTGCTCTTTCCGTCTCTGAATGTGTGGGCAAGAGGAAGGAATTATCTTGATTTCTAGATGAGATTCAATGGTGTCACTCAAAATGTACAGAGGTTTAATAGTTTGTCATTGCCAGAGTCACGCTTATTACCAGGGTCTTTAGTTCTTCCCCAGCTTTGCTGGACTAAACCTCAAAAATCTATCTGATTTTACTGGTATGGATTAGGAATTATGACTGAATTGGGATTGAGCATCAGCAAGTACTCCCAAGAGGCACTCGACACCCTCTACAGGAAAGCCAGCAGCCAATATTAAAAATCAATTAGCATTTCCACAGTACAACCTTTGCCTTACAATCTGTAATGACCTTTACAGGCCAGAGAAGAGTCCATTTAATTTACTATATAATACCAGATGGTAATGTCTTCCCTCATTTAGGTGGCTTGTGATTAAACTCAATTTTCTCAGCCACCAATTGACCTTTATCCATCTCCCGCAATTTAGTGAATGGAAGTTGGTTAAAGCTAACGGGGTACATAGATCATGTTCTGACAACTTCTCCTTATAACAATACACAAGTGGGCAGTGAGGCACATCTGAGATGTAGTCATTTAAAACACATTTTGAATTTGTCCTGGTAAGGGAAAGCTTGTTGAGATACACTCACAAGTTACTTCTGTGTAACACCATACATGTATGTTTTCCATCCAGTGAGAAAGTTATAAAACTAGTCCTCTCTTCGATGTTGAGAAGACTTGGTTGTTCTATTTAACTTAGTTGTTCTATTTAACACGTGAAGGAAAATATATTTGTCATATCCCAGCTTGTGTCCCAGTAAACATGAAAAGAGTTTACCCTCTGCCTCCATCTTTGCAGATCTGTCTCTTTTCAAAGGACACTCAGTACCTGGTAATTTAGAGAGGTGTAGTGCAAGTAATAGTCTTCACAAGTCGTTTACCTCCTTGCTCTTGCAATATCTTCTCCTGATCTAGACATTTTCTGTCCTTAGATGTCTGGCAGATAAGGATGCAATACCATTAGCAAAATAAAGTGTCCCAGTACAGTTTCTTCCTATAATCCAGCGCATGTGCTACTCTAAAGTAGTTGACATTTTAAACCACATACATTTAAGGGTGTGTGTGAGGAAAGTAGTTCACTCTGAAGACGGATTTATCATTTACAATTGCCTACTTTACTGGGAAATCTTAGCTTTTACAAGGCCTCAGCGTGTATGCAGCACACTTGCCTTACCTGGTAAGGCTCCCCCAGGTATTGTGTTCCTGCTTCTTGTAATATTCCTCACAACTACTGTGTCCTGGACAGACGTTCAGTGTAACAGAGCCAGTATAACAGAGCTTCCTTTAACTGGAAGCTGAATTGAACTCTTCCTATGGAGCAGGATGTGGTTAACTCTATACTCCAGTAATGACAATACATCATTCAAAGGGTTTATTTTAGAGGAAACAGCTCATCTTTGTAAGAATCTTTTTTGTTTCTTCAACTCTTTAACGCAATTTTCTTCTATTGAAATAGTAGGAGAGGACATAAGGGAACCATAGTTTTATCATGACATATTCCTATGGGCTCATATTTTCGTCCTTTGCTCATGTTGACATTGCTTGCTGTGTCAGAAGTGATGCCTGAAATTGCTTCCCCATTGCAATTGTATTTCAGAGCGTTCATTTAACAAAGCTTTCTTTAGGATGGTTTTATTTCCTTTTCAGACTCCAAAGGTGTCAGCATATGGCAGTGAAACTCCACCACTGAATTACTGTCTCTTTTCACAGTAATTAGTTAAGACTTTTGGACTACATCTACCCTAGCTAATTGAACAGTGCCAGGGAACATTCCCAGGGATGAGAACTTGATCGCCAGTTGTGTTAAATGTTAAACAGATTTTGTTACGGTTTTCACTGAAGCCAACTGGTGCTCTCCCGGACACATCCTGGAATCAGCACAGACCAGAGACCATTCCCAGTTAGCAGTTTGGATGTGCTCACCCAGTTTTGCAGGCTTGAAGAGTTGAATGGTACAAACACAGAGCATTCTGTGCCAAATAATGATCCCAGGCATACACACATTTCTAGCATAACTGTCAGACCATATTGCAACCCAAAAGCAAAGTCTTTCACTAAAAACAATCCTGATTGCTGATAGTTCTCAAAAACTGTAAAAAAAATGTTTAAGCATATATAACACATAGCATAGGAAACAGTAGAACAAAAGGTTTCTGTGCTACTCAAATTGGTGCCATTCATAAATATTATCTTCCATTCCATTGGTTTCATAAATGTATGCACATATCAATTATATATAAATATATCAATTTTATAATTTATATAATATATATATATTAATGTGTTAACATGCTATGTATTATATGTTATATAGAATTAAACAATCATAGAATCACCAACTATGGAAAAAAGCTTCAACATCATCTAGTCCAGCTGTCCACCTACCACCGATATTTCCCACTAAACAATGTCCCTCTGTACAACATTTCAACACCTCCAGGGATGGTGACTCTACATCTCCCTGGGCAGTCTGTTTCAGAGTCTGAACACTCTTTTGACAAGAAATTTTTTATAATATCTGAACCTCTCCAATGCAACTTTGGGTTACTTCTTGTTATCTGGGAGAAGCAGCTGATTCACACATCACCACAACCTCCTTTCAGGGATTTGTAGAGAGCAATAATGTCACCCCTGAGCCTTCTCTTATCAAGGCTAAACAATCCCAGTTCCCTTAGCCTTTCCTCATAAGACTGGAGCTTCAGACCCCTCACCAGCTTTGCTGCTCTTCTCTAGACATGCTTCAGGGCCCCAGTGTCTTTCTTGTACTCAGAACCCCTAAAATGAACACAGTACTTGAGGTACAGCCTCACCAAAGCTGAGTACAGTGGAACAATCACCTCCCTTTTCCTGCTGGCAACAGTATTTCTAATACAAGCCAGGATGTCATTATATATATTGGGCACTTTTCACAGATGAATCAGGACTTTGTACTGAAAGTGCTTCACTGCCTTGAAAAATTGATCTTGAACCAATTATACAGATTACAGCAAATGCAGAGGTTGGCTTAAAATAATCTTATTCTAATTGCATGCTATCCTTGTTTCAGTTCACCAACAGGAAATTTGCAGCAATACTTAGAATTTTAGTTCAAATTTGGGAAGATTCTAAAATAATTCTATTTTCATGGAATGCATAGATCTGGATGAAGTTCTACTACACTGCATGACCAAGTTTTATACCACTAAAAATGGAATAGAATTTCATTTTTCCATTTCAGCCAGCTACATGTATTGCCACATTCTGTAAATACCCCTGTTCTCCAGAGATATACAATTAAATATCTTCAGAATTTAATATAAATGGTAGCAAGTAATATTGACTGATTTCACAATACAGGTTACAGCATTTACTTTAAATAGTCGCTCAATGCTAGTTACCAAAATACATGCAGAGGACAGATGAAGGTTATGGAATTGTCTGGTGAACACAGCTAACAAAGTAAAGTCTCAGCTATGCTGTGTTCTAAGCATATCATCACTTTTAATAATGTAAAGGTTTGCATATTAGAGGTCCTATTGATCATTAGTAGCTACACTTCATGTCAGCATTAACAATGGTAGAAAGACAAACACAGAAAATAACAGTCCATTAATCTGGGTGAAGTTTGATATCCATTTGAAAGTCACTGGTAGAACACTTTTGTTCTATCCACATAATAAGTATAGAAGGGAGAAGGAAGAATAGTGGCTTTCCTACACATTTGAGGTTGGTATCACAACTAATACTACCACATACCCAATTTGTTCCACGATTAGTAGCATTTCTTTGAGCACCTGTAACATCAAACACATATATTTTTGTTTTCATTGATGTACTCCTACTACAAGCAAAGCACTAAATGGAAGGCAAATGGAGGGATTCTCTAATGCAGATCGACTGTAAATCCAGAGGCAGCTTGTTTTATACTTCTCTGCTTCTGTTGTTCCTTTTATCACCTTTTCTTTGCATTGCAAATAATTTGCTGAAATAGCTACTTACCTTTTCTTATTCAGAACCACTGGTCTTCATCTGCAACCTCTAAAGAAAGCTCTTTTGAAATACAAATGAATAACACAACTACTAAGAAAATTCAAGATTCACTACTCTTTTGATAAAAATCAATTTCCTTCCTTAACAACAAACAAGGTAAACCCTCTCAAAACCACCTCAAATCTTGGCATAAGTAATTAATTTTTGAAGTCTCATATTTATGAAATTACGTAAAAAATCATACTGGAAACTAAAACACTTTTGTGCATGATAACTTGACTTTGCTTTCCATTGCTGTTTGCAGTTATTTGCGATGACTGGGAAAGCAAGGGAGGTGGACTGTGTCAGCCAGGTGATGAAAGTGGTGGAGATCTCTTAAGTCTCCTCCTACCAGCTGAAACGAGGATGCTTTCCTTTCCCCAGATGGATGTAGTCAGCCAACCACCTGCAATGTCGAGCTGTTGCAGCCCAAACATGCAGTCTTGCAGAGTCCAGGAAGAGTTAGGATTCCTTTGTTTATCACTGAAAAGAAACTGGAAGGAGTCACAGCCCATAAAGTGGAAATTAGCACACTGTGCTCTGTCACTGTGGTGACCATCTGTCTCTGGCAGGCTCACAGATTCAGTTAGCTGGTGGAGACACATGGTGCACTGAATTAGAGGACCGGAGAAGACAGGAACTTCAACTCACCTGAGCTCTGTAAAATTACTTTTCTCCATGATGTGTCAGCTTTGTCATCTTTTACAGTGACTTACGGGTGATCACAAACACCCTTTACACAGAAGCTAGTCTAACTCTCCTATTGATTTTTCTCAGTCCTGTGTGCTTGCTTAATAAGAAAAATGTTGCTTGAAACTGACTCTGATAATCTTAAAGATGTTATTTACTTTTTGAAAGGTGAGGTGGATTATGATTAATATGGTGAGTAGCTAAAAGCTAATAGAGTCAATGCTTCTTTATATCTCACAGTGGTCCTTGCTCTGCACAGTCCTTATGTAGGGAAAAAGTAACAGCCAAGCCTGAATTAAACACTCTCAGCTTTTACATTTGTGCTGAAGGTGTTTATGTATTTGTTTATTTATATCTGTACATGGGCCACCATTTAATCACAGGAGTTAGCATTATGCCTCATAGAATGAGGTTTGCCAACTCAACTGTTAGATAGGTACAACCTAATTCTCCACCTCCTCTGCCTCTTTATAGGGTAAATCTCAATGTTAGTCTCTTAGGCCCCTTCCTGTTCATCATCTGAGTAACCAGCAAGACTTCACCAAGGGTAAGTCCTGTTTGACCAATCTAGAGGCCTCTTATGAGTACATAACTGTGTCAATGGACAAGGCAAGACTCACTGATGTCATCTATCTGAATTTCAGCAGGGTGATATGTACCTACTGAGCCACCATATCCCTGTCTCTATCTTTTCTCTAGACATTCCTTTCCTGAACTATTCCCCTTGTCACCCACAGTTGCATCCCTCTGGTGTGCCCAGTCTCAGCAATACTCTTAGCAGTCGCCTTAGTTGAAACTAGCCAGACACCAAATGTCTCTTTCTTTCCTCTGCTGGAAATGGTGGATTGTTTATCATGAAGCTGAAGAATATACAGCATTTCCTTAGCAGGTGAGGAAAGATGGATTCCCACCTGTAAGTTCTGCTTTTCCTCACTGGCTCCCAGAAGGGGCTCCAAGACTCACCCACTAACAAGTTGTAAAAGATCCATGTTGAGTCTTTCCAGTAGAAGAGATAGGAACAGGAGTTCTTTTTGCTATTGATTATCAGCAGCTCAATATAAAAGCATCATAGGAAGTGGGGCTTTACTGGAACTGCGGTTGCTCCCAGTCCTGCTGACTCTCAAAGATGAAGCATCATTCATTACACACTTCCTGAGCTCATCCTCCTTTCTCTTGAGATCACAGCATGTATTTGTCATGTTGTGTAGGAGCCTACAAACACCAGTGCTTGCTTTGATTTTCCTCTTGGCATCCTAGCTGGGCAGTAATATATTGTCTTGTCATGCTGAACTACCACTTAGTTTTGATATTTTTTACACAATGGCACTGTATTTCCCAACATCCTACCTTGAAATTGGAGCTGGGCCTAAATGGATGGAAAGCTAGATGCTAAAACTTCTTAAAATTGAATAATAAATAAAATCAAAACGTTAAAAAACCTGTATGTGTTAGTAAGCTTAAGGGAATTTATCTAAAGCTTAGTTTGTGTAGTTTTTTTTAACACAGAAGTTTAAGATGTCAATAGTTTTTACATTGTTAAAATGCACTTACCAAAATGATTTTAATGAAGCATTTACTCAGTATAGTATTTTTTTTTCCATACTCCAAATAAGATAAAAAAGAAATTCAGTCAACTTAAAAGATAATTCAGATTTTTAATTCTTACTGATGCTGGGAGGAAGTCATGAGGTGTTTTGTGAGTTCTCATCAGAGATGTTTGGCTTTTCAAACAGGACTCATTCTGCTGAGAGCACAGTTAGGTTAGTAGAATAGCAGTGAAACTGTCATGCAGTCATGAAGCATTAAAAAAAAAATCACAACAACTCACAGTCACTAGTCATCCCTCACAGAGAATTGTAATTAAAAGCATTGACTGCAGGAGGGTTTTGTTTGTTTGCTTCTGTTACCTTCTCTTTTGCTTTAACAAGAATACAAATACACTTCAAACAATAATGATGGATATAATTCTATTATTTTATAAAAAGATGTGAGCAGCAAAACAAGTTGCATAGTGGGATGTGTGCTGCTGTGGAATCTCATATCAACATAATTGGTCTCCATTATACTTTATTTCTATGGGTGGAAAATTTGTAATATTCCCCTCACATGGAGAGACTTTCATGTTTAAATTACGGCAAAGACTAGGGTTAACTTTTCCTAAGGGAGTACATTCATTTAGCCCTGCCTTTACATATTTCCACAAATAATGAAAACATTTATTAGTTTAAATGTAGATGTTCACTTACAGATGTGCTGGATTTCTCATTGTAATCACTGGAGACAAAGAGACTCTTAAGCATCTCAAAAGCATAGGGCATTTAAGATGTTCTAGCCTTATCTAGACCAGGTAGGTTCTGGGCCACTAAATGCCAGGGAAGAGCAGCATGTGGAATCTTAGGCCATAGTAGATGCTTCTCTGTAGGCAATTAAATCCAGACCAAAGTCAAGACAGAGAGACATAATGCCTCATTGAACAGACCAAGCAATAGAGGATCTGTTCAGATGATGTCCCAAAGATAGCTAGTCCTTGCTTTGGTGCCCTATAGTATCTCACACATCTACATGATATAGAACTGTAGAATTATAGAATAGCTTGGCTTGGAAGGAAACTCAAAGATCATTTAGTTCCACCTCCACTGCTGCTGGTAGGGCTGCCAACTACTAAATCAGACACTAGGTCAGGTTGCCCAGGACCTCATCCAATGTCTCCTTGGATACCTCTAGGAACAGGGCATCCACAACTTCTTTGGGCAGCCTGTTCCAGCAATTCATTACTCTCTTAATGAAAAATTTCCCCCACATCTAATCTAAATGTCCATGACATAGCATTGGCTAGAGCGCTACATCCATCTACAGCAATAGCTGGAGGCTGGCTAGCTGTCAAGTGTGGTTATCCAATGTGGGCAACTTAAGAGATTGTAAGCTCTCTGTTTCTTTATTCAGTTGCTTAAGCATAGGTGTTTAGTGTCAAGATATCTGAATGAGATTAGTAGATCTAGCACACAACTTATGCTGGGAGACCAATATCGTGTTCCTGAATCTAGGGGAAAAGTAAGATGCTCTATAGTTTCTTAAACAAATGAAGATGCCTACTTTTAAGGCAAGTGAATCAATCTCTAGCTCTCTGTACTTTGTACTGACAACACTGAGCCCTGTTGGTAAGATAGACACATCATTTGGGTATATTAATCCGTAACTGCATCCCTCTTACAGTATCACTGAAGCCACCACTCATCTCTCAGGTTTATTTGATCCCACTATTTTAAGGTTTTGTTTAATTGTTTTAATATCAGAATGCTTAGCTTAAAACTGGATGGACTACATAAACCCACAGTCACCCAAATGTCCATTCCAGACTAAGAACCACTAAGGCCCACACATGTTTTTTCACTTGCCTCACTCTTCTTAAAGCTTACAAATGATTTTCTAACTTTAACTCCCATATGTGGAAAAAACCCCCTCAATATTGGAATTCATAACCTTTGTTCTTTTTATTCTCAGATCTACTCAGCCAGTGCCTCTTCTCCTTTTCCCTTCCTTCATCTGTCTGAATGGCTCATCTATTGAAGCCCTTCTGGCATTTAACTTCTGAGTTGTCTGGGCAAGGATTCTACTGTGATTTCACTTTTTAGCATCTAATTCGAAGGGGCTCTGATCCCCAGTGACAGTCTTTCAGCATTCCTGCTTTCTCAGTAATTCTGTCTCATATAATAGACAGTTCTGGAAGTACCTGAAGATATATTAAGCATATAGTAGAATGAGAATTCCAAGAGAACCTGAGTTAATGCCAACTCTTTGCTTTTATTGTATACTTTTTTGTTGAAAAGTTCAAATTGAGGACACAGTGTCAGCCTAAATTTACCATCTTTGCTTACCTCATGGCACAATCTTCACGTTATTTTTATGCAGTTTACTCAGACATACAACAAATAAAGGTCATTTCTTTCTACTTATAAGGAGCTTTATTTCTTTACTAAGAGTGAACTTACTGCTAGTGAAGAGCAGTTCAAGAGTGTGGAAGGGTTTATCAGCTGTGGTGTGTATACCATTGATAGTACAGAAGCAAATGTACAAGGAAGAAGGCAGCTACTCCTGATGGCTTCATCAAAGAGATACACATGAGGTGAAGAATGAGAACCCATTCACCTCCTTCTAAATACCTGCTTGGCCGTTAATATCAGGGAGCATGGATGGAAAATAAATGCTAAGGAAGGGTGAAGCATGGAGCATTTAATTATTTTTTTCTTCAAGTACATGTGGGAAAAATAATGCAATGGAAGTGATCACTGTAGATACATGTTCATTAGAGCACATGTCTAGGTCTGATATGATTGGAGGTTTAAACATAGATATGGAGCTTTGCCTGAAGAGATAAATAGCATGTGCTAATATGTGGGTAGAGAATACGGAGAGCTCTCTCTTCCACACGTAGTCCAGAACAGAGCTGAGAATGGACCTCCAGACATGGTGGTACCACAGCAATTTCTGAGAATCCCATGTTTACGTGCAGTTTTCCTTCCAGGCTGTGCCACAGGCTGACTGTATGGTGGTCTTTCTCTCTGCCTTACACAAGATGTGATGCCCCATCCCTTGAGACTTTCAAGGTGAGGCTTTTCAAGGATTAGGCTCTTGGCAACCTGACCTAGATGTGGTATTCCTGTTCATTGCAGTGCAGTTGGACTAGATGGCCTTCAGAGGTCCCTTCCAGCTCTAAGGATTCTGTGATTCCATGATGCTATCACACAAGGATTTAAGAATCTTCTGTTAATTCATTTTGATTCCAGTGATGGTGGTATTACTTCAGAAAGGTAAGCAGGGAGAGGGACAGTAATCCCTGGTAAACTGTAGAGCAGTCTGGCATGAAAGCTGCACTTCACTCCTACAGAAGGTGGTTCTGCAGATGGGTGAGGAAGCTTGAAATAAGACCATGACAGAACATCCAAAATATTTAGAACTAGACAACATCTAAAAGTAAAACTGGAGAAAAGTTACATCAAAGGAAACAGAAGAAATACAAAAAATTCTGCTATTTTTACATACCCTAAGGGATAAGTGAAATACTGGGAAGTTCACATAATGAGATTGTACACTGTCAAAACCATAAGGGACTGAAATAAATACGTAATGTCAGAATCACAGAAAAAAAGGAAAAAAAAGAATTAAGCTGTCCGGTAATGACCTCTTCTGTTTTTGACTTGCTTTTCTTGTGACAGTCTTTCTTAAACTGCAATTCTGTAATCATATTCCTTCCTCGCTCTAGATCAGAATGAAATGTAGAACGTTTTCACGTTTGTACTGCAATTCTTCATTTCAGCCCCAGCATTGCATATGCATGTCATGCAATGAGTGCGACATTGTGTAATATTAGAAGAACACTTAAAGGAAAGTAACCTGTAAACCAAAGGATTGGTCAAAGAAAGATGTGCACCAAGATTTTCCCTGTCCCACAGATCACCATCTGTTTGCTTGGTGACAATAACAATAACTGCACCAAATAACGTTTTCCATTTGGTGACCACAATGTTGTCAGAAGAAAAAAAATAAAATCCTCTTTAGGTATTGTCTGGAATTAGTTTCTAAGAAAAGAAGAATCTTCACAAAATGAAGTAAGTAGTTCAGTTTGCCATGTTATTGCTTTTATTAGTAGAAAATAGATGTAATAATATTATTCACACAATAAGGCTACTGTAGCATATAATGGAATATAAAGCTCCTTTAAAAGAAGGATTCTATTAATCCATCGAGCAAACAAAACAAAAGGAGAAAACAGTAACCAAAACAGAACAGGTTTCCTATTGAAGTAATGGAATGAATGAAAAAGTAATGAATGAAAAATAAATCTTTTTCAAAATAACTGCAGCATATTCAAGTGACATGACCTGCTGAACAGAAGACTTGGAAAAGAAAGCTTAGTATGAAGAGTGACACAATCCATACACAGAAGTGTCACAATGAACTTTCCTCTGTATGTTGGGACATTTGCATTTGTTCAGTGGATCAATTATGGAAGGTCCTGCTAAATAGCTTCTTTGCAATTTCCATGGCAGCGAACCCAACAGACTGATGATTTAAACAAGACATCTAGTTTCCAAGAAGATGTGTAATCAGAATGGAAATGCACTGGAAATTTTTTTATTCATGCTACACTGGATTTATCTCACTTTGCAACGTCCTTTTCTCAAGATCAGCACTGAAATGTCATTCTAGCTAACACTTTGCATTAAAAAGGGCATATTCTATGAAACGTGAAGCTGGCTCTCCTACTAGTTAAAAGGATCACCCCGATGGAGTATAAAATGATGAAGAAAAGAAATTACGTGTTTTTGCCTTGGAAATGTCAGTATAGTGGCTTTTGCTTTGTGGGTGTGAAGAGGAGTGAAAGAAGCTATATTAAATTACCCAACTGAAGAAAACAGGCACGCTGCTGTGAGACAAAGATATTGCCTGCTATCCCCAGCCCCTGCCCATAATGCATTTAGAGAACTGTTGCTATTGTTTAAGTGAATAAGTGATATTAATTAACAGAAGAAAAGCACTGCAAATTCCTACTTGGATGCTTCTAAATCAGTTTAAACCAGACTTATTTCCCATTGAGGCAGCAAGGAATAATCTTTAGTGCAATGCAATTACTGCTGTTTTACTTTACAGTGAAGAAGTCAATGTAGGTACAAGGGCTGCTCTGGAAGTAATGCCTCCTATTTTATTATTTTAGCCCACAATGTCAGAGGCAGATGTTGGTGGTATGGTGGTATTGCACATACTGACAATTACTGAACATTTATGGAGACCAAACAGTGGATGTGAGCACAGTGAAGTGGTGAGTGATGTATTTCAGCTGTGGCAACAGCAACGTGGAAGACAAGATGTCCATGCAGATTTTGTAAGCAGGGCATGCAGGCTCTTGTTCATCACTGGTGAAAATGCACAGCTAACAGTGGTGACGATGTTGAAAAGTAGTGTTTTGTATGCAAGAATTTGCTCTATCAAATAGTGTTCCTGTGCTCTTTGTATCTGTTGTAAGTTCTATGGAAGTAAATAGGAGGCATTACTTTCAGAGAGTACTATATCTGGCAAAATGAGAACTCCTTTTTCTTGCATTCATGTAGGTGAAAAACAAACAAAAAAGTATAACCAGCAGCAGACTGAAGCTTTCTTTCTTATCAGAATTGACCAATTCAGCAGAATTGTGTAGTTTCGAGGACATGGTTAATTTAATGTTTCTCATGTGCTCCCTAACACTTCGCCTATCTCAAACATTTCATCCCACTCACCGGTCGACTGGTCCAGATTACCAAAGTTTCTGACTGTTCACAGATTCTTGACACTTTTTCTGTTCTGTGGAACAATATAAGGGCAGGGAGTGGTCCTTTAGATCCTCAGGAGCCAAAACTCTACCTGCTAGCTGGCAGGTTGCCATGCAGTCAGGGTCTCTGTAGTTTACACTCCCGTTGATTTCATTCATAGTCAGAAATCAATCCTCTTTGAAGGTAAATTTCAATTGGTATTTCTCCTCTGAAAAACAGGAATAAAATCTAAACGTCAGATCTTCTGTGAATGACTTTCCTGCTCATGCTCCTTAGTCCAACATCCAGGAGTTGATTGAACCAGGTATGGCAGATGGGCAAGGTGGTACTGTTTTCTTCAGCATGTAACAAGAGAAGTGTTCTCACAGGGTTTCAGACGTGGCCATTTCCCAGTTTCCTGTTACTGTCTCATTAGGTCCATTTCTATGCAGTATGAGGGAGAGTGGACTAAACCATGATTTGTATGTATGTGGCTCCAAAAGTAATGCCTCCTATTTCTTTCCATGAAAACTACAACAGATACAAAGAGCACAATAACATCATTTGATAGAGAAAATTCTCAGCTACTGAAAACTATTCTTCAACATAGCTACCACCATTAGCTATGCCTTTTTGCCAGCAATGAACAGGGGCCTCTGCTGTCATCTGTCACGTGGATGGTAATATAATGTAATGGAATACTGGTGGGATGGTTCAGTCTCTACTTCCATACCACCAACATCCACCTTTGTCATGGGCCAACACAACAAAATAGAAGGCATTACTTCTGAAACAGCCTTTATATTAAATATCATTATCAGCTGAACTGGTGTCCTTTAAGTTAGTGGATCAAAGCATACATCAGCTTTGATGGAAAGCATCTATCAGCTTTAATGGAATTAAGTTCAGATTCATCTGTAGTTTTCTGATTTCTATTCATTACTTGTTTCACCCACAGGAATTGCTAAAACATTGCTAAGAGGTTAGATTAGCAGAAGGGAAGTAGAGACACAGGAGATGAGATCCCATATGGGTGTGCTTGACTCACCAGAATACATAATCATGTGTTGATCTGTTTTTCATGGCTACAAAACTATCTCTGAGTCTTTAAGACATTCACCTAGATCCTGATTAATCAAGGTCTTCAACTAAGATAATTAGTCAGTCAGACAGTTATGAGTAGTGACATTCACAGAAAAGAGGCATTGAGGACACAAGTCCAATTTACATAATCCTAATTTGGACAAAGATGTGTTTCAAACAAAATATTGACCCTGCAAAGGTGCAAGAAAACCAACCGCTTCTTATTACATACAAACTCTCATAAGAGGGCTTTTCTCCTTCCCCCAAGAGGCAGTTATGGTGCTTTATTGACCATGAAGTTTTATGGCCCTTCCTTTTTTTTTATTTCCCCTCACTCCTGCATGCAGATTACAACCAAGGCTCAAGGGCATGGTGCCAGATCAAACACAGGCTGTATAATTTATTTTCCCTTAATAATAATAAGACAATGCTTACATAAGCAGTAACATAATACAGGATATCAGAGTGATATCAGGTTCTGCATACCTTATTGAAGAAAAGGGGTGACTGTAACTTGGTGGTGTTTGTTGCAGTCTTATGGACATTGTCTACAGCCAGCTCCATTTCTACTTTTAGCTAGGTTCAACTTTGATGATTCTTCATGTTCTCCCTGTGCTAGATTAATTAGTTGTCCTCTAGAAGGTACCTATTTTCTTTAATTTGATAACACATCCATCAAGGTATACTTTCTTTGAAATCCTCTGCATCTGTGAACTGTCCATTTTCAGATAATGTGCTTAACTCAGCAACAGAAAATAAAAGACTGGATGGATGGATGTATATGTGATAATATTCCTATAATTACTTATAATTAGTATAGATGTAATTACAACACTGTTGTTGCCATTTATCAAACTTGTTTAATGTAATTTTTACAAGTCTCTTTGGGATTCAACTAAGTATAAGCAAATGATGACCTCCTTATTCCTTTCATTTCACCTGGATAAAAGCTTTCTTGTAGACTCCTCTGTCCTTCCTTACCTTCCTCTGCCCGAGGCAGAACATGAGGGGAACAGGAGCTGCTGCCACCAGCTGAGCATGGTGGTACTCAACTCCCATCTGCTCAAGGTTGTTGCTAGGGAACATCTGCTGCAAAGAACAGCAGCACCTTCCCACCTGCTCAGTGCCAGCTCCAAGGGCTCTGTTCCCTCTCCTTGACTCCTCAGACAGAGAAGCACCAGCTGCTGCTGATGCAAGATTGCCTGCAAGTTTATTTATTTATTTTTAATCTCTCCGTTTTTTTTTTTTTTTTTTGTTTTTTTTTTTTTCCCCTCCAAATTAGTCCTTAAATTTAAGCTCCAGCTGCCACTCCTAGAAGTCTTCTACTTCGCTTCCCCTCCCCTCCCCTCCCCTTCCCAGTGTGAATCTCAATTGTTAAGAGATTTTTTCCTTCAGGCTTGCTTCCTTGCTGCCTTTCCTTTTATCTGGTGTAGTACATCATGACTTGGGCCTTCAGACCAAATTATTTGTGTGTGGATTTGAAGCAACAGGGTGGGAATTCTGGTAGCAAGTTCTCTTCACTATCATCTTATTACATACATGAAAAAGACCTATGGTTTGGATTTCATAACTGTGTTCTTGTAGGGAAATAAAAAATGTGCCAGACTATCCTTTTACTTTAATGATCACTCCATTTGAATTAAATATACTCCTTTCGGTATTTTTGAAAGGTCTGTGGCTGATGGTGTGAGGTGTGATTTTATAAGAACAGAAAAGCTGACTGCATGTGTGATTATGGAATGATATACAGTTGAGTAAAAATTTTTTATCTCTACTGAGAGCTAAAAAAAGTTCATAGGCAGAGCACCCTACTATGAATAATCTTCTTATTTCTAATGCCACCCAGCCATGCAGACTTAAAGATAAGTACAGATGAACTAAGAGAGGATGAACTTATTAAATGTAATGGAAATGGACTTTAAATTTGGTGAATCAAAATTTTGCATTAGCTTTTTTCTTTAATACACTCAAATTGCCGCTGTAGCAGTTCCATTTTCCTCATCAAATTAGTTAAGTGGGAGATGAAGTGATGCAAGTTCTGATCTATCAAGGAATCACATCCTCTAAGCTGAAACAAGCGAAACATGGAAATGGCTGTTTCAGAACCAGGCCTGATACTAAGGGGAAATTGAAGCCTTCATTTTCCTCAAAGATTCTTCTGAAAGTAATCTTCTTCCTCTGGTGAATGACACGGTGCCCACCATATTCTGTCTTTCCTGTGCTAGATCTTCCAGGCTGTTTTACTCCTTACTTCAGGCAGCACAATAAAGAGACTTATTTTGCAGGAACAGCTAGGCCTCTGCATGCCCCTCAGACACGGCCAGGAGGCCTACAGCCCTCTCTTAGTGGTCTTTGCGGCCATGACTGTGTCCAAAGACTCACTGCTGGAGCATGGATTAAGGCAAGATATGGGTGATTGTGGGTAGGGAGAGTAACTCTTCCTCTTGATCTCACACCTATTTGTGATTTATGCACTTACGAAAATCCTTATTATTCCATATATGAGAGAAACAGTATTTCAGCAGCAACAAAGCAAACAAAAACCAAGACAAGAGCTGAAAATGCTCACAGTGCAACACTTCAGAATCTAACCATCGTCTTCATAGGAAAGGCTGTTTTGGGAAATCAAAGGTTTTTCTTTTCTTTCATTTCTGTTTAATTTCCATTTCATTTTGAAAGCAAACATCAAAAAGCCTAAACATTTACTCATTTTCCTTAAATTAAATCCTCTGTTGTAAACCACCCAAATTAGCAAAGCAATACAAATTTAGAAGATTGTTGAAATCAGCAAAAATATCCAAAAGTTTTGGTCTCCTATAAAAATGCTTTTCTATTTAAAATCAATTTGGTCACAGTTATGCTATCCAAAGTCATGATTGCATAAATAATAAAGTGTGTGAATAGATTGCCTCTGGTTACTCTCCCCAAGAGTCAGATGTCAGATTTGCAGGTTTGGGGACTATAAACACTGTTATTCTTCTCTTAAGTGGAAGTTATGTCAGTCATTTCAGATGGGATGGGAATTTTTAGTGAAATTTTCTGTATAGCTAGGGGATCTCCAAACCTGTGGGATGGCTTCACAATGGCAATAGGTTGAGCTTAGTTTTAGACTAGACAGGTGAAACAAGTGCATCTCCCAAGAAAGTTGTTACCCTGTAAAGTATCTCTGTTTAACTACTGAAAAACAGAAGCAAACCAAATGTAAGCATCCTGCCAAAGAGTCTGTCACAGGGACATCCCAGCTTGCTCCAGAGGACTGAGATGTAGATCCCAGGCTCTGGAGCACACTGCACACAGATTGTTTGTATGGGTCATTTGAGCACCCTGAGGAAGACAATAGATAACAGTTTTGGTACTGAGCTGAAGCAATTCACTGCATTGCTCTCTGCTCTATGCCTCAAGGGTGCACTGAGCAGTCAGTTACTATGGGAATCTCTGCACTTCACCTCTGATGCATTGGGAAGACATGCCCTGCTTTATCGAACTGGGAAGATTATTTCCATTCTTTCTTGTTTTGCTTACTGCAGCAGCTGTTATTTGATGTTATCAGAGGTTGGGGAATGGGGTGTTAGAGTTCTTTTTCATTCATTCTTTAGGATGTATCAATAATTTACATGGCAAAATGACTTATCTATTTAAACCATATGTTCTTTAATTAAACTTCCAGGTGCCCAGGGATCTTGGTGTCTGAGCAAACAGGAAGTCCAAACCTTTTACATGAGGAAATGAGAAAATTACAGTTTAAAAATCAGTTCAGATGAATGGTGAGGATTATTTGACTGTTCCAGCTCATGGTCACAATGAACCAGGGCTGGGGCTTTTGCTTCTGGTTTCTCTGATCCTTCTTCCACTGCTGCAAACATACAAAACACAGAAATTTTGTCTAAAGCTGCCAGCTCCCTATTTCCCACCCCTAACCAAATTCCAAATATTCATGTTAAGGAACTGATTATAGGGTATGCTGTTAGGGTTGTTTTTTTTTTGTTGTTGTTGTTTTGTTTTTTGTTTTTTTCCTTTTTTACCATCTGTCTGCTGTGAATACATCTGAAATCCCTGGCTTTACCAGCTAAAATGTACTCAACTACTTGGTATTTTTTTTCTTCTAATTATCATTTTAATTTGCTTCTGTTCAGCTCCCACACCTCCTCCTCCTTAACAGATTGTTTATATTTTTCCAAAGAGCTTCTGACAATTGCTTATCCTGCTCTTTGCACCCTTCCCTGCTCCTCATTCCAGAAATCGCTGTCTCTTGTCCCTTTCCTTGCTGTGATAGTGCAGGAGTAAGTGTGGATCACAGCCTTTCCAACTCCTACTGACAAATTGCCCCATGTAGCAATAATCTGTTATATTAAGAGATTTTTCCTGTTACTCAGACCTCCCTGTTCTTCATTAATAAGAGGGACAGATTCTATTGATTACAATGAGGTTTGGTACAAGCATGTTATTTCTGGAAACAGATATTTAATCCACTGACATCACCGAGCTACATAGAAAATACGCTTACAGAGACTTGACTTGAGACATGATATTGTTCCATAATATTTGGAAAAATGCAATCTTCAAAGAAATTCTGGGACCAGTCCTGGGAACAATGCATCAGTGAAAGATTTTGGAACAAAACAATTGTTCCGGGCCTTGGGGCCTGATCCAGACATGGATGCAAACAACTGGCACAAAATCTAAGTGAACATGATGCATCTAGTACCAAATTCGCACTCCTACAACACTTTTTCAGGCACCATTCAAGGCTACCTTTCTTTTGAGCCACTACCTCTTGTCTAAAATTGATCCAGAAGCAGAAACAAGGCAGAGTGAGGCTGGTGCTTTTCTGAGGAGCTCCACACAGTGTTTCAGCTCTTACCTAACAGGCAGTGACAGAACTGGGTTCCTCAAGAAGCTGCTGGTGGTAGCTTTATGTAATACCCAACTTATCACAATTATTGATACCTATACAAATATTCTCTGTAGTGTCTGAATATAAATTACTGTGAATTTTGTGGAACACACATCAATGTATAGAACACAATACATGTGAGGCATTCAAAACAAACTATATAACCACTAGTCTGTGTAATTGTGTAAAAATCACAATATTTATATATGTATTTTCTCTATAATATAAAACCTTAAAAAACTCTACTGATTTGAAGATACATTGATGAAGCAGATCTTGCCTAGGACTCGAGTATCCAGTCTGTGCCTTCAAGTGTGATCTGTATTCTCCATGATGGAAATGCAGAGATGTGGACACGGTAGTGACAAACTTCAAATCCCTATTGAAGCTGAGCTACTTACTACACAGAGATAAACAGTAATTTCACCAGACAGAGACCATGCAAACAGCAGACACCTTTGCCTTCAAAGGTGTGGGAAGTAGAGAAGGAGATGGATGTGGTCTATTTTGTAATTTTTCTTCTACAGCAGTTTCTTTACTATGAAAAATTCAGGAGCATTTTCTCCTGCAGGCTCTTCCCCACAGACTGTTGCTGGGAACTAAGCCCTCACAATTCTTTCAGCCTCCTCCATCTCTGAATCTAATGCATTTGGGAGATTTATTTTCCTCTTTTCTGAATACTGCTCTGTGCATCTGCAGGAATAACAATGAAATCAGCATATATGGGCTACCTATCGTATTATATTGTTATATGGATAGAAATGCTGGAGAACAGCAAAACCTGATGATGACAGATATTGACTATAAAAAAGAGTTGGCTGGAGGTACAGAGTTTCAAGACTGCAGAGAACAAAAGAAGTAATAAGGTTAAAACTAGGGTAAGACATAATGGTGCTACAGAGTGATGGCTCTACCGGTTTGAGTATATGTCAAGAATAAACCTGGAAAGAATGTCCTCAATGCTATAAAGATACAAAACAAAACAAACGCAAAACCAAACAAAAACGTAGATAGTCCAAAATGCATAGGGTGTATCAAATAAATATAGTTAAAGAGGCGTAAATAAGTCCTGAAGCTGGTATAAAACAGAAAGCGATGGGAGGATGTCATCTTTTAAGCTCTTCCAGAGGTAGCTAGTTTTAAGAATACTGTGATGCCTAGTCTGAATTTTACGTTGACAACTGCTAAACGGAAATTCCAGTCCTTGAAGGAAAATTATTTATTGTGATTAGATTTTGAATAGATAATCTGACAGTACTGTTCCTTGAGGAAAGCTACTAGTTTCAGGCTGCCAGTTAGGCTTTGTAGCACTTATCATTGCTATTTGAGGCTGAAGCTCTTGCCAATATACTGTCAACTTCACCATCCATTTATCCATCCTGTATCTTACCTATTTGGCTAAAAGTACAGTATAGACAGACAATGATTAAGGCCTTTTGAGAGCCAAGATATACAACTTTGTGGTGAATTGACTTTGCATTTTTGCTCAATGCCCACCCAGATACTCACTCTGCACAGCTGAAAAGGACAGGGAAGTAAAAATACAACGAAAAAACTCATGGGTCAAGATAAGGACATGGAGATAATTCACCAAATAACAATCAAGGAAGAAAATGATTAAACCTGGAGAAAACTAATTCATTTTAATGACAATTAAAAACAAACAAGCAACAACAAAAATACGAGAAACAAAGGAGAACATTAAAACCATGTAGAATCACAGAATGGCCCAAGTTGAAAGAGACCTCAAGGATCATGAATCTCCAAATCCCCCTGCCACATGCAGGGCCACCAACCTCCCCATTTAATACTAGACCAGCTGCCCAGGGCCCCATCATATCTGGACTTGAACACCTCTAGGAACAGGGCATTGTAGGAGACTATTATTTTATACCATTGCCTCAGAGTTTGCTAATGAACATGTCTGAACATGTCCAAGCAAGCCCAGGGCAAGGGTTGCGAAGTCCTTTGTCTAAGGGACAAGCAGATGGGCATGTCCTGGTGCAACGAAAGAGAGATAAGCTGCAGCTCAATGGCCGCTGAACACTCTTTTGTGTGGTACTCATCAGCAAGGGATTTCTCTGACCCAAGGGCATGGTGTTGCACTTGGGTCAGAGCAATTCCAGATTTTCATAAACAGTGGGAGAAAAAACGATTGAAATCAGCCTTGTGGAGAAGGACTTGGGGTTCTGGTGGTTGAAAAGCTGGGCATGAGCCAGCAGTGTGTCCTGACAGTCCAGAAGGCCAACATTATCCTGGACTGCATCAAAAGAGGTGTGACAAGTAGAAAGAGGGAGAGGATTGTTCCCCTCTGCTCTGGTCTCGTGAGGCCCCATATGGAGTACTGCATCCAGGTCTGGGACCTGTAACATGAGAAAAACGTGGAGTGGTTGGAGTAGGTGAAGAGGAGGACCTCCAGTGTTATCAGAGGACTGGAGCACCACACCTATGAATACAGGCTGAGAGAACTGGTGTTATAAAGACTGAAGAAGAGAAAGTTACAGGGAGACCTTCCAGTGGCCCACCAGTACTTAAAGGGAGCTTTTAAACAGGAGTGAGACCAACCTTGTACACTGTCTGAAAGGATGGGGCTCTGAGCAACTTATTCCGCTACAGCAGAGTTGGACTACATTACCTCTAAGGTCCCTCCCAGATCACATGATTCTACATTTCTATGACAAGGGGATTGGTTTTAAACTGAAAGAGGAGAGATTTAGATTAGATATCAGGAGGAATTTTTTTTTACTCAGGCTGCCCTGAGAAGCTGTGGATGCCCCATCCGTGGAGGTGTTCAACACCAGGTTGGATGGGGCCCTGGGCAGCCTGAGCTGGTGGGTGGCAAACTTGCCTACTGCAGGAGACTGAAGCTAGGTGATCTTTTAAGGTCACTTCCAACAGAAGCCTTTATATGATTCTAGGATTCCTCCTTGGCCATGTCCATGCTGAAATCTATTCTCCATGAGGCACCACTAGCTCGAGCCCTGTAGTCAGGCTTTTGAGGCTAGCTGGCACTCGCAGGGATCAGCTGCTTCCAGCACAGGGCAGACCAGGTTGCTGCCCGTAGAGTCTTTGCAGGACCTCGGACAGCACCCGGGCATAGGCAGCCAACACACATCCGTCTCCCTTATCCACGCAGCTGTCCTCTTCATATAAGACAAACAGCTTTGTCAGGCATTATTTGCCTGTGGTGAGTCCATGCTGGCTGTTTCTGATCACATTCTTATTCTTCGTGTGCCTGGGTATAGCTTCCAGGATGATGTACTCCCTGGGGTCTGTGGTGAGGATGGAAAATCTGGAGGTCCCCTGAGCCCATCCTCCTGACTTTCCTTGAAGGTGATGTGATGTCTGCCCTCCCCCAGGCATCAAGAATCTTCCCAAATACACATGACCTTTCTGTGAACACAGGAAGTTTTGCTTTTTGAAATATTATATTAAAAAAAGGAATATGTCTCAGGTTTAGTCTTTCAATAAAAAAGAATTTAAACAACAACAACAACAAAAGCAAAAGTAGACTTCTCACTGACTCTTCGGTAGTGTTTCCACTGCCCCTTACATTCAAGATAATTTTTTCCCTGAACTCTGAACTGCTCCTCTGAAAATGAAACCATGCAACAGAGACTTTTTCTTGGTTAACTGAGTGGATACAAGAGATCACAGGAATTCTTGTAAATTACAGAGTGACAGACTGGCCTGAGCCAAGGGATGGAGAACAGATGAAAGACCCCAGATCTGTATCTGTTATAAGAACAATGAAAGACAGCTGAAGGGAAGATAGAGGATGCCAGCTATACAGTAATGCAGATTTTACTACAGTACAGCTACTGATCCTGAATCTTTGTGCCAACCTGGGATGCTGCAGTACTGGTTGTACAGTCAGGTTTTCAGCAGAGCAAAGACCCTGCCTGCAGAGTTGATCAAACAGGCCATCAATCAACCAATTCACATTATGTACTTAAACCTCCTTCTCAAAGTCAGGTCATAATTCATACAACTGACGACCTCCCAGAGCAGCTGTGTTAAACTTAAGGTAAGAGCTGCAAAAGGAGGTAAAGCAGCAGTAAAATAATATCTCCAGTTACTAATAATAAACACCAGAACCCCTTCCCATGACCTCTTCTTAATGGGTATCTCATAAAAATCACAGAAAAGAGGGTTTTTAACTCACCGAGGATTACACTTGCATGGTAATGAAATGAGGAACATTAAAGAGATTACTGGCACAGGAAATCGCTGACCATGCAAGGGGTGGGCAGCGACCATGGCCTTAAAGAGATAGCACTAGCCAAGTGTGAAAGACAAGTATTGTTTTCTTGTTTGATTCTGCAACAGCTGAATTCCATGGCTTTTCAAACCTTAACAGAGCTCAGCACTCAAGACAGTTGTTATGTCTCATTGCAAAACCACCACATTCCCTCTATGCAGCACTGATGAGGCCAAATCAGAAGTCCAGTTCTGGGTTCCCCAGTATAAGAGAAACATGCGCGTACTGGAGAGAGTCCAACAGAGGGCTACCAAGGTGATGGAACATAATTCCTATGAAGAGAGGCTGAGAGAACTGGGACTGTTCAGACTAGAGAAGAGAAGGCTCAGAGAGAATCAGATCAATGTACATACATGGCAGTCAGGAGTATGCAGAAAATAAGGCCAGATTATTTCCTGTGGTGCCCAGTGCCAGGACAAGAGGCAATAGGCACAAACTGGAATACTGAAGGTTGTCTCTGAACATCCAGAGCACTTCTGTGCTGTGTGGATGAAGAAACACTGGCACAGGTATCCCATAGAGATTATGGAGTTTCTCTCCTTAAAGATCTTCAAAAGCTGCCTCAACGTGGTCTAGGGCATTCTGCTCTGGATGCCCCTGCTTGAGCAGGAGTTGAACTAGATGGACCCAGAGATCTCTTTCTACCTCAAACATTCTGGGATTCTGAGATTCTTTAGATTTATCTATTGGAGTAAAGTGGAAGAGATGGGTCTTTCTATCACTAAGAGTGAAAATAAGGGAAGAATCTGAACTCTGTTTTAATTTGTTCGAAATATATGTATTTAAAATCAAATTTAATATTGTTGCTTATCTGCTTTTTTCTACTGTCATTGGCATGGACAGTACAGAACTTCAATGACAGAGTGCAAAGAAACATGATAAAATGATCTTAAGTGCTACCCCTAGGAACACACATCATCCCACAGTATGACTGTATGATATCTTTTATATAGTGTGAGAAATTTGCCTGGATTAGACAAGATATTGAATACATTTGTACTACGCTGTAGATTTCTGAATTTCTCTACTCTTCCTTTTTACTGAGATTCTGTATTCTTGGAATAAAATTCTGTGTTGTTCAAAAATTTTATCAAGGAATGGGATTGTATTCTTCTAAAACTGAAACTACTCCGGAATTTGAAGCAGTAGAGCACAGTAATTATAGGATAATTATTCAAAATTTTGTTCAGTATTTGGGAACTCCTGCTATGGTGTAACATAGTTCAGAAGATCTGTTTCCAAGGATACCTTTGTTCCTTTTCAGAAGTATCCCTTCTTCGTTGGAATCCTCTCTGCCACAACAGTTTTAAAGGGCTAGAAGAGCAAGGGCTTGTGCAGAGCAGCCCAGTATTTGCTCTGCCCATGGAAATCCTGTTTCTTGCTGGTGGTCCCTGATGAATGTAAATACAAGAACTTCATGTCTTGAACACCCTTGTTCTGGTTCTCAAATCAAACACAGACTTTCTTTTTGACATTTGGCAGATGGCATCATCTCTGTTAAATGGCATTTTTCCATTTATAAAATGAGGGTGTGTGGGGAGAAGGCACAATTTCCAGAATGTATTTTCATTTCCTTAAGCACAGCAATGGAAACTGGGCATGCATGGGGTGATTCTGTCAGACTTAGTGTGTGGCTTTCTGTGGTTAGAAGTTTTCAGTTCTTGTGTCTTACAAGGTTGTCAGGCCATGAATAACATGAAGACACTCTGCTTTTGGATGGCTCCTACTTTGGGACTTGAGTCCCTTATACCGTGCAACACTTGAAATCTTCCCATGAGACATTGTTTTCATCCATATTACTTAATGTCTTTCCTCTTATGGTAGCACTGGAGAAATATATAAATAAGTATATAGCAAAGAAAGGAAAACAATAATTGCTTTGGGACCCAAGTGAAAACATAAAAAAATTTCAGTGGCTACCCAGCATCATATTCTTCTCAAATACAAGGTAGGTATAAAGTAGCAGGACTGCATTTCTGTCTGAACTAAAGGGAGCTATTGCTTCTAAAATAAATTTTACTTTTAAGTATTGGCAGTTGTATCAAATCCTATCGCTATGTCAACACTGGCTTGCAAACTCATAAAATATTGAAAACTAGTAAAAAAGAGAACCTGTCAAAATTGGTTGTCAGTAAAGTCATTGGAGAAAAAAAATATGCTTGTCAGTAAAGACTTTAAGATATTTTAAGAGAAAATACATAGAGGATTTTTCCCATAGTCTGGTTTATATTCCTGAACTGAATTCATATTTTAACATGTAATATGGATTTATGGCCTTTTTTGATAGTTTGTGCCATGTCATACAGTGTATCACCATAAAGAGATGTGGGAATCCAAAATGACTTTAAGAATGTAACTGTCTGGAATTGAATGGAGGAGTACTTTTTACTGTGTTATTTGTATTTATTGTGATTTCATTTTCTGAAGTTTTATTAAGAAAAAAATTGGGACAGCCAGTGAAAAACAAAATGACAATTTTCTCCCTAGTAAATTGGTTTTGTTTTTGTCAGAACCTCTAAGCTAGGATCTTCTCTCATACTTTTGTAAGTAGAACAGCAAAATTCAGTGGAGAAGCACTGATGCAAAGTCAGTTCAGGTCCTTTCTGTACAGTGTTATGTAGCACTCCTCCCTCCCACCACCTTTTTTAGCCAAGAATGCAAAGGAATGTCTGAATGCTGTATAATAATAATTATATTTTGCTTTTGCGTACTTATTTTCAAGATCTATAAATTCAGTCTGTGACAGACACCAATTAATCACAGGAAAGATCTCATAGAGATATCAAGTGTGCTTTTTAGATGTGCCTAGAAGATTTGAGAGTAAGATTTCTCTGGGAAGTGGTGTCCATTCACCTCTCCTGCTATTTGGAATTTCCTAGACAGAAGTTCTAAGAATCCTTTCTCTTCCTTCACAGTAATCTCTTCCATGACTGTCAGAACTAGGCAGTAGCATTCTTAGAATAGAACATATTACTAATGCTTTTAGAATACAAGGTGAAACCTGGAAGGTTCTGTCTCTACCAGCAACATGGCCTTGGGGAAATTCTGCACATTACAGATTATCTTTATACGGCTAATTTCCCTTAGCCAAACTGTCCACGAGAATGGTTCTGTTCTATGCTGTTCCCTGGACTGTCATGACTGTGATCTGCAAAAGTGCTAGAGTTTGCAGGTAATTAAAGGAATATGTAGTTACAAGCAGTGCTGGCACTGTTTTTCTGATTGCATTTCGTTGTCCTGGATGTAGCCAAACAGCATCGATCTTACAGCAACTGTAGACTCTGGTTCAGCTATGTTGGAGTAATATCTAGAGGTCTCAGATCAAAACCAGATCTGATGAACATTCTTGGAGCTAGCATATACCCGCTACTCACACATCAAAACAGAAACAAGTTCAGAAAGATACTATAACGAAGTCCAAATCCAAGTCACTAGTAGAATAAGAAAAATAATTCTGATCTCTTGCTTCCAGATTGCCATATGGCTTGCTAGCTTTGTGCATAGCAATAACATGCTGTTAGAGGGAGGTCAAATCTCAGTGTGAAGCAACACCATCAAACAAACAAAATAAAATTCTTCCATTGTTCAGGGAGGTTCCAAGATACTAGAGCTTGGAAAGATAATGCTAAAGACAAATCCCAATTTACTATTTAGAAATTCTCACACTTCTGTCTGTGTTAGGTATGTGCTTCGTGCAGAAACTGAAATTTGGCTTAGCAATTCCCAATCCATTTATCTCCATCAGTACTGTGCAGTTCTACATTGGTTTTATCCAATTCTTTATATCTCAGTTGCAATGGCTTACATCTAAATTGCAGGAACTTCACTTAGCTCTTCTTAATGCTTTTAAATAATCTAGTGAATATTTTTTTTCTTTCTCTTTCAGTCAGAATTCTGCCTGATTGGGTAACCAAGAATTTTTGTGTTGTCTTAGTTTCGAAAAAGCGTTGTCTGTTTTGTGCTGATGGTGAAGCCATCTGAGAAGGTGAGCAGAAAGATAGTCTCAGGTGGGATATCTTTGCTGTCCTCTTTGTACAAACATTAAAAAATCTTTTCAAACTTAATCTGCTTTCCTGTCACTTGCAACGTCCCTCCCTACCTCCTATTCCCAACATCAGTGTCCTAATTTCCTCCCTGACTGATTGCATGAGTCTTCTTTCCTTCTGCTGCTGTTGTTACTGACATTGTTACCTGTGTTATTTGGAGAAGTTTTCTGCAGTTCAGTTAAGCATCCTGAAGCCAAAGAAAAATGTGATACAAAGTCAAAACGATTGGGAGGCATTCAGTGGGGACATTTGCTGACAATTCTGTTAGGTCAGCAGCCCATGGTGTTGACAGCCTGATAGTCTTGAAACTTAGAAAACTACAACACTGGAAAGCTGGCAACTCAAGCTGCCAGAAATCTGAGGGTCAGTTGTCATGAGAAATGCATGCCAACTCCTGATCCATCAGGGTAAAATCTGAGCCTGGAAGGTATTGAATACCTTTGCCTGCTGTTATGTGAAAAACAAATTGAAAATGATCAGTTTGCAAATAGTCTTGTCCTGGATTTTCTTTCAAGAACACATCCACAGTGCTGTGTCCTGTGCAGGATCTCCAGTATGTGAAAGACATCAAAAAACTGCATGGAGCTCAGCAGAGGGCAACCAAGGTGACAGGTTGGAGCACTTGCCAGTGAGTGGAGGATGAGGCAGCTGGGTTGTTCAGCCTAAGAAGGCTGAGAAGACATGTTAATGGGAAGTTACAGGGAATACGAAGACAGATTATTCCTTAGAATGTACAGGGAAAGGCTTGCAGATGACAGATATTTGGACTGGTTATTAAGAAAAAATTACAAGGAAGGTGGTCAAATTTTTGAATGGGGGCCCGAAGTATCTGTGAAATCTCATCTTAATGAATTCAAAAAGCAGCAGGATGAAGTGCTGAGCAATCTGATCTGAGCTTTCTTTAAGCAAGGGGTTAGGACAGTTGGTCTGAAGAGATCCTTTCCAACCTCTATTATGACTCATTTCATCAGATGGAATTCATAGTCCAGAGATCATCTAGTAGAAACTCTTGCCACAAACATGTTTTATGTCTTTGTAAAAAAGAAAAACAATTTTAGCTAAAGTTAAATTAATGGCTAAAAACTAATGACCATTTACTGGAATCCACTAACAAACATTTCATGGACAAGAAAAGGAAACAAAAGTGTGCCAAACACAAGCAAAAATACAAGCTTTAACTTATGTTGAAAGTATATAACGTCATTGAAAACTTCTTCAGAAAACATCAAAGTGAGATTATTTGACACTTTACATTTCAAAACATGAAATGTGACTTAGAATTCAGTTTTTTGGTCTTCAAAGAGAAACTACTTTGGTTCCATTCTTTATCTAATCCATAATGTCAGCAATAATCTGTAAATGAGAGGTAGAATAAATTTTTCATTGTAACTGGATAATTGGCTAGAGAGAGTCCACAGGGATCTCTGAAACAAGAATCACCTCAAACCGTCAGAGGTGTACTGAGCAACTGAGTAGAGTGAGAGAAATGAGCACTGACGTTGCTTTTTTGTTCACTGTTGGTTACAGCCACTTGTTATCTTCTGAATCTCCACCCTTAGAGTGAAATTTTCAGGTATATCCTTCTCCAAAAGGTCACAGTTTGTGGGTTGCTAAAGAAAGTTCAGACCTTTAGGTGTACAAAATGATGATTGTGTGAAAACTCCATACTCCTTTTAACAATTTTCACTTCCTTTTGACATTGTTTATTTTTATCAAAACATTTGATTTGATCTACACAGACAATTGTGTAATTCTTATATTGAAATTAGGCATTTTTATTTTATATTTTATTATCCTTTCTCCATTAAGCTAAGGCCAATTAGTTTCTATTTATGTTGCCTCTGAGCTTTTCATTTTCAGATCTTGCTAAAATATACTTCTGATCCCTGCAAGACAATTTGCGTAGTTTAGATTTCAGAACGGACTGCTCCCAGCAGAGTCCTAAAAAGACCTAAGGGCCCAACAATTTGTAACATCCATCACTTGTACGTGAGGTGGCATATGCAGGACCTCAGGTAATCCGTGGGACAGATTACTTTGGAATGGCTGAACGGAGACTGCAGATGGGTCTGTTTTTATTAGCAAATGCAAAGGGGATCACTTTTACAGTTTGCAATAACGTCTCTGTGACAGAACGCCACAGCTCTTACATTTTATTTGTATGGTTGGCATGGCCACATCCCCTTCCTGCAGAAAAGCATCAGGCTCTTTATGGCTACCACTGGAGATACTGAAAAACCCCGTATCAGCTGTTTCATCTGAAGAGACAGGGTAAAAATATTCAATTATGCAGCAAGTCAGGATTGTAGAAGGCATGTCAGGCTTGGGACACAGTCATTGTGTTGGGTGTTCTTCACAAAAACCTACTATCTCTGTACATTTCAGGGTATCTTTGCAGCCAACCCAACTGCTCAACCTAACATATGTCAGATCCAAAGAGTGACTTGCCATCAAGAATTGATTAAGAAGGTGAAAAAAAGCCTTCCCACATAAGACTCAATGAGTCATTAAAAGGAAGAAGGGCCTTTCACTCAGGCTGCACCAGCTGAAGATATGACTAAGAGCTGCAAAAACGGAGTGAGGCTGCAGGAGCTCTCTTTTATGTTACCAGTCTGGATGAATAAAACATGTCTTGTTGCAAGCCTGGCTGGCTGTAAATGTCTCATCTGTAAGTTTAGGTGTCTGGTGTGTGTACGTACATGTACACATAATGCAGAGAAAGGCAGAACTCATGCCAGAATGGCTCAAACACTGATAGAAACTGGAGAGTTATTGTGTATAAGGGTCATTAGCTACACCGTCACAGAGATCTAAAGCAATCTCAGACCAAACAGTAAGTACATTTTCTAAAAACATTAAGTATCTTTTAGCATGAGAGGCTTCTCTTGCAGATGCTTGCTTTTTCCTATCTGTGTATAAAAGGAATATGGTGTAGTACAGAACAATTATTTTTTGCAGTAAGAAAAATAACCTGATGAAGAAAATAGGGCTGTGACTGCCTAAGGATATAAGATAATGTTCAAGTTCAGATCAATGATCCCTGATCCGAACAAGGCAGAAGAAGACTTTTAGCCTTGATGTCCCACCCTCGAAGTGAACACTCAGTTAACTTATATGCTTGCCAGCATAGTGGAGATAAAAAAAAAAGGGTCCCTAGGCTGTTCATAACCATCTCTGCTGTGAGCTATACTGTCACTTTCTGGCAGTGAGACCTGCCTAGTGGTGTGCTCTGGAAGAGCAGCATTGTGCTGCCATCGACTGATCCAAAGACCTCATCTCTGCAGAGTGCAGTGGTGATGGAACCAACACATTTTTTGGTGAACTGTTTTATATAACTGTTTTATACTTCTTCCTTTATGTATCTGGAGCATATGAAATCACTGTCATCCCTCTCTGCACTAACCTGAAACTATTTAGCTTCAAGTAAGCAAAGTTAAAGAAAATCACTCCCAATTAGGCTAAGGTTCTTTCCTCACCTGGAATCACTACAGAACTTCCTAATGAAGCAGTCTGATTCTTAACTTCACCTTTAAGGATTTATCAGGAGAATTACTACAATTTTCCTCTATATTAACCAACAAATCCAATAGGAAAATGGTATGAATTAAGCTTGTTAATTCCCAGATATTATAAGCAGAATGAAGAGAATACAGTGAACTGAATAACTTAATTGTACATCTTTCAAAGTGTTTGGAAAACATGGGCTTGCTTGATATACTTACAGCCTTTATTATCTGTACAATTTGTAACCAGAAATACATGGGAGTCAGTTAAGGTTTTCAAGAAAAGTTTTCTTTTCTTTTCCAAATGAAAGTGTCATATATCATACAATATCAACTCCAGTGTTAGACTAGCAGAAATTTACTGCACTGTGTCCTCGCAGTGAAAATTTGCAGCTAGATTAATGTCCCTTTAGATGGCATTAAATCAATTTCATATGTATACTCGTATTTTTACCAGAGTGACATTTTGCAATAGCTGATGTTTGATAGGGGCAGCAAAGGAAAAAAACTCAGTGGATTTTTTTACCGAGTTTCATGTAAGTATAAATATATGTATATATATGCATATCAGACAAGAATATACCTCATGCTTCACTTTCTGCAAAGAAGTCTTGATTTTGCAAAGTCAGGCAGCTTGCTTCATGTTACTCATACACGCTGTATGTTGTCTGTGCAGCTTCCCACAGCTGAGAAACATCTAGAGTTGCACCTATATAATCTGAAAAGAATTGATTTATTTTTGTATTGAAATTGTTGTTAAACACCTCACACTTCAACAACTGTTATATGGGATAAAGCCCACGTGATGGATAAATTCTACCAGAAACGGGGTAACAAACCTGAGCCTGTTTTGCATTGAGTTTTCTATCTTTCTATGCATTAGCTATGTTGATGAATACTGGCTCTAACTCAGTTCCTGTGCTTCTAAGGGGCATCCAGAAATGATGTCATCCTCTTATTTTTCTTCCAAAGAGGGATTCAATTTAATTTTCTGGAAGGCTTCATATGTCTTTTGTCACTTATTTCTTAACCCTTTGTCCTGTCATGCTGAATACCATTTGTCAGCAGAGTATGCGGTTAACATTTAATTACCAGAAGAAGAGGATTTTTTTTTTCTTCTTCTATTAGAGGCTGCAAAATTATAAATTAATACCTGGGTCAAGAAGAAACTGACCTATTCAGCATTTATGGTTGTAAATTGCTTGGGTGACTTGTCTTTTTGTGCTTTTGTCAACAGTGATGAGAGAAATGGAGGCCTCTTATGTATGCATTCACTATGGAAAGAACAAAAGAGAGAATTCACAGAGGCTGAATAGTTCCTTTCTAATACATACACCTTGAAGCATTTTTATTTTTAACTTTTTTTTCATGTGATTATTATTTACTTTCCAGTATGGGGCAAACTATCCACTGGCAGAGTCATAAATGAAAAGATGACTGCAAAAAATCCCCAAAGATTTGACAGCCTTTGAAGACAGCTGGTTTGTAAACAGCTGCCAAAAATTTGCATGGAACAGCCATTGTCTATACCTTCACCTGCTTTATTGCTCTCAGGAAGGATTTTCAAAGTTTCCACATAGGGAATGTCTTTCTAAACCTAAAGGTGAGCTGCACAAGACTTTTTATTTCATATATTTCTCTTTTGGAATATGTGCAGGGTTTGTTTTTATTGATTCTTTATCTGTGTTGTGCTTTGAGACTCTAGGATGGAAGAGAATAGGAAAATAAACACTGAACATTATATTAGATTTAAGCTCGTATTGGGTTTAGATGGCAAGATTTTGGTGGTGGGGGGCTGCAGAGGAGACCTCTGTGAGCAGAGCCCAGCACTGCACCATATCAGATCAGAGTCAGCTCCAGCTGTTCCAAAGGAACACAACACTGGGCAGAGCAGAGCCATAAGCAATGCTGGGTGAGCAGATTTAAGAGGAAAACTGCTTCACAGCAACAGCTGGGAGAGGGGAGTGAGAAATGAGAGAGAAGCAGCCCTGCAGGCAGCAAGGTGAGAGCAGGAGGAGGGCAGGAGGTGCTCCATTTGCAGAGCAGAAGTTTCCTGCATCCCAGGAGAGGACCATGGTGGAGCAAGCTGTCCTCCTGCAGCCCATGGGCACCACACAGAGCAGATCTCCACGTGCAGCCATGGAGGATCCCACAGTGCAGCAGTGGATGAGGCCACAGCCATGGAGATCCCCTCAATTGCAGCCCCAGCTTGAAACTGCAGCCATGGAGAGGAGCCTTGCAGAGGGGCAGGTGGGCTGGGGGAGCTGCCACCTTTGTGAACCCGTGCTAGAGCAGTTTCTGAAGGATGGGCCCTGTGGTACAGACCCACATTGGAGCAGTGCTTGGAGAGCTGCAGCCTGTAGGAAACCCTCACAGGATCAGTTCAGGAAACATGGCATCCTGTGAGAGGGACCCGTGGAGTATGGGCAGAGAGTGACCATGAAGACACCACACAGACGAAGCAGTATGGACAGACTGCAGCCACCATTCCCCATTACCCTGAGCTGATCAGGAAGAGGAGACAAAGAAGGGTGGATGAGAAGAAGGTGTTTTTAGTTTGCTTTTAGTTTCTTACTTCTCTGGTTTGTTAGAAATAGGCAATAAATTACATTAATCTCCCTATGCTCAGTTTGTTTTGCCTGTGACAGTGATCAGTGAGCTATGTCCCTGTCCTTATCTCTACCCTTGAGCCCCTTTTCACTGTGTTTTCCACCTCCCTTCCTTTGATGAGGGGAATGAGAGTGGTGTGGTGCAGTTCAGCTGCACATCAGGGTGAAGCCACCACAGGGCTTTGTTCTTCAAATCTTCAGTGTTTAATTTTCTGCACTACTTTATGGATTTTGTCTGCATACAAACATAAACGCACACACATTCTTCCTCTATCATCTCTATTGCCTCTCCTGCCTGTTTTAAAAATCACTTTTAAAAATTTCTGTCTATTCTCTGTGTCATATTTAATTTAATCCTGTATTTATAATCATGGTAAAATGAAGAATCACTCAGGGCTCTTCTGTGCATGGTTTGCAGCAGTTTTCATAAATAAGAATTTAATAAAAAAAATCTATTTTTTACACTCTAATTAAAAATTAAGAGGAATGTATATATATTAAGAAAAAAAGAAAGAGCAATAAAAACAGACCAAATTCTTCTCTCAGCTGCATACACTGGGCAGATTGGATTTGCTGGATTTACTCTCATTTATAATCATGTGGAGGGTGAAGCAGAGCTTGCAATAACTGCTTTAACAAAGCGATGAGCTAGGAGCAGTAATAGGGCAGTAATTAAAGAGTGCCTCTAGCGCACTCTTTTGAAGGAGCTCATATAACTTTTCTCACCCTTAGAGTGTTACCTGCACATTTTTTAATCAGAAAACATAGAGGTTTTCAAGGCAGCTAAGCAATGACACCATTGAATTATCACAGCTAGCTGGTTACACACTTTCCTACTGCTGCCCTACACCATTGTGTGGAGACACAATAAAACTGCGCCTTGCTTGAATCAGAATATGTTATTTTTATACCTAAAATTGACATTTGTCCAGTTCCAAGAAAATATATCTTCTGTGGAAGTAAAACCCCAGTTATTGCAGTGGAGGTAAATGCATAATAGTGAGGGGACAGGACACATCATGTTTTTAAAACCACAATGTTTCTTGTGGGACAGCAGATCACATATAAAAATGAAACACTTTCATGTGATAACTGCTTAAAAGTGAAAGTCTTTGTCCTAAGGGAGGGAAAGAACTCTCTTATAAATTAAAACACTCTCATTTGGATTATTAAATAATTTCTCAGTGGGAAAGAGTAAAATTAGAAAGAGCACTTCTAGAGTGAGAACTGTGGGTTTTAAAGAAATTCTTTTAGGAGCAGTGGAAAAGGGTTGCAATGTTTTTTGACTAATTCTTCTAAAATCATTCACACTTGGTCCTCAGAGGGCCCCAAAACACTGCGTGTGAGGGAGGCAGTAGGTATTCTGCTGGTGAGATGGAGTATCAGAGAGGGCTCCTGAGGTTTCAGAACTCAGCGTTTGGTTATGTGGAGGTTACATGTTGGCTTAATTATGTTAGTAGCATTAAGACTGTGAGGCAAAAATACTTATGAGAATGGAATTGAAGCCACTTACTCTTTTAATATTTCTGCAAATAGTGCTCATAGTTTTGCAAGATGGCCTCAGATGGATAGGAACGGGAAACAGCCAGAGGCTGGATGTAACTTAAGGCTTTTCCACAGTTAATTGTTGTTAAAATAAAGGGTTGTAATGAAGAAGTCAGAGTATAACTGTGCAAAGATCATATTTATTTATGCTTTATATACCTACATATACTGACATTTATTATTTCCTGTTGCAAGCAAGTCATAATAATCCTGTGTCTGGCTTCATAAAGTGTATGGATTTGAAAATATGTCTGTATCAATATATAGCACTACACAGCCGGCTAGCAATTTGTGTGCATCTAGCTGTATTTCTGCAGAGCTAATCTCATCTTCCATCCAATATAAAACTGCCAGATTGTCTTTCATGCCAGTAGACCACTTATTTTTCCACTTGTGCATAGTTAAACCTAGGTTTGCAAGCAGCTTTCTAAGTCTATCTCATTCTTGTGTCTGTGTGTGTGTGTATGTCTGTCACTATTTCTTTAGTTCTTTGGATTAACAAATACTGCATTGGGAACTGCCCAAGAAAACTTGTGAACTCAGCATTAGAGTCCTTCAGATACCACTAAATGCTGTTATCTTTCAGACATACACAATGAGAGGTTAGAAGATAAAGTTTCTTGTTTGTTATAGCCTTAGTGCTGTATATCTTATGCTGCTGATGCAAAGGATTTTAATAAAGCCTTGAGGGATTAGGAAAGGGAGGGAAAAAACTAGTCTGATTATATCAGAATCAATTAACTGTACTGAAATCTTCGTTCTCTGATGATGGACTTCTAACAGAAATGAGTTTCCTTGTGCAGTAGTTTATAACAAAGTTTGAGAGCTGAGTAAATCAGGCCACAGAATTACAGCCTCTCTCTGACTCCTAGACAGTATGAAAAAATATGATAGGAGAAAAAAGGTCATCAAAGTCATTATTTTGGCACTTTTATCACAGTATAAACAACCGCTCAGGTTTCTGAATATTCACTGATCTATATTTCTCCCCCTTTTTTGCATTCTTAAATTTAGGTCACCCTTTCAAACCAAAGTTAGTCATTTTTTTCAGAGGCACAGCCTTGTTTGATGCATTTTCATAGGCAGCTTGAGATGTTTCATTGTTGCCTGAAATGTGACAGTAAAATCCTCCTCTAATAAAAAAAATGAATTTTCCTCTAGAACAAAAACAAATTCTGAAGAACTACCCAGAAAAAAAAGTAAGGAAAGATTCAAACTTCAACTAGCAGAGATAGACAACTTCAATGCCTATAAAGGATGTGCCAAGTGAAGAGGTTTATAAAAACTGTGATTTTCCTCCTTCTCAATGTAAAACATATGTAAAGAGAAACTTCCCATATGTATATTGTATATCTTGGAACACAAATGTAGTGAATCTTCTGCAGAAGCGTGGCAATGACAGGGTTACAGGCATCTCAGACTGTGTAGGTGGAGCCAGTCTCATCCAGCAATGAGGAAAATGGCAGACCTTTTAAACTGTATTTCTCCCACCCCTAAGACAATCACTGTATTGCTTATTATGTATGTTTTATATCCAATCCTGTTGAAGTCTGTTGATTGTTTTTCCATTTGTATGACTGGCAGTGAATGAAGCCCTACTGCAAGTAAAAGATCAGCTTTTGAAAGAATAAGCTCTTTTTTTCTCACTATTTTTTAAATGTTCTGTTTTATTTTGAATATATATATATATTTGCCATATGGCTTGCAGGCTGCCTTCGTGTGGTAGTAACAATGATGAGCCATGGTCCAGTAAGTGGTTCTGAGACCACTGAACATGGCATGAGCATCCCTATGCTCATCCTCTAACAGGAAAGAATGGTAAACATCTGGGATGTGGACGTCTGTGACTGCTCATACTGCAGAAGAGGATGCTTGGGGTGGGGGGTGATCACATCCATGAGTATGTGAAGGGAGGATGCAAAGATGAAGCCAGGCTCTGCCACAACAAGAGGCAGTGGGCACAAATGGAAGCTCTGAGTGTCTCTGCTTGAGCAGGAGTTGAACCAGATGAATCCAGAAGTCTCTTCCAGTTTCAGAAGTTCTGTGATTCTGCGGTGCTGTGAAAATACTGAAATAAAGAGCTGTGATGCTTTTTCCTTCATGGAGAGGTCTGCCTTATTGGATCTAAATTAGAAACTCTTTGGCACTGATGATGGGAGATCAAACCTATTGGTTCTTGCATGATGTATCTATCCCATAATCATGCACATGTGTATTTCCTGTTAGCTGTAATAACGGGTAATGTATTGAGAGCAGATGCTATTTAACCAATCACTGTCTTGTACTATTACATCTAGGTTTATTTAAATGCTGTGCCTTTCCATATCATGTGAGCAATAGTGTCTCTTTCCACAACAAACCATGGAGAAAATGCTCCTTGCTGCTAATGATCAGACTGCAGGGATGCATTTCAGCCCCACAGCTGAATTTTTTTATAAAGAAAACTTCACTGTTGCCAAACAAAGTCTTGAACTACAAAAGATGAGTATTTCACTTAATGAGATACTTCCATTCAAAATCACCTTGGATATGAGATGGTACACCTTCATTTTAGATGTGTGCTCAGGTTGGTTTGCACATAGGTGTGGTTTTGACCAGAGTTAATAAAAAGGCAGAGATTGGATAAAGAAAAAAGTCTGCAACAAGTTTACTTTTGGAGTAAAAGTGCAATTTGGTGTGAACTGGATTCTCTTGTTTCTCAGTTAGCAGTCAGTGTCCTGAGGTATAACCAAGCTCACTTTTCAGCTCAGATCAGTCAGGGCACCAGGTCAGAAAAGTCTCTGTGAAAACTTTTGTGTAACATAATGGACAATGCAGTGTGCCACAAAAAAGGCAAAAGTAAAAAGAGAGAGACAGTGAAGGAAGGGTATGGGAGAAGAAAACCATTAAGAAAACACATTTACTGTTCATGAGTGGTGTAGTCCAGGGATCTGAAATGAGTAAGGTAAAGGTAAGGATTTTCTTATCACACATGTTTTTCATCCCAGTCCTCATCTCTTCCCACACACAAAAGCTAAAGGATTGGCTGTGTCTATATGTAGCACATGATTTCATGCTTATCTTTGATCAGTGACTGCACATGTAGAAACTCAGGGCAGTTCTAGGATCTGTCTCTTTTGGATGTTCATGCCTTCTCATCTTGAGCTTGTGGGCCTGCTAATTGAGTTCCTGCAGCCAAAAGGAGATGGTTTTTTTTAGAAACTACATCTGAATAATTAGAGCTCCATCCTTCTATACAATGACATTTTTGTGATGCAGAACAGTCTTATGGTCAAATTTTGCCCGGCTTGTAAAATGTCCTCCAACTCCAACTCTTGTTGCTGGTTCTGTTCACTTTGGTCAGTTGGTTATTAGGAACATTTCTGTGCTGTGAGTGGGATGGTAATCCTTAGAAGACACCTTGGGGTGGTGTGGTTAGGGTTTATCAGTTTCTACCCAGTGCACAGGAGTTTAATATGATCCTCCTGTTTCATAGCCAGATTCTTTTTTCTCTCTAAGGTGATCAAGAGTCAGCTCGGAGAGGGAGCCCAGCTTGTATGAATCTTAAAGAAAACAGCTGAAACCATGCACTCAGTTTCCAATTTTGTAGAAATCCAAGTTAATTCAGAGACACTTGTCAGTACAAATCCATATTTAACCATGCAGTTCCACAGAGTGGGTGCAAATGTGTGGCTGAGTTAGATCTATACATTTTTGAGCAGCTGGTTAAAATCATGTGGGTGACTTACTTTTTGCACGGAACATTTTTTTCCTGTATATATTTAATGTGTTATGGAAGATAAGCACACGTCTGTGGTTAAATCTATTGAATACTCCAGAGCAACAGAAGAAATGACCTTACTGACTGGGTCTCTTGGTGAGCGAGGAAATATTTCTCTGATGTTTGCGACTCTTGCTTCAAACTTACAGGGATATTTTTTGCAGTGCAAATGTCTGAGCAGCCCTCTAAAGGCCAAGATGGGCAATTCCACAGGGGGAAGCAAGTCAGGCATTCAAGACATAGAGTTGTTGTTGAATTCACAATACTTTTTTGTCTGTTTTTCTAACCTAAACCCAGACTTAACAGATGGTTTCTGAGGTATGTTTCTTGACCTCCTGTGCTGTCACTGAGATTGGAAATCCCCACTGCAATTACTAGCAAGTTCCTCTGTCCTCATCTGTTATGAATGTTGACTCCCAAGGGAGAACATAACCAAGAAACTGAGTCATGCTGACATTGTGATACTGAGCTAACACAAATCATTATCCTTTGCTTTTGGAGGGAATAATATATTATTCTATGTTGTTAAGATTGTCCTTCCTGGTACTCTTCAACCCTTAGCAATTAAAACAATATATTTAAAGGCCAGTAGTCTACTGTACGGGAAAAAGTCAGTTATAACCAGAAAAAGAGAGGAAGCAAAAGGAACAGGAGGAGAGAGTTATGTATTGCTACAGACCCCTCAGTAAATTTTGCAAAGCACAGAATGCTGCAAGCCCTGGAAAGATTTCAACAGCAGGCCCCTCTGTAAAGCTAAGTAGCTCTACATCTACTCTTGCAATTGCAGTCTTTGCTTCAGTTGCATTATTCTTCCTCAGCTTGACTAAGTTTTCCTGTATTTCCCGTCTATTTTCTGAAGAGGCAATTGTTGTGAATGGTGGAGAAGGTTGAGTGCCTAACTGAAATAAAGGAAAATTAGTTTTTAAGGAGAGTAAATTGGATAGAATAGGACCCATAAGGATAGCAAGCTGGCGATAATTCAGTGTAGTCTTCCTGTTCTGCTCCTGTTTATTAAATATTCTTATTGACTTCTGCTTCTCAGTACTCTATGTTCTGTGGTGTACTAAATTACAGTAACTGAATATTCTGTCTACATATGCTGACTGGTCATTTGAGAGATGAGTGTACTTAAGTCAGAAATGCCTTCCTTTAGTCCTTGCATCTTTGAAATGCCTATTATAAAAGGCACATCTGTGAGAAGGCACTTTCCTCTGCCAAATGAGAGTTAATGCTGAAAAAGCTACTGAGCTAAACAAAAGAACAATCTTTAAGGAGGAGCCTTCTTTCTAACTCGACTTTGTTTTCCTGTCCACAGCTAGGATTGTGGGTAGGAATTAATGCCAGTGCTTCCATACATAAACCTTACCTCCAATAACGTAAGTCCTACCACAGATACATTTCAGAAAGGTCAATTTCCCTTTATGGAAATCTAGAAATGCTGATGGACATTCTTTGGCTATATGATTTTTGGCTGTATAATTTTTGACTATGTAAATTTTGCTTTTTTATTTTTTTGCCCAGGGAACAAGATGTTCTGAATGCCAGCCATTTCTGCCAATGGGGAGTAAATTGCACAACACTGAGGTATGCTCTCATGAAGAAACATACATTTATTCATGATGTTTAACTGATATAACTTTCTCTCTTATTTTTTTGTGTGTCTAAAGCTCTTTTGGATGATGCCCAGATGTGTCATGGGGAACAGCATAAACCAGTGACTTCTCTCAGAAGATTGCTCTGATGATGCCATCAAGTTCTGGAGGGAGACTTTTCTCTCTCCATGGATGTACACTGTAATTTTGTAGGCAGATGGCTGATCTTGGCCAATTTTCTTTGATACTGAGAAATGGACAAGATGTTCCAACTTTCTCCCCGTTTCAGAAGGATAAGAGAAAATATCACTTCTCTCACTTCTGTAACTTCCCTTTCCCTTCCCTAACTATTGAGTTGCACAATCCTATTCCCACTAATTTAGATTTAAAATTCTCTATTTTTTTTTCCTGTAATGTTGCAGACTCTCACTGCCAATACCCTTCAGCATACTCTATTCCTGGGAGACAGAACATTTGCTGGGTTGTAGCTCAGAGGGTCATTCTCCTGAAGAACAAATTGAAACCAAGCGTCTCAAGGGCTTGGAAACTATGTGCTCGTTTTACAACAGTGTGACCCTTTTACAACAATGTGATATTTCCTCGAGCTGCAAATTTTTTTTTAAAGTGTCACTCATATCTGATGTGTTGGTTGTGCTCTGAGAACACTTCTTGAAAGAAACTCCCAAAGGAGAAATACCTGATTTCCAAATCCCAGTGAAGCTTGCTTCTTAATCAGATATTGAACTGCTCAACAAACTGCTCAGCAGAAGAGAAAGCTCTTCTCCACTTCCTCAAACCTTACAGGCTTGAGAGGTATTTGGGAATTAAAGTTGTCATATTTACAGACTTCAAATGCCTCTAAAGATGGATGGAAAGAGAAAAAACTTAAAATGTAATGTACATTCAATTTCTTGATGCTCCCATATCTCACATTACAGGACCGCCTTTATTTCCTGAAAGAATGATGAGATTTGTCCTGCTTCTCCAACACAGCCATTCCTTGTCTGGCATTTGCTGAACTAAGAATAAGACTAAGTGCTCTGTCTTGCTTAGCTATCTGCAGCAGAAGCTAAACCTGTATTCAAAAGGGAATTCTACAAATTCAACATACACTAAGTAATTTGGAGGCAGCAAACAGCAGCTGTTCAGAAAACATTCAGATTGTTGTCATTGATCTCTGTTTTCCATTTGGAGTAGCAGTCTTTTAAAGCAACTATAACCCTCTCTCTTTGAACTGGGCCCTGGAGCCTCATACCTCTCATCAAAGCTAGGAAAATTTCTTTTGCCTTAGAAAATTGTAAAGTATATATAGTCTTTTACTGGGGAGGGACATATATTTCTAGAAAGAAATAGGCAGCTTTTTATTTATTTTTACCCATTTTACCTAAAATTGTGTCCACATGTGAGAGATAAGTATATCTAGTTACTGTAAGATGCCATGCCTAGCCAAATTATTTGAACTCTGGCACCCCAACTTAGAGAAATATTTGAGAGCAGAAAGAGCAATTCTAGTCTCTCTCTGCATATACAAGGTGCAGGTTTTATACCCTGGGGATTCCTTCAAACAATTAAGGCTGTGCAAGTTTTTTGCTTTATGTTTCTCCTATGCAAACAAATTTAATTTGTGTGGTATATTCAAGGCAAGAGGCTTGGGAATTTTCTCAGCCTTCTGATTTAAGGAGTCCTTCAGTTCCAAAGTGCAGCTTTCAGAAAAACAGTAGATGCTTGTTCCCATGTTTACATGTTTGCATTGTGAATTATGAAGCAAACCTGTCCTTAGCAAACCAAACTAGCAAACTCTGTGATCATCCTGCAGGGATGGAAAATTCATGACCCTGTTGAAACTGATGAAATATCTTGTTTTTCTGAGCCAGTTGCATGCTATCAGTTTTCCATGTTTCTGCCAAAAATGAGTTTTCAAGTAAACTTTGCAAAACAGAAGAAAATTTGACTAGAGTCACTCAAGCTTCACCTAAAAATAGCTAACAGAGATGAAATTTGGAGAGGAAGGATGTCATCTTAGACAAGGGGAAGATTCCATTACAGACAAGCTGGGATAACACCTCTGGTTTCTAGGGCCAGTTGATGGGCAGAGCCTGTCTTCCCTCTCTATAGGAACAGTAACTGCGTAAGATTCACATGCTAAGTTGTATGAAGTGCATGCACCGCACCAGGAAACTCAGAAGTCTCTGTGGTGCTATTCCTTAATTAAATGCAACTGTAGTTGTCTGTATTATTCATGTTCTTGGTTTAACCTCCCATGCTTTACAGACGGTGTATTTATCAATAGCAATTTCCAAATCTATAATCCTTTTTGTAACCCCCATGACCCTCCCATTTCCCTTCTGTCACCCCCAGGGCCGCCCCTGCCCCCCACCTCCCCCCAGTCCCTTTGAGAACCCCCAAATCTCCTCCCTGCTCCTGCTGGCTTCACTCTAAAAGCCAGGATGCCACTGGCTGTCTTGGCCCCCTGGACATGCTGCAGGGTCATGTTCAGCCAAGAATCAACCAACACCCCTGGATCTTCTTCCTCTGAGAACCTTTCAAGACATTCTGCCCCAAGCCTGTAGAAATGCCTGTGGTTGTTGCGACCAAAGAGCTGGACCTGACATTTGATCTTGTTGAACTTCATCCCACTGGTCTCAGCATATTGATCCATAATGTGCAGGTCTCTCTGAAGGGCCTTCCTCCCTCCAGGCAGATAGACACTTCCCCTCTAACTTGATGTCATCTGCAAACTTACTGAAGAAACACTCAATTCCCTCATCCAGATCATCAATAAACATACTGAACAAGATGAGTTCCAGTACCAACCACTGGGGTACACCACTCATGACCAGTCACCAGCTGGATTTAGTTGCATTCCCTGCCAGTCTCTTGAGCTTGACCATCCAAGCAGTTCTTTACCTGACGAAGAGTATAGCTGTCCAAGCCATGGGCTGCCAGCTCCTCCGGCAAAATACTGTGTAAGACAGTGTCAAAGGCCTTGCTGAAGTACAGGTAGGCTTTGTCAACAGCCTTTCCATCACTCACCAGATGGGTGATGGATCATAGAAGGAGTTGAGCTTGATCACTGAGGATCTACTTTTTGTGAATCCAAGCTGGCTAGGCCTGGTTGTCCCACAAATGCCTCATGGTTGCACTCAAAATTTCACTTCTCTTGAGCCTTCTGGAAAGAATAAAAATTTGACAACACCACTGCTTTTTGCCAATCTCCCTAATGGCTTTTATTTTCCTATTCCATGCTCATTTTCCTTTAGCTTCTTGTACTTATGCCCAAAAATGTTTCAAAGCAGAAGTTTTAAAGAGATGCCAATGTTTAGAACAGAAAGAGACATGGAGAAGTAAAAACCTGTTTGCCAAGAGAATAGGATGGAGAAAAAGCAATGCATTTTTATTTCCCTTATTACCACCCAAACTATTTCCTTTCTCTCAAGTTAATTAATAAAAATTGAAATCTCTGTAGCGTCAGACACATAGCATGAGGAATAAGTAGAAAGCCTTCCATCTACTGCAGTTAATTATTGACTTTAGCACATTCTGGATCTGCAGAGAAGGAAGAAAGTAGAAATGATGTCAGGAAGGCAACCCTTCACCAAGTTTGCTAATGGTTTATTAAGTGCAAAAATCTATGGGCCAGTTAGCCACTGCTTCTGCACACTTGACCATTCAGAGGTTGAACCAAGCAAGGCATAAGAAAGGCAATGAAGGTTAAATTACATTCTGTGGTACTTAGGGTCTGAGAGGTTCCATGGCCAAAGAACAGAGAGTGCTGAAGAGGAATCTGCTTTAAAATTGTTTCTTTTGTCAGCAGCAGGTCTGACCTGGGTTTCTCAGCTTCTGTTCCTTTTTCTATGCCTCTTTGTCACTTATCTCCAAAAAAAGAAGACAGATTGCTCTTATTGCCATGATTATGGTTTTACTTTTGAACTTTTTTACATATTGGCAGCAGAAAAGAAGACAAAAAGCTAAGATCAGTTTTTTTTGTTTGTTTGTTTGTTTTGTTTTTTTGTTTTGTTTTGTTTTCTGGGAGCCAATAAGCTCTTCAAATTTGTGCTAGGGAGAGAACACTCATTATGGGACTCCTCAGTAAGATTTATTAAATTAAAGTCGGCCACTCAGAGCCAGCTCATCTATCTGTCACATTCTTTTTTTTTTGCAGATATACTGGGAAATCCATCTTCAGCTCTGCTCCTAGGTCTGTACATTACTCTTGGTATAACCATAGACTTTCCTATGCTTGTTATTGTGCACATGATGGTGGGTTGCAAGGAGCTTTTAAAGGTCTTCAAACAAACTGAGCACAGTGGTAGGCAGAGATAGCTAGGGAAAGACTGCTGCATATTGCAGAACACCAATGCAAGTCAGCAGGAGTTCTGCAAAAGGTGACAGCACTCAAGAGTTGAGTTTCTAGGAAAAAAAAGCTATATCTCAGAACTGTCACTCTCTGGTGCCTCAACTTCAGGCTGTGCAGTTATTTCCTGACCAAGATGCAGTCACTTAAGTAGCTGCTATTGATAGACGTGGGTTGGACTCATTTGAATTGCTGCATCCTTAACATGTCCTTTTTGAAAGGAAGTAGCACCGAGGATTGTATTTCAGTGTCATTATGAAAGTAGAGATGCTGATGTAATCACTGATGTCATTACACACATTCTAAGCACATGAATGAATGTCTCTCCTTGGTCAGACTACAGCTCATTAGAACAATAACTTGTTCCTGAAAGATGATGAAGGAGAGAAAAAAAAGAAAAGACAAGAGTGACATTTCTCCTAATATACCTTCTTAACTCCTGGAAATAAGCATTTTTGTTGAAATTCCCTAGCTGGGCACTGAATCTATGTGCTTATGTTTAATAGTTGTTGATGGCCTTTGTTTCCAGGAATGTGTCAAATCGCATTTTGGCACCACTGAAATTGTGTTTCAGTGAGTTCCACTATGTCCTTGGGCACTATATGAAAATATGAATCTGTTTGGTGGTTGCCAAATATCTACCTCATAATTTCACTTGTGTCCCTACTCCCACGTATTCTTGGGTTGTGAGAAGTATTGCATGATCACTGCCAATTTCTTTTCTCCAGGATTTTCAAATCTTCTATTTTCTGCTATAATATCCCTTCATCATCTCTTCTCCAGACAAACATATAATCTGCTTTTGAATATCTTTTCAGATAGAACATGGTTGATCTCTGGTTATTCCTTTTTCCCTTCTCTGTATTTTTTCTAGTTCCAATATATCCCTTTATTTTGTGACATAGGGATGAGAGCTGCAAGCAGTAAGATGAAAGAGTATTGAGGTTTTACAGGGTAGCATAACAATGCTTTAACTTTTGTTCTGTGCCTTTTCCTATAACCACTCCTGTTTTACTTGCCTTTCCCTGTGCACTAGGAAGACATTTTCAAGAACTGCAGCAGTGAGGCAGTGCTAGGACTTCAACTGTATTCTATCAAACAACAAATTTGTGTTTTTTAATCTGTATGAAGAAAGAAAAGTGTCCATCTCATAAAATTTTTGTGTAACAGCATGTACACCTGTAACAGAATACAGATCTAAGTGTATATAGATGTTTTCTTTGCCTGGAGAAGAGATTTCTGTTTAACACAGCTAGAGTTCATACTGAATGGGGATCTATATATTTCTCAAATGTGGACATCTCTAAGAAAACCATGATTTTGAAAGATATGTAGCATGACTGTGACTGAATCTAATACAATGAATGAAATAAGGATGAACGGTAGGAAAGAAATGAGGAAGGAGAAAGAGATAAAAAGGTTAATTAAAAAAAAAAAAAGAACAAGAATTAAATAAATAAATAAAGGGAGATTAAGACTGAAAGAAATAAAAAAAAAGAAAAGTCAGGACTTTGCAATAAAGGTGATTGTTCCAGATATTGTTTCCCTGCAGGATAGGGCTAATTTTGGAGTAGAGCTTCTGACACCTGTTCAAGATGCCAGGACAGAGGGTGTTGTTCACAGAGGGATGAAACTGTCCTTTATCAATAACTCCAACTCATTCAGCATAAACAAGATTCTCTTCCATCTGTGCAGCATCCTGTCATTGACTAAACAATGCTGAAAGGAAAATCCTACGCCCCACTTACTTCCTGCTCCTGACATATGAAGCTCCAAGAGACAGAAGACAGCACATGGTTGAAAAGAAGGAAAATAAATGAGGTAATGGCCAAACATAGCACAACTCTCATATCTTGCTGACTCCTCCACACATGACACAATGGATGGACCTGAAGGGGAATTTTTTGAGTATCACGATGTTGTGAATTTTAGGTGTTATGTTATGCTCTGACTATTTTGCAGAGCCGAAGGAATAGCACGTGGGGGTCATTTATTTCACAGTCCCAGAAACTCACACTGATGAATGAAAAGTAACACCAGTTTTCTAAGTAGTAGTTCTGAGATGCCAGGGTGAGGAAAACCGACTTTCTACTACTTGTGATCATGCAAGCTGAGCATCCCAGCACAGAAAGAGATTGAAGATGGAGAGATTAAATTCACTGACCTAAATGAAGTAGTCATACATGACTAACAGGGACTTCAATGGAAGAAAACTCCGCATATAGCAAATATGAATCCTGCTAACCCTACCAAAACTCAACTGAGAGACAGTTATCTAACTCGCATGTTGCAGGTTATCACTCAATTTCTTATTTTTTGTTGAAAAAAACCCAAACAAATGCATTTCTGGAGATTTAGGAGAGAATTTTCTTCATGCAAATGGTGAGAAAAGCTGCACATTCCCATGAAAATTCAGCCTTTCCTACTTCCACCTTCAAATAACGTTTAAGTCTCACAGTCTTAATAAGGAACAACAATTTCTCATCCCTTCTCATGACTGAAGGAGAAGTCCTTAATGGAGGCAGTGAGGCTTGCCATAGATTACCAATCTCTACTGGCAAATGGCAGAAAACTCACCAGCCTTTTGTACTCCTATGTTTGGTGTTCACTGCACTGCTAATAGAAGCATTAGCAACAATAACTTGTTTTAGCCAGTTCTTCATTCCCAAGCCTCATAGCTAATGATGTGTATCATGTCTAGAGGAAAGTAGTGTTTTAGTTTTATGCTGAGTGGCTGGTTACTGTGTAGTTTATAGGGAGAGACATATGCTGAAGTCCTTGTGTAATAATTCCTTCTCACATTAGAAAAGCATCCAAACTAAGGCAAGTATTCACACTGAGCTCTTGCATTCTTCTGGAAGTTTTCAGTTTTAATAATAGCACCTCTTCTCTTTCCTGAGAAAGACCTGGTGTATGCATGTCACCAGCTGAAACCTCCTTGTTGCTGACAAGCTGCATCTCTTCATGTCTCCAATAGGATGTAATTGCCTGATAAAGCATAAAGACCTCCATTTCCAGGGAAGATTTAACAGATCTCAGCTCAGAAGTTCCTATTCCTGTCTCAACTGAGAGCATAGCTTTGTGGAACTGTTTTTTAACCTCTCCCTAAGCATTGTACAGAAAGCTCAGGAGCTTAATTCAGGGTTGATAATTTGCCTGGCACCCTTCTGAGGGAAGGAAACTGCCCTTACCAGACATGGACAGTGGGACTGAGTGCACGTTCAGCAAATTTGCAAATGACACCAAACTGAGTGGTACAGTTGACATGCTGGAGGGAAGAGATGCTATCCAGAGGGACCTGGACAGGCTTAAGTGATGGGCGCATTCCAATCTCATGAAGTTCAGCAAGGACAAGTGCAGGGTAAGGTCCTGCATTTGGGTTGGGCAATCTCATGCACAGATACGGGTTGGGCAGATAATGGCTTGAGAACAGCCCTGAGGAAGATTTGGGGGTGCTGACTGAGGAAAGATTCAACGTGAGACAGCAATGTGTACTTGCAGCCCAGAAGGCCAAACATATCCTGGGTAGCATCAAAGGAAGTGTGACCAGCAGGTCTAGGGAGATGACTCTGCTCCTCTGGTCTCATGAGATCCCAGCTGGAGTATTGTGTCCAGTTCTGGGGCCCTCAACACAACAAGGACATGGAGATGGAGCATGTCCAGAGGAGAGCCATGAAGATGATCAGAGCAACCTCTCCTGCAAAGGAGAGGCTCAGAGATACGGAGTTCTTCAGTCTGGAAAAGAGAAGGATCCAAGGAGACCTTATAGCAGCCTTCTAGTACCTAAAAGGGGCCTACAGGAAAGCTGTGGAGGAACTTTTTGTAAGGGCTGGTAGCCACAGGATGAGAGGAAATGGTTTTAATCTAGATGAGGGTAGATTTAGACTAGATATTAGGAAGGAAATCTTTACTGTGAGGCTAGTGAGACGTTGGAACAGGTTGTGCAGTGAGGCTGTGAATGTCCCCACCCTGGAAGCATTCAAGGCCAGGCTGGATGGGGCTTTGAGCAACCTGGCCTAGTCCCCGCTTATAGCAGGGAGGTTGGAACTAGATGGTCTTAAAGGTCCCTTCCAACCCAAACCATTCTATGATTCTACAATTCTATTCTGCCTTTCTCTGAAAGTCTTTTATGGTCTCCTCCTTCCTTATGGTCACAGCAATTATTGATCTTTCGTTATGTATGTCTGCAGCACCTTCTGAGATAGTGTATTCTCATTTTACAGTTACAGAAATGAGAGCCAGAGGCTCAAAACAATGAGGAGACAGGTGATCCAGCAACAGTTTGTAAAAGGAAATGTGCCACCAACTGTTCTTCTATTTTCTCTGTTCCTTGTGGCATCCTATCTTAATATCTTGGAACTTTTACCTTTTCTGTTAAACATGAAGAAATATTGGGGACGGCTGAAGGTTAAATTATGGTCTCCTCAGCTAAACTCTGACTTTTGTGTGACTGATTCTACATTTGTTTTCATTGATATTTCAGGTCTCAAAAGAACTATGTGTGGATAATCAAAACTAAAGAGGAAGGCACACAGAACAAATTTTCTTCTGAATGGGTGAACAACAACAATAATAACAAACAGAAACAAAGTCACCCCAAACACCAGTTACCTTTGTTGTCGTCTCATACTAAAAATAACATCCATTATGAATTATCTGTTCTGACTGAAGAATTCAGCTTTGGGTCTTACATGGTATGAGATAACCCCACTGAAGAAATTGGTACTACTGCCAACAAAAAAATAGAATAGAGAGAGAAAACAGTTAATGATGCAATGAATGATAATGCTAACAACAGTGCTATTAATAGCACCTTCAGTTTTAGTAAGGGATAAATAAACTTAAGTAGACACACAGTCTAAAGCAGGGGTTATTCTACACTGTATTTTGTTGATGGTGCTATATCACTGTAGGAGGTTTTAAAGTGACTGAAAGAAACATGCATCAGAATCTGTCCTTATTAAAAACCATGTTGCTTCTCTGACTTTAGCAAAAGCAGAATACTGGTTTCTAAAAGCAGATTTTCGCCTCACAGATGACTGATCATATACTTATACAGTGCTATAAATTGCTAATGGGCTTGTGGATTCTGTGAAGGAGGAAGGAATTGGTTGGAAAAGTGCTATTTTCAATAGAGCTTTTGAAGGAGGAAAGAAGGGAACATAATCAGGAGCCTTGCAGAAATCCAAGGTCACAGGCAGGGAGAATAACTTGAAGGAAGGAACCGAGAAAGAAAAGTTAGAAGGGCAAGAAGTGGGGACTAACTGAGGAGCAGTTAACAACTATGATAGAAATGAAAAAGATGTCACAAAATGTTAATAATGTGACAGAGACATTAGATGACCCTACCTATATGCCTAAGTCACTTTGCCAGTGCTCCCTTTCTTGATGTTTAGCAGGGACCTGCTCTTCATAGTTGTACAGGACTCAGCACAACAGGGATCTGCTCTCTGTCTTCTTAGATCTCTAGCCATCATCATCACACAACTAATTAACAGCAGTAATAGATGATACTGTTCTGCCTCTTAGCCCTCCACATTAAGATTTCTGTGGGTTGCATTAAAAAGAACAAAAATTAAAAAACAGAGAAGATTAATAATCCTCAGTCACAGTGAAACTCTGGAGAGATGACACCATCTGGATGATTACTACTTGTTTCATTTGCACGTTGAACTCAGTACTCTTCCGGCACTAATTATTGCATACCCTTCCTTATACCATGACTTCTGGGGCTCTGTGTGTGATATAAATAGCAGACTAATGACATGCTGCATGTTGCTCAGGAGACCTCATGTTAGTTTACAGCATTTCTCTGATTATTACTTTTTTAATAGAGAGAAGATAAAATACTGATCTCACAAGCGAGACATGAGAGCCTTAATTTGTTCACATTTTTCTAAGAGCCAGTGCATGATGAAATATTTATGTTCTTCTCTGACTCTACTGTTTTGAAAGTCCTTGGTTGTTTACTCTTGTGGTTAGGAATGAAGGGAGAAAGAAATGCTGGAGCACTCAGTAGCAGAATATCCATGAAATGTGTGGAAGTGTAAGGGACATAACCAAAGTAAACTTATATATGCATAACATTAAGGGGCTGACCTATCACATATGAATAAAAGAAATCGTATTTTGTTAACTGGTGGAACATTTGTAGATGATGTGACAAAGTCAAATGCTGTTCCTAATGTCTAAAAGACAAGGCAAACCGAAGATCATTAAAATGACATGTAATGGTAACTAAAATAACCAGGTTTGTCATCTTACGTGGGTGTAACAAGAACTGTTTACAGCGGATAAGAGAAGGAGCTAAACCGTGGATTGGCACAGTGTTTTTGGAGTCATCAAATACAGACAACTGTACAGTGCCCATCTTTTAGTTAATTAATCTAAATGTGACCTGGCAACACATTATCCTCCTGTAGTGTCACCCTGACATGTTCATTTCTAGCAGTAAATTTACTGTATAAAGATCATTAACTGATGATGAGCACAGTGAATGTTGGTGTGGCATTTCTACTTTTGCAGTGACATTTTGGTGGGTTAACTCATCCCCCTAGGGGTGAGTTGATAAAAGCTGATTGTTATTCATTCTTTGTTTGCACTGCGACTTGAAAAGACTTTTTCTTTCCCTACACAATTCAATTTTGGTAAAAGATTTAAGAGCAGTGTCACATAAACAAGCCTATATTCTAGCTTGAAGACCAGACTGATAACCAAAGGAAGACTGAAGACCATATCTGCTGATGATCTTTGAACTAATTCTGTTGGCTGTTGTCTGCCCAACATTTTTCTGGAAAATGACCCTGTCGTAAATCAACACCTCACTGTCTGATCATGGTATTGCCCAGTTTCCCTCAGCTGTCTGTTTCTCTCCTCAAATACATATCTGAACCATGGAGAATGCTTCAACAACAATCTTGAAAATCTCTGTTCCTGATATTTAGCCAGAAACTTCCAGTCCATTCTTTCTTTGCTATTGCTTACAAATAGTGGGTCAAGATAAGAAGGACTGATAATCCTTCCTGATATATAAGGCTGTTATGTTAGAGAGTCTGAAGTACACCTAAGATTGTGCTCAGGAGTCACAAGCAGCACTGAGTAGGCATAAAGGAATAAAAGACAAAAGTGATGTAGAGCTTTTGAATTGCTAAATATTAGCTGGATGGCCATCTTTCCTGATTCATTCATCTTCAAATTGTCCAAACGCTATCCTGAAAATTTAAGCTGACTGAAAGCACATTTCATTTTCTTAGCTATATTTTTAAGTTTACAGACCTGCATAAGGCTGCAGTCCACAGCTTGAAAAAATAGTATTAAACATATGCTATAGAGATATTCTGGTTTAGGGTTACAATTGGGTAGGAGTTCAGGGAGTCCATAGAGACCAAAAATATTGAGTTAGAGCATTAAAAGTAAAGGTGACATGCTCTTCTTTCTAAGAATCTACTGTGCTCTGTCCCTCCATCATCTTTGCTTTGTCAGCTAGTCCAGAAAATAAAAAGACTGTTACATTTTTCTGTACCCTTTGGGGTTTCCAGTCCTTTGTCTCTCCTTAAGATTTCACATCCACAAAGTTCAAGGACCAAGTAGGAGGCAGGGAGAGGGAAGGCTTCCTGCAATCTTTTCTTATCTTCTAGTGTGCCCATGCAGTGCTAGCCGCAATCCAGGCCCTCTGTAATTCATAAACTATCTAATTCTCTTTTTAAAACTCTCTTAAATTAAAGAATTTTGTTTCATTGCCTCCAGCTGCATGAAGGTCAAAGCCTAGTGATGCATACTTCACCGATCCTTTATCACAGTGACCTCTTCAAGATTGGTTTTCATTTGCTGTGTGTCAACGGCTTCCACTTGCGTCTTCATATAATTACTGGAAGGTGACATTAACAACCCCTTTTCACCTGCGTGGATGTCTGAAACACTGTCTGGATGTCCACACACAGTTAAGATTAGAACCTGCTGCGCATGTAAAAGGTTTTCTCTTTTTCTTTTTTTTTTCCTAAAAAGATATTTAGATGTCATAGCTTTGATTTTAGAGCCAGGAAGAGAAAAAAAAATCAGCAGATTAGGAATATTTAATATATTGGATACAATGAATTTTAAGACTTTGAAGAGAAATGTTTTTTTTCAAAGATTAGTTTATTCTCAAATGAAAAGAAAGTGAAGAATCAAAACAATAAGGAATAGTGAATATTAGAAAGGAACTGAAATAAATGTTCCTTTCCTAATAAGGAAAATTGTGTGGGCTAATACCTACATGCACTTAGAGAAAAAATATGAGTAATTATAATGTTATCTCTTCATTCAGAATATAGGATTTTAGGGATTTCACAATGCACATAAATATCCACACGTTATATTATATTAATAGTGTTCTACTTTTATTGCATATAGTGAAAAAAAAATGTAAAACACAAGTGAAAGTTCTCTATGCTAGATTTATTTGACTTGTTCTGATTCACAGCTCTAAGTATCCAAAAAATGTCACTGGAAATAATTCCAAAATTTTATTTGCTGGCATTGTACAGAATATGCTGGTAAAAGCACTATCACTTTTATTATAAAAGAACTGACACTAAAATGTAGGGGATTATAATGAATAATGCTAATACTGAGAAATGACTCTGCAGTTTAGCTCAGTGACCACAAACACAGAGGTTTGATCTTGTATTAGGCAAATTGTAAGTCCATGAGTGAGCATGGCTTGATCTACAGATCATTTTGCAGTACATACAGTTCCAGCTATCTCAGTAAGTCATACAGGCAACCTGAAGGTAATAATATTGATGAAACTGCCTGAACACAGGTGGAGAACATTAGATATATATGGTTAGATGTAGACTGAGCCTGTCTACAGTTCAGTTAAAACCCTTGTTTTTATTTTTTTTTTTCCTTTATTTTCCTTCCTTTTTCTCAACGGATCAATGGGCAATATTATAAGATGGATCTGAGGCTTCTAAGACTTCTGCAGATGGCTTATGTATGGCCAGCATGAGAAGTGCCCAGGAGCACAAATGTCTTTAGGTGCTTTTCTGTTGGCATCACAGGTTCATGCCATTAGCCTTCACACCACATGTTGCATTTATTATTTTAAACACTAACACACTATTTTGAACCAGTTTGCCCTGAATTTGTTTACAGGCTACAAGTACCCTCAGGGAGAATGGATTTATATACTGAAAAGGACTTCCAGTAAGGTAAAGGTGAAGCAGTACCACTTGAAGTAGCTGTGGGATTTCTTAGAGCAAGGAAATAATGTTTCCCATGTTCTGGGACTAATTCTAGGCTTGCTGAAGGCGATGACAAAGCTTCCAGTGATTTAAGTTAGTCAGAATTAAGTCTTGGACAATAAAGATACAAGATTTGTAGTTATTTTCCTGAGCTTATATTCAAAGTAATATGCATATCCAAGTAGTGTGTCATGACATTTTATATTTTATAATACATACCACAATAAATATTACACATTATAATACATGGTTCACATTTACATACATTCATAGTAATATAATCATCTAGTTCCAATCTTCTATCCATGGGCAGTGACAACTTCTACTAGATCAGGTTGGCCAAATCTCCATCCACTCTGGCAGGTGGTTTTCTTGTAGGACCCCTTTTTAGGTACTGGAGGGCCTGTGTATGGTCTCCCTGGAGTCTTCTCTTTTTCAGATTGAACAAGCCCAAATCTCTCAGTCTGTCTTTGTAGAAGAGGTGCTCCAGCCCTCTGATCATCCTTGTGGCCCTCCTCTGGACTCACATCTTCTCATGCTGGGAATCCCAAGAGCTGAACTCAGCATTCCAGATATGTCCTCACAAGAGAGTAAAAGAGGAGAATACTCCATCAACCTGCTGGCCACCTCTCTTTTGATGAAAACTAGGATATGACTGGCTTTCTGGACTGCAACTTCTCATTAGAAAACATATAGCACAATGACGTGGAAGTCTTCCTTTTTGATTGCCATCAAGTGTTGTATGGACAGGACTTGATAGGAGTGTGGGGTGAAGAATAAGAGACAATGGTGGTGCTAAAATTTACTGTCTGCCTGAATGTCTTCAGCGGGAGAACAACCTCTGTAGGAAAAAGCTGAGACAATTAAGACTAGACTGGACAAAATCCAAGGAACAATTCTCCATTGAAAAAGTGATGGACTAAGGCGTTGAAAAGACCTTTACGTGCTCTATGTGCTATTTAGTGCTTTAGATCTGATATGTAGAGCTTATTATTTAATACTGAAATATTTTGAAAACTCATCAAAACAGTATTGTCTTCAGAATCTTACTACTAAAAATGGAGTAGCGAAGTAGCTAGCTTTGCACACTGATGTTTTAGCTGGGTCTGATTCTCTCTGTTGTTATTCTGACCAGTCTCCTTGCCAGTGGGCAGGCAGAAGTAGCCCAGATAGCTGCACTTGTGCCTGCATTCATGGCCAACATGAGCAAGCTAGAGATCTTTGACCCCAATATGTTCCCGACTTAGTACGAATGTTTCTTAATCTTTTATGGTAATGGAAACTTGCAGAAGAACAGTAGATCTAATGAGAGGAAGAGTGAGGAAATGAAGGATCTGATGGTAAGGAACTTACGTAAATAAAAATTCACACTAGATGCATAATGGGACATTGCCCTTTGTGCAAAACGTCTCCAGTTTTCTCAACTTACTACACTGACAGCAGTGAGAGAGAGAGAAGGATCATAGCCAGTCAAGTGTCTTAAGGGATCTGAGCATGTAGTTCTGGGCAGGACCTACCTGTATACATGATACTTAGCTTCAGGTAACTGTCGCTTTTCAATCATATGTCAGGTTTCTGTTGATCTTGCAAACAGCCGTAATTAATATTTCCAATTTTCTTGCCCTCCAACAGTTTTAATATAGATTTCTTAAGCACTCTGTAAATGCAGAAAGAAAAACAGATGCACTCTTAGAATCATTGCAGCCAGTATAATTGTTTCTTTTTGAAAGAGCAGGCATTTTCTTTTTCCTTTTTTCTTTTTTTTCTTTTTTCTTTTTTCTTCTTTCTTTTTTTTCTTTGTTCTTTTTTATTTTTTCTTTTTTCTTTTTTCTTTTTCTTTTTTCTCTTTCTTTTTTCTTTTTTTTCTTTTTTTTTTTCTTTTTTCTTTCTTTTTTTAGTTAACAAACTACAAATGGTCACCAGTCTTGACATTTCTTTATGAAACATGCTGAACATGCAGTAAGAATCTGCTGAAGAGTAGTTTTGTTCATTTCCATCTAGTCCATGGAAAGTCCCCTTTCTACTTTCAGCATGCTATGCTTAGGCCATTCAATCCAAGAGATAGAAACAGAAAATGAGGTTGTGAGTGGGAGGAATTTCTCCTAGGCCAATTGTTCTACAACTGATTCTTGCCTTTGATAGCTCAGCACATAGTCACTCTCTCGAGGCAACCTACATGGTTCACTAAGCCCAGCAAGCCTTCAATATAATGCGAGATGTTTTCTAGAGGCATTAATAACTTAGATGCATTTTCTTCATTTTTTTTCCTTCCTGATATTTAAATCCCTTCTCTATTCACAAAAGATGCTGTCTCTGAAAACTATTATTCCGTCTTTATTTAACAGAGAGATTATTTCTGTTTGTTCAGTGAAAAGCCTGTACCTCAAGCAGTCAAATCAGGTTTAAGAAAAGATCAACATGTATATGCTTTTGGGTATCTCAAATCTTAGCTTTAGTGCTGAGACTACTAACAAATATGAGAAACAGCAAAAGAATTTCATTTGCTTGAGCAAGATTTTTCCAAGGGGCTTCAGTTGTTGACCAAATTTCTGCAGTCAGTTGAACAGTTTTGTGCCTGACTTCAGTGGAAGAGGAGCTAACTAAAGGCAAAGCACTGTGGTAACTCCCACTCCTTGCAGTGCAATCAAGCTGTCACTGAATATGACATAGAAGGCTCTGCTGGGAGTAGCCAGACAGGGTCCATGCATCCCACATCCAACATCTTGTTGCATATAGCTCGCAAAACAACCCTCAGCTGGTAACAGATGTTCTTAGAGTCTCTTGAGGTGCCTTTCTAAAATACACCAGCCTGATGTTTTTCAGGATGTTTTGTCTTTATCAATAGTACCTGCGTGACCTAACAGTTGGGATTTTTGGTATAGGAACATGCTCTGTTTTCAGATTAAAAACAAATGTACACAGCACTGTGAGAAGCTTACTTCCCGGGTGAATTCTGAGAAGAACACAAAGAAATCCAAAGATAAAATACCAAGTGGAGAAAGCTTAAACAAAGATGAGTCTGACAGATGTCCTGACCAAAGCAACAGTAAGAGAAAATTGACAGTAAATACTGCAATGAGGACAAGTGTCCATGGTGATAATTACCGGTGAATACAGCTAGCCTAATTTCATTGCCTCATGGATTATTTTCAGAACATTGCATTTCTCTCTGTGGTTCTTCCCTTTGTCCTCTCTTCTGCTGCTTTAATCTTTTTTTCTGAGTATGAAACTGGTGTAAGAAGGAGGAGGATTGAGAATTGCTAATGCTAAACAGCAGAAAATATCTAGAAAGAGAAAAAACTTTTGACATCTGAAGCTGTCTAAGTGCTTTCTGTGTGGTATTCATCAAAGTTCCCTTTTCACTTGGTAATGCTACAAAACTGTACCAGAGCAGGAGCTGTGGTCCTTCTTCAAAGCACTTGAGAATATCACTGTTTCTCTAGGTGCTTCAGTTTTTACTCCAAAGTCATCTCAGCACATACTGCAGTCTACAGCTCACAATTGTTAGAGGAAATATATTTTTAGGTATATAAACTCCATGGAATCCTTGAATGTTACTTTATATTGGGGAAAGGAAAAGAGATGCTCAAAGGAAGAGATAAAAAAAGTTCTACATATTGTTGATTTTTACATTTCATTTTCCCAGCATTTCTGGGTTGGTGGTGCTTCCTGGCTTCTGAATGCTACTGCCCAATCTAATTTCTTCCTAAGAATAACTGATAATGAGAGAGATCTAACAAGAAATGTACAGCCTCTCCCTCCTCCTCAAAAATCAAACAAATAAAGAAACAAAAAAAACTTGACATCCACCCACTGAACAATAGATTGAACTGATCATGTAAAGACACTAATTTAAAAAATGCTACTTATTAAAAAGAAGTGAAAAGGTTCATTATGTCTCAGTAAGGAATATTAGGCATCTTTGACCCAGGAGAAGAGAAAGAGAGATTAAGTCTGAGTGAAAATTCTTAGAATAAAAACAATTAAGGCATTAATGTAAAAGGATTCAGCAGTTTTTAATATGATTGATCTTTGAAGCCTTCGAATCTCCTACTTTTTTTTTTTTTTTTTTTTTTCCCAGATTGCAAAGCATCTTTAAGAGTCCATTTGGGAACATGACAATTTAGAAAATGGAAAATGCATTCCTTAGCTTCATTTCACTTCAGTTATGTCCTTATAACATTACCCATGAGATAATACTTCGGTGCTCCTGTTTTTTGTTTGCCACTCTCAGTCAGTCACCTCCGTAGATATGTCTAGGAACTCAGGGCATTTGTGCATCATCGTACTGCCTGCTTCACTCTTTCCCAGGCCCAAATCACAGCTAAAGAAAGGAATGGAGCATGAATCACCTACTGTACTAGGTTTGGCAGAGCACTATTAGGTTCTACAGGGTTTATCACAGAATCATAGAATTGTAGGGGTTGGATGGAGCCTCTAGACCTCTAGAGATCACCAAGTCCAACCCCCCTGCCAAAGCAGCTCCCTAGACCAGGTTGCACAAGTAGGCGCCCAGGCAGGTCTTGAACATCTCCAGCAGATGATCTTCAAATGCTGCCCGTTTTAAGGGCTTCCGTGTCAGTAAGTGTGCTAATGAAATTGTAGATACTGAAAACCAAGATCCTTCTAGAATTTCCAGTAACAGATATTTCTGCATTTTGTTTGGGGTATGGGAATGGTTCCTGGTGGTATTATTCATAATGTTTCTTTGATTTAAATGTGGTGAAGCATGAGGTAGGATGTCAGTCCTTGATGCCCTCCTTGGAAATTTCTTACTGTGCAGTACTTTTAGCATATAATATAGTGTCATTTGTTTATCAAATGGACTAATTTTAATTTCTTATGAGGAACTTATTGAGAAAAACATTTTCAAACTCAGGTCATTATGCGAAGACGTGGGCAGGATTTCTCCTCTAGGAAGCAGATAGTGTTTGACTTGAAAATGAACAGAACTTTGCTGGAGTGGAAAGGGACTGCATGCTCAGAAACACAGATTATGACTGAAGAAATACTGTATAAGGCTGCTTATCCCATTAGCAGTCAAGGACTCATTTCTTCGCCTGTGTTGAAGAGGTAGGGCATCAGGGTAGCCTCTACTTTTTCCTTTTGCTTGTTCTTCCTGTAATAGTGCAGATTTCCATCATGTTAAAGACAAATGGAAGGTCCTAATATTCATGCCAAAATTTTCTTTTAGTCTACCATCCATGCTATTTATTCTTATCCATGTTTCCCCTTGACTACTTTGTTCAAGATGTTAGCTCCCCTTGAAGCAAAGACAAGTGTCTATCTCAGCTTTTAATATTCTATTTTAATATTCTATTACTCTTGTACAGTGTACTGTGTGGGAGAGACAACTGTGGTAGTTCTGCATTCACTCACTTGGAGATGTGGGGCAGAATAATATAATGCATAAAGCACAGGATCCCCACCCCTCTTTAACAAATCCTACTTACTACATGTTTTTTTTATCCAAATAGTTTAGTTAGGGATGGAGCCAGTGTTCTCACCCTTCTCTGAGATACCAACATTCTCATATCATCTGGTCATCTACAATTTTATCTTTGATGCTGCTTTCATTTTATATAACAATGTTAGATTCTGCAGAGCTTAATGAAAAATTAGGATTAGCAACAATGTCTGGCAGGGCAGTAGGTATCCATAGTAAAGTAATAGTACCAGTTAGAAGTAAAGCTTACTGGGGATCCTCAGATCTCTAAGTGATTGGATAGCCTGTGAGGATATCTAGAACAGTCAAAGAACTGATGTCTATTTTGGATTAAAAACTTATTTTGTAGATGCTGTAACACAGCTAGTCCAAGCTAGAAGCTATTAGTATGACTGTTGAATGAGGTTAGGTAATTTCTCTTCCAAGGAGTGAGGTGTTCAAGATTTTAACCTAGAGAACTAGAAAAAGAATACTGTTTTTTCTTTAATCTTTTCAGTGACCAAAAGTATGATTAATTATCACATATATATGCTACCAAAAATTAGTATGGTTCCCGCTCCACTACACCTTATGTTATGGTAGTTGTTCGACTATGTCTTAATTAAGTGTGATATAATATTATACACACAATGTCAGCATGTAAATATTTAGGAAATGTTGCTATGAATAATTGTGGTGAATAAATTAGGCCTTACCTACTGTCTCCTGGAAGAATTCCTGAAGACAATGTTCCTTGAGACTGTGTCTTGCAAACCACATATGACACAGCCTTCTATAATATATAAAAAAGACAAATGTATTAATATTGGAGAAGAAAATACGGTTCAGTGAGGTCTTAATTTCTAGACAATAAAAAAAAAAAAAAACCAAACCTTTTCCCACTCTAAGTGCCACTTACAGAAAGAACAGGAACTGGATCAGACTGTGAGATATTGTTCCCTCCTCTAAAAAAGAAAAAGAAAAAAAAAAAAAAAAAAAAAAGGTAAGAGTATTTATTTCCAGGAAAATGACAAATTGCTTCAGTATACTCAATATGAATAATTCACAAATAACTCTATTCACATAAGTGAGAGGAATTCATGTTGTGCAGTCCTATTCATATGAGTAATGGAACCACAGTTTAGCTGAAAGTAATTAGCTAGGGTGCTTTGGAAATCTAAATCAAAGCCAAAGAATAAATCTGAATCACTCAAATCCTGATGTAGTTTCTAAAGTCCAGGAATTCTTTCTGTTTGTTGTTTGAAGGGGATCCCACTATTACACTGTTGTGATCAAAAGTCATGATTTTTTTTTTATTATTATTTTTTAGGAAAGGGAGAAGAAAATATTTAACATGAAAAAATTCTCACATCTTTTTTTTTTTTTTTGTATCTGATACATATAAATACTTTTGATCAGACTGAAATCTCAAATGAGTGAATGAATTTCAACGCAGGACTTCCTAGACCCTTTGGGATAGCGTTAGCTTGCAAACACACAACACAAAACAGATCGGAGTAAGATAATTTTGGAACTCACAGCAGTGCAAAACTGTTTTGGTATTGTAAAACCCTAAGGTATAACTATTCCAAGAGGAACTCATTTTCGCAAATCTCACTGCTCATTTTCTTTCCACATCTTCAGTATTATACAAAATATATTTTAAGAATAAAAAAAAAATTGCAAGAAAAAGAAGCTATAAATTTGTTAAGAAAAGAAAAAAGTCCTTAAAGATTGTCAAAGTCAAAATACGAGTGTCAAGCTCATTCACAGCAGATACACAATAGCCTTATGTGGTGAGTAGTATAATTTTTTGTGTTAAATTACACAATATTTTACTTCTGATTTACCTTGAATTGTCTAAAGAGTTAAGATGTTACAGTAATTCATTAGAATGCAGTGAGTAAACAAATAAGTGCTGTATCAGTGAAAAAGAGTGTGTTTTTCATGTATAGATGTGGACATTTTATGTACAGATATTAATTTATTCCATATTGATGGAACTGATTAGACATACTAATGTTATGAGCAGTATATTTAAAGGAAGAAATAAAGAAAAGGACTTTTTCACATAGTGTGAAGAGTGTGAACCACCATGAACTTGTATCCATTTGTTGCTATGTGAACTGACTATCTCCATGATCCAGACAACTTACATAACTTCTTTTCATACAGCAGCAATGAAATTATTCATAAAGACAAAGGAGGGAGCTGACCCAGTTTACCTGAAATGAGATTCCCCTCCTTCCCCCCAGCAATAGCTGACACCAGCAAGTTTTGCTTCAAATTGGGGTTAAAGTAACTTTTGGAAAAGAAATAAAAAAGAATTACAAATTTAACAACTACAAATGGGAAATAGACATTAGTAAGCAAGTGTTATTATTATTTTTTTTTATATATTCTAAATCTAATCAAGCTTCTTTGTTATTTATATCTAGAGACCTCCTAGCTTGAAGAACACCCATTTATATTTCAAGTGGCCCAGATACACAACACTGGTGTTGCTTGGCTGCTCCACCAGTATAGAGATTGAATCATTCTAACAAAATACAGGCATGAGTTGTGTCTGCTGATGATTACACACTGTAGCCTGACAAGGTCAGAGTTTGTGAAATCAGGACCTGTTCCACCTGAGGAGGAACACACCCCAAATGACAAGGATAAAGCACCCTCCAGCATCCCTTTAAAAGTGTGTCTGTTTTACCCTCCTGCACTCCTTATTTTATAGGACTGAATATAAAGTAAAGACAGTAAATGAGCTGTCCAGCATGATACTGGCTGCTACTGACTTGGGAGGATAGGAATTGGGAAATGTCAGGGCATCTGTCTTGCTGACTTATAGCTGGGGAAAAGTTCAACGTTTTGCTCTTTTGTCTCAGATTGGAAAAGCACCTTTGGAAATCCTTATGCAACTCTGAGAACGAACAACAGGCTTGTGATATGGTTTGCCTCTGGTTAAAGCATTCACTGGGAACAAAGAAAATGTCAGGCTAGGGCAGAGAATCAAGGTTTCCTTTAGCTGCAGAGATCACAGAGGTCCTAATCATCAACATATTGGATACTATAAAGTAGGTTTCCTCTCACTGGGAATTTTACCCTGCACACCAGAACGAAATTCATTTGACACATTTTGTGATGAAGTAGTTCAGTTATCACTGAGATGTATATTCTCAGAAGAATGATTTCACTAAAAAGTCTTAACCAGCTCCCTGTATTTCAGACAGTAATCAGAGCTGTAATCTTGCAACCTTTACAAAAATATCTCTACAACAGGCAGATGTGGGTTGCATCTGTTTCTTCTGTCCCCTGCTGTGTCCTTTCACTAGAAAGTTAGAGTTGGGATATAATAAGGAAGTCCCTGACTGCCAGTCCTACATTTAGAGCATTAATAAATTCAAATGACCTACTAGATCTGAATTTGTATCAAAATTTTTGAAAATATAAGAAGTTCTTCAGTGATCTCTGACCTAGAAATACTCTTCGCAGTGTGGATCTGAGGAGAATACCTGGTGTACTCACAATTACTCCAGATAGTTGCCTTCCTAAGTCCAGGCTGGTCTCCCTAATTGCAATATTCTCTTCCACTCCCACAGGGTTTACTTTATCAGTTTGTTATTCCAAATCAGAAGTAGATATGTTTTCTTAAAGTACTATAAATTGCCTTAATGATCATCTTGTTTGAGAACAAATAACAGCCTAAGACTTACTCAGAGGTAACTGAGTTGTGGATTTATTTATATTTTTAATTAGGGTGGTAGGAGGTTGTTTCACTGGCAGAATCAATCTGTAAGTTTTCTTTCTACACTGATTATCTTGATGGCCATATGCATGGCTTGAATGTGTGCACAGCACACAAATCCATAGTGGTAAACCTCACTACAAGAAGGAGGTTGAGTACCTATAGAGTGTCCAGAGAAGGTCAGCAAAACTGGTGAAGTGTCTGGAACACAAGCCTTATAAGAAGTGACTGAGGAAATTGGGATTGATCAGTCTGGAGGAGACTATGTGGAGAACACTATTGCTTTATAACACTCCCTGAAAGGAGGATGTAGTGAGGTGGGGTAGACATGTTCTTCCAGGTGACTGACAGTAGAACAAGAGGTAATGGCCTTAAGCTGTGCCAGGGGAGAATCAGACTGGATACTAGGAAAATTTTGTTCTCAGAAAGAACAGTGAGATATTGAAACAGGCTGCCCAGGGATGTGGTGGATTCACCACCTCTGGAGGTTTTCAGGAGACATGAGGGACATGGTTTAGTGAGTAATATTGGTGGTGATAGATGAATGTCTGGGCTAGATGATCTTAGTGGTCTTTCTCAACCTTTATGATTCTGTGACTGTATGGTTATTGCTCATCAAAAATGCTTTTCCTTTGTCTGATAACACATCTTTAACTATAGAAAAATTGCTATCAGCTACTCAAGGAAGTTATGAAAAAAAATAAAAATATATGTCCGTGCACTCCCAAGTAGAATATTTTGTGAGAACTTAACAGAGTGTGATCAGACAACTTGTAGTGTATTGAAGGTCGCACATACACTGAGTTTATAACGGTGTTGTCCCAAACAGCCACTCACTCACAACCCCTTAGTGGGACTGAGGAGAGGCTTTGCAAGGTAATTGTGCTGTAGCTCATGGGTTGGGTTGAGGTAAAGGCATTTTACTAGGTAAAGCAAAAGCTGTGTGGGCAAGCGAAGCAAAATCAGGAATCCATTCACTACTTCCCACTGGCAGGCAGATGTTCAGCCATTTCAAGGAAACCAGAGCTCATCACGCATAACAGTTACTTGGAAAGACAAACGCCTCAATTCCAAATGTCCCCCCCTCAAGCTTTATTACAATCAGCATGTGACATGAATTTGAACTAAGACATAGCAGGAAAGTGCTGAGATCACAACATGATGGAGTCTCCTGCTGGCGCAGCTCACCCTCAAGCTAACCTTGGGGAGATGCTTTGAAATGGTAGCTGTATAATAAGGAATCCACTTTTTTTGTATGTCAGTGGTGTTTCAGATACTGACTTAGCTAAATTTAGAGCTGTTTCTTTACTCAAATTTTTGTATTTAACTGAAAGAGACTACCAGGGAAACAGCACCTTCAAATGGTCATTGTTCTTTTTCAGCTTTTTCTTTGCCAGGAGAAAGCAATCTCTTCTCCCTGAACCCCAACCTCTGAAAACATTACCCTGTTGTAATGACCTAGAAAAAAAAAAAAGACTTGTTCACAACAGTTGCTGGATCACTGTTGTCAAATGCTCAAAAATTGATGCTCAGTTTCACACATTATTGTAGGAAGATACTGACAAAATCTGAAGAAAAAAGAGTGACCAGAAAAAAAATTAAGATGTGCCTCAGCATCTCTCAAAATATTTGACATTTACCATTATGTATATGTTATAATATTCAGAATAGATATCTTAGGACAAACCGTAAAATACAAAACACAGAGATATTATATGCTGATTCTTATAAGTAATGCTATACATTCTGGCAATTCATATCCAAAGAAAAGAAGACCAAACCCCAATAATTTACAGTATTCTAATAATATCAATAAATACACTTATTCTCCATTTCTTTTGCATTTAGGATGCCTGTGAGGAAACTTCTTCTTTCAGGGAAACATGAGATGAGACTCCTATGTTTACCGTAGAATTGCTGTATTTGGCTCAAATAGTGCAGGAAGAGCCGATTACAGATGTTAACACTTCATCTTGCTGTATTACTATCCAAATTATGAATATGGTTCTTTAAGCATTGACTGTTATCCCTGATCATTCTAACCTTGGAAACCTAACAGTGAACTACAATATTAATAAATATATCTGAGAGGGCCAACAGACCTAAGTTCTCTTGCAGAAATTAAGGTAGAACAATAAGGATTCTCCATCTTAGCTTTACCTTGGATCTCTCAATTTGAAGAAGGCTGATATCATTTAAAAGATTTGGGTGAAGACATGAGGCTTTGCAATTGCTGCAATAGCATATTTTAAGAAATCACACATCTTGCAAGAGTATTTGACTATGCTGTGACCTGCTCTTTCCCTGTGAAAATCATGTTCTTTTTAGTTTTACGTGCACACTTTGTCTCCTTTTGCTTACTCAGTGGAGTACTGACAGGATAATCCTTTGATGTTCAGGTCACATGCCAGGTTTTCTCCATCTCCTCAGCCTCCAAAGGGCCTGTGTAAACAAACTGAAGTGCTTTACACAACCTGCATTTATGGTCACTGTTGCAAGTGAAGATAAGAAATAAGGAAGAGGTTAGGCAATTGTGACACTTCACTTCATCTTCTCGCATCCTTTGTCCTCACTTTTGTTCATCTTTCCATCTCCCTGGCCTCTGTGACACTTCTCTGTCTTGTTGCTTGGTAACCTCCCAGCACTGCTGTGCATGCTGCCATAAGCTGCTCCACGCTTATGCTTCCTCCTCAAAACACTGAGAGACAGCCAAAAATCAGATGAGATTTCCTTCTCCCTGCTTTTGACAGACAAATCAAATTCTGAGTAAAAGCTGGAAGATGTGTTAGAGGGTAAATACTCAATTAAGAAAAAGAAATAGGCAAAGATACACATTTAGTAACAGCTTATTAGCAACATGGGACTTCTATACATCAGTTACTGCAGACAGATCATAAAAAACAAAAACAAACAAAAAAAACAGCTACTGTAAAAATAAAGAAATGATAAAAAGAAGAAAATAAAAAAGGAAGAAAAAAAATCATAAGGGCGGAGAGAAAACAAAATTGTTATCCCTTGCATAACACAGGAAGCTAAAGATACAGCTGGATATGAAGCCCCATTAAGTTAGCTATTACATAACACAAATAAAGGAAGTCTTATCCCAAAGAGGCAGCAGTCTGAACAGATTGACTGAATACTTCAAGGTTCAGGATGTCATCTTGCTGCAGGACACTGTATTTCCCCTTCTTTTCTCCCTAACAAAATGACAGCTCTTGGTGCATTTTATGTCGTTATTAGTATTTGTATTATTATTGAAGATTGCAGATGAGTACATTTCTTCTGAGGAATGCTTTCACATCAAATATTTAACAGGAAAATGGAAGGGCTGAGACACCTGTAGGCTGAAGTGAGATTTCAACACTCTGAGGAGCTTGAGTGTTGAAATTTGACATATTAAGTGTGGGATGCTTTCAGATATCAATCAGATCTAGGTCTGAAGGAAAGCACTGCTTTGGACTAAGGTACCTCAGGTGAATGTTTTATCTTTACAATTTGAAGTTGTTCTTTTTACTATTAGGAGAGAGAAAGGTGGAGAGGAAGGGATACAAATATTTTTGCAACTTGCTAGATAGAAGTTTAGATTCATTGGTATCTTTTGCTTTTTTAGAATCATAGAATACTTAGAGTTGGAAGGGACTTCTGAGAGCCATCTAGATCAACTCCCCTGCAATGAACAGGGACATCTACAGCTAGATCAGGTTGCCCAGGGCCTGATCCAGCATTGCTCTGAAAGTCTCCAGGGATTGAGCATCAACCATAACATTAGGTAACTTGTTCCAGAGCCTTACCACTTCTGAGTAAAGAATTTCCTCCTAACATCTAATCTAAATCTACCCTCCCTGAGCTTGAAATGTTTTATATGAGATGAGCTTTAAATGCATTAGAGCATATAAATGTAGAAAAAATAAATAGGAAATTTAAGATAGATATTAGGAGAAAATTATTTACTCAGAGAGTGGTGAGGCACTGGCACTGACTGCCTAGAGAGGTTGTGGATGTCCCATCCCTGGAGGTATTCAAGGCCAGGTTGGATGGGGCCCTGATCAGCCTGATCTGATATGTGGCAACCCTGCCCACAGCAGGGGTTTGTAACTTGATAATCTTTAAAGTCTCTTCCAACCCAAACTATTCTGTGATTCTGTAATTGGAGACACTCACGTGGAGTTGGGAGAAAAGGCAAAGCACATTGCTTATGGAACTGGCTGTCTGACAGGTGCTTTCTCTCACTCTCCTTGCTTCACAGAACAGAAAGTGAAACTAGAATGAAGTAGCTCATGGGTTGAGGTAAAGACAGGAAGACCACTTATAAAGACTCAATTTGCAGAACACTGGATCGATTTACTGCCACATAAATAAGTTTTGTATAATGAGGAACAAAAAGACAATTAAAGCACCTCCCCCACTTCACTTTGGACCACCTTTACCACAGACTCTTCTCACCAAGCAGTGTAAGGGATAGGATAGGATGGGATCAGATGGGATGGAGGTTGCATTCAGCCCTCCCCTGCTGCTCTTGGTGTCTCCTTCCTACTCACACCCTGCCCTGACCCATTTAGCCCTGCCTCAGGCTGCAGCCCTTTAGGAACACCATGCTCCTGTGGGGCTCCCCATGTCCCCAGCTCCTTCAGGAAATACCCCCTGCTGCAATGTGGGCCCTCCCCAGGCTGCAGGTGGGGAGAGGGATGCAGGGGTGCAGGGGGATACCTGGTGCAGGCCTGGAACCCCAGCTTAAGCACAGAGTGGTCCAGCACCTGGGCACAGGCACTGTTGTACAGTGCTAAGGAAGGGCCTAGCATCCAGTGGGGTTCCACAAATATGTACCAGATATCTGCATTTCAGCAGCTTAACTGTGTCCCTAGAGCTGGGTCTATATTAAGAGCAAGCTGTCTCAAAAGTAAGACACAGAGAAGCTGATGAATCACCAGGGCTCTGTTGGTGAGTGAAGGACCAAGTCATTTGTATTCACTTCCTTGATCCGAAGAGATACGGAGTTGTAATTTCATTGCCCTCATAATTTTTGTACACTGCATAGACTGTTTTTTTAGGGTAATTTATCTTTTTTCTTTCCCTGCCCTCTTTTATCCTTTATTTTTGTGAAGAATAAACATATGCAAACACTAAAGGTGAATGTGTCTTAACTTTTAAAAAAATAAGAAAAGAACATGAGGTCCAGGAAAGAAAGAAAGACAAAAAATATTGTTTTTGTAGTCTTTTGATTAAAAGCATTGACAGCAACTTCACTTGAGGAAAGCTGTATTTTACGGGGTACCTGTCTAAACACCATATGTTTATAGTCTATCTCCCTCTAAGTTTCTGTATTTTTCTAAAAAATAAGCTTTGCTGGGAATGCCATAAAAGGTGAAGAAAGACCAAAAATGCAAGAATATAAAAATCATTCATTTTCTTTCAGAGAAGTGAAGTGATTCATATATCATCAATTATTACTCTGCAGGATTTTTGGCTTAAGGAGAAAAAAACTCCTTTTTGGAACATATGGGTGAGTCAAACTGCAATAGGAAGAAAGAACATGTCTCAGTAATTTAGTTTCAATTGCTCATTTGTATCAATAAAAAAAAATCTACTGTAAACAATGCAGTTTTTTCCTAATACTGACGCACCAGAATGGCTGTCGATGTCTGCATACATATGCAACAGGGTCTGTCTGATACATGCAATTTATGCTTCTATGATTTTGTAAGGAACAGTGCAAGTGTTATTAAATTCTTATGCATTAACGTAACGGAAAAAATAACGCCTTCCTGTTTATTTTCTTAAAAAAGGCAAAATATGATGAATAAGAATAAAGTCACTCAGACTGCAGACTCCAGTGGGATAAGAATAAATTGCAGTACATATCATCCCACTGAATTTCCTGCCATAATCAAGAAGTTCCACACTGACAAAGACAACCATTAATATGGGCTGACAAGCTGATGGGGAAGGATTTGTGTAGACACAAATGACATCATGAGTATCTCTGTACTCTGTTGCTCAGATTACATTTTTCATCCGAAGAATTTTCCTATTATCTGCATACAAATTGCATGCAATAATTCTACATAACCAGACTTATTCTGCACTAAAATCCAAAACAATCGAAATATTTCTCTTTTCCAAAGGTTCTTACTTTTACTTAACTGAAAAAAAAAAGGAAGGAAAAAGTCAAATTTTTATAAATCTGAAAAATATTTGCAAGCAAAAAAGAGGTTAATTATTTTCCTCTGAATGCACTGAGAAAAGACAGATTTATTAATTATGCTTTTACAGACTTGTTGCTTCTAAAGTCAGTGGCAAAAATCTCGAGACATAAAAATCAGGACATACTGGTTTGGAAAACTAGCTCTTTAATCCTCCATTTTGTTTTCACCAGCAGCTAACATGGATGAATAGGAACAAATACAATCAGAGCAAGCAGTTATATTCAAGAAACTTGAATATTCCTGTTTATCATAGTCAGTAATCCACAGTGGTTATCTCTTCTATTTGCCCAGTGTCCTTTAAAACCAATGAAACGTACTTGCACTCACTGATTTCCTTTTGCAAGGAATTTCACACGTCTACTACCTATTCTGTGAAGGGCTAGTACATACCTGAAAGTGTTCTTTGTCCTTTTAAATTCTCAGAATATTCATATTGCCTTAATAATGTTTTCTTCAGTGAATAAAGGATTATTTTTTTGAGTTTTTTTTAATATGTTGTTGCTTTAATTCATTTTTTTCTCCTTCTGTAAAATATTACTCAATAGTTTATGCAAGGTTTTGCCTTCATACTAGAAAAATAAACAGTGGAAAAACAGAAGCCAAAAGAGAGTTTAGGTGTGAGAGACTAGATTTACAGTATAAAAAGTACATTTCATAGAAACATTAAACTATTTTTTAGGGCACAGTAGAATCATATTGATGTATCATTTATTACCATTTGGGTTGAATTAAAATTGATGGGATTCTGATTCGTCTGGTATAACTCTTAAGCAAAAATAAGTAAATGAGCAAGCCTACCCCTTCATTACAAAATGAAAGAAGACTTAAATTTAAGCCTACTTCATTGAATATAAGAATTAGTATACTTGAAAGACATATTGTTTTCTGTTTTCTTGTTTAGTTAGGAAACAAAAAAGAACAGTTCTAAGTTTTTTTTTCTTATGAGCATCACTATGGCATTGAGCTAAATGCTAATCATTACGTAATCAATTTCCCTTCTCTTAATCAAAAGCCAATTTTCAGCCTTTTTAGGTAATGTGTGTGTTACATTGTACACTGTGGTCACTCTAAAAGAGTGCAGCATTTGCCAACAGTTGTGACAAGGCAGTACCTAAAATACTGAAGGCTTTCATTATTTGGGAAAGGAAACTGGATATTTCTAATCAAGTAAGGGTAATGCAGATTGTTTGGTGTGACTGTATGAAACTAGATTGCTACAAATGATCTTTATATCTGACCAGCTATGTCATGAAATCATTAAGGTTAGAAAAGACTTCTAAGATCATCTAGTCCAAGCATCCACCTACCACCAGTATTTTCCACTAAAATGTGGTCACTTGACATCAATCATCAGAACTTAATTGCTTCTGGAACAATAAAAATCAATGGACAAGAATTTTATTCATATCTGATCTATTTTTCCCCCCTTCAATATATATGTAACTTGTTTTCCTTTCATATTTCAACTTTCCCTTCCTTCCTTCCCACCTACATCTGCTTGCCCTATGTGAAAAAAATAAAATTCCAAGAATATTCTATTCACCCACATTTCTGATGTTCAGCTAATTTTAAAATTAAGCAAAACCTCCTCCTCCCCACTGAAGAAGTAACAATTTTCTTTTTCAGCAACTCGTTTCAGACTACAAAACCAGGTCAATTTCTCTCTGCTATATCAGTGAGGGTATTCTTGAATGGAACATAGGAATGATTTAATAAATAATATATATACAATGTCACCAAGGATGTATCTGTTCTTCATCTGTCCAGTAAAGCATGTTGCAACACCTGTTTTCTCTCTTGAAAGTGTTTATGATGACTGCCAAATAAGTTAGTCTGAAAAAGCATCATTAAGTCAAGTTACCCTGCTTGGCCACCTGTTGAAATAGAAATCTGCTGAGACAGTTCCACATCTCAGCTCTTAACAGGAATGTTACACCTCTCCCTGCCTATGGGGAAATATTTTACCAATTAAAATGTCTTCTACTCGATGGAAAGGAAAGCAGAAAGGAAATTGTTCTAGTTTTCTCTTATGTCTAAGAGTGTCCTTTGCAGAATGAGATTCATGGAAAATACAAGAACTAAATCTTAGTATTGGTGTATTTGAAGGGAATAATCTGGTCTTCATTTGTAAATGGGAATTGCATACTTTCAGCCTGAGCTACCATAAGAAAGGATAATGGTAAACTTTCTGAATTGTGATTTCTGCACCTTGGATTTTATTGTCTATGTTAACAAATAGTCACTGTTTCAATTGTGATAGGGCAAAGGGGCCCCTTCCTGACCTTCTGGGGAGGAGGAAAGAAAAACAACCCAATTAAGATAAGGAGAGATAACAAATTTACTACAAATGGTAAAAGAAAGTAAGAATAATAAAGAATTAGAAAGAGAGTTACAATTAACAACTGAAATGGGAGAGAAAGGAAAGCTACAGCTGTGCTGCTGCTCACTGTGCTGCTGGGACCCAAAAGAAACCCATCACCTGGAATTGGAGATCATATGGAGGCTCTTGGGAAATGTAGTACATCTTAGTGTATCCTCCTCTAAGTTTCTGTCATCTAGCACAAACACTAATGTTTGCACTTAATCAGATGAATCTCACTTTCTGTACCGATCAACACTTTGGACAGCACTTTTTGTGTAGAATGTAGAAGAAAAATTGCCACTGAACACTAGCTTTTAAGATGAAACAGGGTACTTACTTTTGCAATATGTTTTCCTCACAAATAGATGACAAAGAAAGGTTGGCAATAGTTGACCTTAGAGAATTCGACTAGCTGCTAGTGTTGACATTAATCTGTGCAAATAACTGTGATTGTGTTTCACTGATTGAGTTGAAATAGAAGAAAATTTTCAATTGATTTGAAACATTATACAACTTATTTTCTGAAAAGCTGAACTTATTTGCACCAAACTTCAATGTATACTACAACACAAATCGATTTATTAATTTGTTGTGGGCTTTTTAATTGATAAAATTGCAATTATTTGAAACAAACTGATCTGTGAATTTTAATTGCGGAGTTTATTTTTGCACTGAAAAGTGCCACTACTTTTTAAAGGTTTTTTTGGGGGGAAAAGATTATTTGTGATCCTTTTATGGAAGCTGCTGGAAGGTGTTAATATTTTATAGGGTCTACTCAGTAGAGACATAAATCAGTTGTTTAGAAAGATAGCTGAACAAATGTATATGCTTAAAATTTTTCTGACACATTTAAGATAGATTTTGTTAGATTTTGTTGCACTGTAAGACAATAAAACTTGGACATCTATCACAAGTAACCACAAGAAACTCAAAGTAAAGACAGAATATTAAGAGTTTTTGTTTGTTTCATTAAGCAAATGATTTTTCTACAGGGATTAATGAGTACATCTTGTCCAAGAAAACTTTGTCTGAATTAATACTATGTACTGATTATTTTTCAACTTTTTGATTATTCTCCAGCATGCGATTATTTCTTGACTATTTCTCAGCTCTTCCCTGGGGAGTTCATGGCTTACATCAGCTCTCATAGAAGCGTCTTCCTCATATTTAGCAGAATGCTCCCATTTTACATATGAAAAACTTATGTGATTCTTATGTGTTTCTCAGAGTGAGGCAGCAAATAGGTGTCCAAATTTAACTAATGCTAAACTCATGCTTTATTTACAAGTCAAAATTATAAAAGTCTTAGGAAGGTATAATCATGATAAATGATTTTGATACGGTTTCTAGCCATGACTTAGTTGTGTTGATTGCACTGATAAAGTAAACTGAATCAGAGAATCACAGAATTGTAGTAGTTGGAAGGGACCTCTAGAGTTCATCTAGTCCAACCCCCTGCCAAAGCAGGCTCCTAGACCAGGTTGCACAGGTAGGTGTCCAGGTAGGTCTTGAATATCTCCAGAGAAGGAGACTTCATAACCTCCCTGGGTGGCCTGTTCCAGCACTCGGTCACCCTTACTGTGAAGAAGCGTCCACACACATTTGTGCAGAACTTCCTGTGCTTCAGTTTGTGTCCATTTTCCCTTGTCCTGTTATGAAGAAAATGAAGAAAAAAAAATCTAACAAACGTAAAGGTAATAACTGAGTAAGAAGGAAATAAGTAATACAAAAAATTTCAGTTAGGAAGTCAACTACTATATGTAATTTATCACTTTATATGAAGTGTTCATGAAAAAAGTCTTGCAAATCAGAGAAAGCATGTATAATTAGTTTGTATATTAAGACTTAGCTTACAGTGATAAGATGTATGGTACTGTGGAATGATCTTTGGAGGAATATGATACAAAAATTATTGTTTGAAAAAAATTGAGTTGAGGCCAGACAGATCTTGAGGAAAATATATTGTGAAGAGCTGTGTTTCCTTACAAGGGAGATAGACTGGCTGACCTACAGGATCTCTCTATCATCTCTGTCATCTCGGGTTATATTTACAATTTTCCTTTCCTTTTTCTCCTTCTTTCTCCTTTTCTCCATTATATGTTTGTAGTACATAAATATATAGATGCTTTATGGATGAAGAAAAAATCATACTGCAAGCTAGAGGAAAAGCACTCATCTTTTGCCATCATTCTTTGCACCCAGTTGAGACAGAAAGACAGAAATACATCAGTTTGTGAAGCTGAGAGTGAACAAAAGCATAAGGAAATATTCAATTTTTTAAAGAAAACCTTTCTAAAATGTTTCCAAAATTGAGCATGGAAAAGTGAAAAAAAAAATCATGGCAAGTTTAACAGTGTTGAAGAGGCCAAAATCTACTCTTATACCTTATACCTTAGGCTATTATATATATATATATATATAATATATACTTATACCTTAGGCTATTTGCTGTAATACAAAGTCAGCTATCAGAAAGGATGGAAGTTTGGCTGATAAGTTTGCTATCAGGAATAAGAAAAATTAACTAGAATGGTTGGAGTCTGCAATTACCACTAGCCTGGACATCTATGGTTTGTTCTTGTGTCACTCATAAACTCATAATGCAGAGTTGTGAATACCCAGGCTCAGCATGTCCTTGTTGTTGGTTGTAGGTAGTTAATGGCCAATGATGTATGAGCTCTCAGAATTACTTGGCATGGTATTGACTGGCGACTTCTGCTGATGAACTTTCACCGTAGCCTTTAATGTCAGCCAGTTCATTAGCCAAAATTAGTCTAGTCCACCAAAGCTCTTTAATAAAACAATTGTTTGGTTATATGTCTTCATTATATGATGAAGCAGAAGTGAGTTCATGTCAGCAATGACTTTGCTAGATATTCGGTTCTCAGCCATTGACATTTTGGACAAAGATTGTTGAGAATGTGCTCAGAAAAAAATGAAGAGTCGGAAGATCTGAATCCCTCTGAAGACTCAGATCTCAGATTAAGGGGAAGACTGGACTCAGTTTGCATGATCTTCAATTAACTACTATGAATCTGTGATGAAAGGTGTTTTTTGTTTTCCTCGAGAGAACTGAAATGCAAATATTACTCAGAAATAATGATTACTATTTGTTATCTTTAATTACAGAGGTCTTTAAATACTTTTTGGTATCACTGGGCATATACAGACTGTGGTGCTTAGCCAAGAAAATTGTATGGCATCAGGATGTGATAACTCACAGTCAGACAGATGGAAATCTTGTATCATGGCTATTAACCAAACACACAAACCACTAATAAACACCACTATTTCCTGCAAGAAGGGGAGGACTGGAATGGTCTGTAATTTCAAAAAGGAGCTCATCAAGTAAAGAAATCTGTGGTAAATGTTATGTACATCACTACAGTTTATGACAACAGGGTTACACCGCTTGATGTCCGTTTATCATCTCTAGAAGAGAGCTAACAAAAGATCTAGACGTATGTTTGCAGTATAACCAGGCTCCTGCTACGATTTCTCTGAACCTGTACACTCAACTAGCACTCTTCATACCACTGGAGTCCAATAATACTTCAGAAGAAGTCCTGTAAGTGAAAATACAATTATTAATCAAAACTCACTTACATATATGTTCCTGCAGTTGTCAGAAATGTGTCTGCCTGCTGTTGGATGAAAATAGACTACTACCCCTGATGGCTGTTAGTGGGTAATTAGGTTGCTTATAATTATAACAATAAAATTTACCTTTTAGTAAAGCAATAACATTTAGATTATGAAGATGCTAAGTATTTTATTTCTGTAGAATTATCCTTGATATGCAATTGTAATGCAGTAGAAAGATTTCAAATACTTTTCATGTGACAAATTGAAGGCACTGACAAGTCATTATTCATAGCTCTTTGAACTGAATATTTTGTTGGGGAGGGCTGTGTATTCTTGTTACTTCCATAGAAAGTGTGCATCCATGACTCTTTGCAGTAAATAAAGTACTTTCCGATATTGGCAGAAATGTGGTTGCAACACTGGTCTCCTAAGAAATACTCACCCTTGAGAAAAGAAAAATACAGATAATTCCTACCATGCATGTGTAATCTGGTAAAACACTGAAGTTATTAAATTTTCCTAAATTTGGCTAAATTTGAATGTGTTTTATTTTCAGTGAGAAAAGAGCTGTGACAAATTTTTCTAGCTTTTCTAGTGTAAGAACCAAGTCACTTCAGATACCTTGCACTTCTCTTAGCCTGTATAGGCTCTGCTGATATGGAGACAATTTAATTTTCAAAAGCATGGTACCATGGTTCAAATTCCTGGCAAAGTGTGGTTGCCTTTGTTTGCAGAGAACATTATAAATTTACCAAAATAATATCTCTGAAAACTGCATTATTGAAATACTTTCAATGTTTCATCACAGTGTCTAGGCACAAGCTTTTTTTATTGTTGTTGTTTTGCACTGTGTTTAACTTTCTACTGCTGACAGAACTCCTTTAATTCTCGAAAATGAATAGTTGCAATAAGAAATTAAATTTCTGCATTTTAACCTACTAAGATTCACAAATAAGAAGCATTAAATTTACCGGACCAGAAACCACTGTAACTGTGGTGGTTCTGCACAAGATATATAAATATTAAGGCCTAGCTTATTAAGCACATTTGGAAATTGACTGAATTGCTTGATTTGGTAAAAAATTACATGCTACATTTAATCAGCCTTCCTTTAAGGAACAAATGTCATTAAACACCACTTAATTAGCTGTTCCTACATCCCCACTGTGTGAAAAATTGTATCCTTGATGACTACAAAACATTTTTAAGGTCAAATGTGGTGAATAAAAATATCATTGAATGCCCTCTGGTAATAGTCTACATAAAAGTGCAGTTCATTTACATTAATTGAAAAGATTAGTTCTGTATCACTGTTAATCAGAATCTGATGTTTATACTGTACAGATGGTGAAGACTCTCTATCGTTCAGCTTAACTTTCCCCTTATTTATTGTTTTTTCACAGTTGTCATGATGTGAAAGCACCTTCTTGTGCTATTAAATATTCTTCTTTTACTACTCCATAGTCCAGGTGTGAAGAGTGGAGAAATGGGCAGTAAAAAGATAGATACTAATAATCTTGGAAAACCAGGAGTTTTCGTTTTTTTAAGTAATTTCTTCTTTAACTAATATGATTTCTTCTTCTCAGACTGCATGGGATCTGATATCTAACTTGCTCTTCCACACTCACCCACTAAAGCTTTTTCTGCCTATTTACTTAACTCCCTTCTTGCTTCTCCTTGCCACTGTGTCATGTGCAATTCTGTCTGCCTGAGACTCCAACCTGTTTGTTTCACCTCTGAGTATTACTCCTTTTTAGAAAATGTGTATCAAGAGACAGGTTGGTTGGCAAGCTCCAGTGAAACAGCTGATTAATCTGTATCACTGGTGCTATCCTCTGATGTATAAATCAAAAGAGAAAAGAAAGAGGTGAAATACTGAGATCAAATTTTATTTTTAGGTAGGAAGCTATGGCAGGTGCTGTGGCTTGTGAGAAGGATTTCATCTGCTTGCTGAGAGAACTGTGGGAGGGAAGTCAGTGTGATCCTAAGCAAAAACTGTAGCATAGATCCTGGCAGCCTTGCAGACAGTCAGATTTCCTTAGCTAGCAAGAATTTTTTAAGTATCACCTGAACTATGTACTGATCCAACATTTCCCTGTGATAGCTGTTTTCATAGGATGAACACAGAAAATGACCATTTCTTTTCTGGATATATTCCAAGATATATAACCTGTAGGAGATTGAGTTTTTCAAAGTTATTCAGTGGAATAACGTTTCCTAATGAGAGCTATTCAGTGCATTAATTTCTCTTGAGGCAGGGGTGGATGAAAAGTTGGGACAAGTGATTTTATTCTACATTTGTGTCTCCTCCATACTATGGATCTATTGGAAATTTTCTAATCTTGGTAGTAAAAGCAAACAAATAGCAACCCAACAAATAAAAAGTGTGTCCCACTGACCAAGGAAGGTGATATTCCCCCTCTACTATGAGCTGGTGAGTTTGTATACGGATGTGGAGATTTCAGGTCAGGAGAGACAAAGACCTGTTGGAATGTGTTCAGAGGAGGACCACAAAAATGATCCAAGGGATGGAACACCTCTCCTGCTGACAGGCTGACAGAGCAGGGACTGCTCAGTCTGGAGAAGACTCCAGGGAGGCCTGAGAGTGACCTTTCAATATCTACAGGGAGGATGTATGAAAGAAGGGGATAAACACTTTAGCGGTGTCTGTTGTGATAAGACAAGGGGAAACTGTTTCAAACTAAAAGAGAAGATTTAGATTGGATATAAGGAAGAAGTTTTTTACATTAGGAGTGGTAAGGCACCAGAACAGGATGTCCTGAGAGGTGGTGGATGCCCCATCACTGGAGAAATACAAAATCAGGCTGGATGAAGCTCTGAGCAACCTGATTGAAGTGTAGGTGTCCCTGTTTGTTGCAGATGACATTTGAAGGTCCCTTCCAACTCTAAGGATTCTATGATTCCATGAAAATATCACAGTCCTAGTCTAACACTACAATGCCCTCGGAGAGCAGAGCACTTGAGGATACACTGGATCATAGTACTTGAGTAACAGCTATATAAAATGCAGAAGGGTTTATATCATCCTGGTTCCACGTCAGAGAGGTTCTTGTCACAGCATTTTTTCTCAGAGGGCTCTGCCTGGCCCCTCTTCATCTCCTACCCAATAAAGAAAACATGCCTTGTTTTGTTCCAATAATTGACTGAAACGTTTGCAATTGAACAAATATATCTGGGAGATTCATGTGGAGAGGATGTTTTTCATTTTCAAGGTTATTCTTGGTTTACTGTTGTTGTTATTTTGTTGTTTTTTTTTCTTTGAAATGTTGACAATTTCTGTATCTGGAAGGAAGTATTGAGTGTTTTGTCAGAGACAATCTTTTTGTAGTTGCAAATGGTATACGGCTCTCCTGGGATCTTCAAAATATGATTTCGTGGAACAGTTTCATTTTCCCTGTTGTAACTTTTCATAATTTCTTCAGCTTTAAACAGGGTTAAAGTACACAGCTTAAAGAAAAGTATACTCCGTTTTGAATGCTTAGAACGTATAAATTTAATAGCAACCTCTGGAAGAAAAACAGAAAGAAAAAAAAGCAGACAAAAAAAATGGTGTACTCTTTGTAAATTCAGAACTTGGAATTAAAAGAAAAATACCCTCTCTTAATAAAATCAATGTTTTTGTAAATTAAGTTCAAATTATATTCCCCTCATGAAAACAAGATCATTTTTTTTAAAGTTATTTTTCTATTTTCTTGTCAGTGCACAACTGGTTGCACTAAGTATTCTTACACACGTAAAACAAGAATAAATTACTCAGGATTTTCAAAGGCAGAGTGATAATTTAGTGCTTATGGTTCGGTTGAGAGATAGAAAGTAATATTCTGTTTAGATCTAGATGTAAAGCCTTAAGTTTGCAGTGATAAAAAATAAAAGTATTTCTGAAGGGGAAATATAAATGTTGAATTATGAATATAATTATCTGACATGAGAAGATTATTTTTACATATGTATCACAGTATAGTAAGTACCATAAGCATAAATGTATTTTTATATTCCAGAAATTTTAAAGCAGGCAGTTTAAAGAAAAACAAACATTCATACATACATGAATAGAGGCCACACTCTCCGTTGCCCTCCTGGTGCCCTGCTCTGGCTTTGTTTGTTTTGCCCTTTTTACTGGCATCATTT